>JAOWBW010000405.1:1086348-1623950 GCA_026119855.1 Campanula takesimana | reverse complement strand
CTATCAAGTGCTGGCCCCCAGACCCTTTTGAATGTATAATCATGTCATCCACGTACACCTCAATCTCCTTGTGGATCATATCGTGGAATAAAGTTGTAACTGCCCGTTGGTAGGTAGCCCCCAGCGTTCCTCAGCCCAAATGGCATGACAGTATAGCAAAAAGTCCCCCATGGGGTGGTGAAAGCTGTTTTTTCTTGGTCTTCCTCGGCCATCTTGATTTGGTTATAGCCGGCAAACCCCATCAACAAACGACTTGACCTCATAATGGGCGGTCGCATCCACCAACATGTCGATATTTGGCAAGGGGAAGTCATCCTTTGGCGTAGCTTTGTTGAGATCCCGAAAATCCACACATACTCTGACTTTACCGTTGGATTTCTTGACAGTCACCAGATTTGATAACCAAGTTGGATATTCGATCACCCTGATGAAACCCACACGGAGTAGTTTCTCAATCTCTTCCTTCACTTGCAAAGACCATTCCGGCTTAATGCGGCGCAGTTTTTGCTTGACTGGCTTAGCGTTTGGTGCTGTCGGGATTCTGTGCTCTACGATCGAGTTGTCGAGCCCCGGCATGTCCCTATACGACCATGCAAACACATCCACGTATTCTTTGAGTAGCTCAATCAGTGCTTCCCTTTCGGCTCCGCTGAAGAAGCTTCCAATCTGCGTTTCCTTAGGCTCGGCTTCGGTCCCCAAATTCACGCATGTTAACACTTCATCGGCAGCTTGGCTCGAGATTCTTTTTGATTAATAACCTGTTCTGAAATCTCTTTAATGTATTCATCGTTTAATGTGTTTGTGTCTGCCTCTCCTAATGAATCATTATTAACTAAGTGTATATCATTAGTTTGATTATTAGCCAATTTATCAGTTACAAGAGTGACTATAGAGGGATACTCGGAAAGGTCGAGAGTTTCATTCATAGCAAAAGGGAAAATAGCGTTTGCAACAAGATCATAGTCTTCAGACGTAAGGTCGTCAGACTTAGAGGAAGACTCAAATTCAAACTGTAAAACACTAGACTCTGGGGATGGGGATTTTGAGCGAGTGACAGGAGATGCTGCAGGAGTGGCGACAGGAGAAGGAGTAAGCCCCAGTGTTCCCACCATAAATTCCGGAGTAGCCATAGGTCCCCCAATGATGCACCAATTCTTGAGCTTGTCCCCCATGGGTACCACCAATGTCCTTGGGTCCACCTTATCTTCAGAATCATCCCCGATGACGGCAACCATGTCTTCATGCAGCCCCAGATTACCCAGATGTTGAAGCAGATACTGGCCGTCCCACGTCTCAGTCAAACTTGGAGTTTCTGCGGCTTCTATTGCTGGCTTGTCAAGGGTTGCGGCTTCAAGTTGATCTGCCAAGTCATCTGCAACCTTGGTGGAGTACTCATGCCTGATGGTTCTAATTCTGCCCGTGGCTTTGTCATATTCCATGTAAGTCAGCTTCATGTTGGACCGATCAAATTCCACATCTCTGAAAATCTCGAACCCTTTCTGCAACTTCCCAGTGGGGTCAATCCATGGCTCTGCGAACTCAAAACACGAAAACTCCTCGCCTTCCCTAACAAAGTAGTTATTTAGGGACAGACGGTATGGCCGCATTTCGGGCTTTTTGTAGGGAAGTTTCATCTTTTTAAGCAATTCTATCCTCTGTTACTCCATCTTGTCTTCAAGAGTAAGGGTGTATCCTAGACCAAACACCCTCGATGATTAATCTCTTCAACCAATTCTGTGGGGCCTTGCAAGTTCTTACCTAGCCCCAGCCCCGTATAAAACCCATGTTACGCAGTATCTTGACAACAGGTGCCACTTTGTCCGTTGTTTTGGTGAGGTCGATGGTGCATATCTGTGCTTGAGCGACTATTTCGAAGCCATTGAAGAGTCGGCTCTCCTCCCCATGCTGAATCTGTAATACAGGAATGCCCTTGGTGTCCGTCCCTTGGGCAGTTACAAGATCACTGTAGATGATGGTCACTTCATTACCGGATTGAAACTTCACACACTGATGCAGGGAAGACGGGACAGCGCCCGACTGATGTAACCATGGCCGGCCGAGGAGGAGTGAGAAGGTTGCGGGGATGTCTATGACGTGGAAGTCGGTTGGCAGGATCTTTGTTCCGATGGTAATGGGTAAGGTGACTTCGCCTATCACGGCGCGGCATGTAGAATCATAAGCTTTGATGGTTTGTTTGGATGGGCGTAAATCAACACCATGAATGCCAACCACATCCATCATCCTTGAAGGCAGGATATTAATAGCAGAACCATTGTCAATGAATACACGGGGAATCTTCTTGTCATTTACCTCGACAGTGATGTATAAAGGCTCATTATGATCAACTCCGAACACTGGCTTGTCTAGCTCCGAGAAGTGATGATGTTTCCATTGTGGATATTACCAATCATGTGGGTGACGTCCTCCGGGGTAATAGTGGATGGTACCATGGTGGCGGCGAGGTTTTGCTCGAGCATGAGGCGATGGGCTAGGGAGGAGGTGAGTAGGGACCATAGTGAAATATGGGCTTGGGTTTGTTTGAGTTGAGTGAGGATAGGGTCTTCTTTATCTAGGTCGGCTTGCTCGGGTTCCTTCCCAAAGACTTTCTTTGCACCCTTCGGGTCGGATTGGTACACTTGACCGGATCTTGTAAGGAGACAAACTTCCGCACGTAGCTCCTCCAAAGACAATGGCGTGTCAGGACAAGGGGGCGAAGCTTCGGTCTTTTCGGCCTCCTCGAAGATTTCGGCCCAAGAAAGAGGTTGAGAGGGCTTGGGGCTCTCCTCCTCTAGAGACTCGACTTCACTCACTAGTTCTTCTAAAGACAACAAGTAGCAAGAAGATTCTTTATTATTAGTCATTGAAGTACAACCCATCTCATCACAGTCCGCCACAACAGGTTCGGCCGGATCAGTGATCTCACTAAGTTCTACCATGAGTACATTGCTAGCTACATAATATCTAGGGTCTTCGATGACTCCCTTGTGGATGAGCTCTTGCACGGCCTTCTTGAGTTCAAAGCATTCTTCGGTAGTGTGACCGGTGCACTTGTGGTAGTGGCAAAACTTCGACAAATCGCAACCAAGACGGGGGAGATGTCCTTCTAATGGTTCGAGTATTTCTAATGTTACCAATGCCATGAAGATATCCACCATCGTGAGCCCTATCTTGTCAAAAGCGTCCATGAGCTCTAGGATACTAATCTCGCATGTTTGCACCATATTTACTCCACCCCCATTGTTAGGGAGAGGGTTATTCACCACATTAGGACCCTTCGGCTTCTCAATCTTCTTGTCATTGATCAACCCTTGTACCACACGCTTCAATTGAATACAACCATCCGTTGTGTGCCCGATGTGCTTGTGATACTTGCAGAACTTGGAGGCGTCCAAATCACTTCTTGGGTAGGCAGGTTGGTAATTCTCTAAAGGCTTGATAAGACCTCTCTTGACTAACACGTCAAAGACTTTCCCATAGGCATTCCAAAATCGTCAAAGTGCTCCCTCTCTCTTTGCGGCGGAGCTCCATTCCTTGTTACGGCTTGGACATCTAACGGGACCTCTTTCTGGACCATATTCACTTGGCCACCGGCCTCCTTTCCACCCCTAGGAGGCGCAGGCGCAGTAGGAGCCTTGTAGCCGAAGGAATTGTTGTTGTTGGTCTTTGGACTTTCCTTTGGCGGCACAATCCCAGTGAACCCTGCTTCGTACCTTACTCCGGCGTCAACCATTTCCCGCAAATCAGGGAAGTAACCATTACCTATAGCTGCTTTCATCTCCGGTAGCAAGCACTTGTAGAAAATCTGTTTCTGTTCCTTCGCCTTTGGTGGGTATTGGACCTCACACAACCGATGGTTCCACCTCTTGTAAAAATCATAAATAGCCTCGCCGGGCTTTTGCATAGTGTTCTCAAGATCCGTTCGATTCACATGCCAATCTAAGTTAGCTTGATATTTTTCACAGAAAATGGCACTGGTTTGATCCCACGTTTGCCTCTCGCTTGGTTCTAGCCCCAAGAACCAACGCAGAGCTATACCATCCAAAGTGCTATGAAATACGCGAGCCATTTGTTCGTTGGTGCAGTCACGAGCCCTCATGGCCAACACATAGCTATCCAAATGAGTCTTAGGACACGAGTCACCATGAAACATTGCCACCTTAGGCATCTTGAAATCCTTGGGGAGAGCCCCCACTTGGCTAGGGTTGATTGTCTTGGTAGTCGGTGCACTTTGCTTATCTACGGTCTCAATCAACTTTCGCATTTGCTCTTGCATGGCCATAACCACAGGGTGATTGGCGATGTCGGGGATAGTTTCTGACAGAGTGACGGGAGGAGTAGTGGAAGCAGTAGCAGCGGCCATCCCAATACTCAAGGGCAACGAGGGTGCGGGTAGTTTGCTGGCGGAGAGGTAACCTCCAAGCAGTTCAGGGGAAGGTTCATAGACAGCCTTGTTCTTGCTCATGGTAGTGAAACCTTGTTGGGTGTAGAGAGAAGGAGGTGGAACATTGCGGTAGCTTGGGAATGGGAAGGTAGTAGCATTGGTGTTGGGGGGACAGTTGGTATTGACCTCTTCATCCTCGACATAAATGAAATTCTCTCCATCGGGCACCAGTTTAGTCCCCTTTTGTTGAATGTGACCCTTCAACCGTTGGTTCTGATCCTCCAACATCTTGTTGCTTTCCTCGAGATTCCTGATCTTGGCTTCGAGACCGGCTAGGAAGTTCTGGAGGCTTGGGGGAATACCATTGAGAGTAGCCTCGGTGTTGAGCTCGGCGGTACTGGCAGGAGGAGCAGAGGCTGAAGCTGAAGCGGGAGTTGACATTGCTGATGACGAGACTGAGAACGTGGACGGAGTAGAAGCTTCACGTTGTAGTCGACCACCCGAACGGATCCAAACTTGCTTTGCTGAAAGATTGAAGGGCAATGGATCTTTAGGAGAGGGGTAAGGCTCATGCAAAGTATATTTTAATTTACAAAAACAATACATTATTTATATCCTAATTGGTTGGAGGGATACCCCTTTTTCGCAACTAGTTAGAAGACTACGATCAGTGGAGGCCATCATTACGTCTATAGACCCCTCGTTTTTCACCTGCATTGCACACCCCCAAACGGACAATTTGGGCGAGGGTCCTATAGGGCAAGCGGCTTCCACCAACCATCGGATCCTACGACTAACCCTTCCTTAAAGGCATTTAACGTGATGTCTATGTTGCATCCTACGCAAGTTAATGATGAGCGGAGATCTTGACAATAAACACTCATCTCGCCATGGCACGTCCCTTGTAGGGAAATCACTTTTTTGTGCACTTTCTCTCAAAGATCTCGATTCATCATTGACTTGGGGATGACTCGACATAGACAGCACGTTAATTGACTATTAAGAAAAAGCTAGCCAAACCAACCGGTCAAAACCTAGGTGTGATACCTATACTAGTGTGGGTTGACACGGGTTAGGTAAAAGGTTCCCACCGCTCGCGGAACGTACACGGTGAGTGGAGTAGACGAGTGACTCGAAAAGAGGGCGACAGTAGCGCACAAATTCCTGCACATCGAATACTCCGGGTAATGGGGACCTGTGCAGTGCTGACACGGACTAGTGGTAGTGTGTGGCAAGAAACTAATTCTTTTTAAGGAGAAAAGAGAGAAGTTTTTGATGCTAGGATGATTCAATGCAATGTATGAGAGAGAGAGAGAGAGAATAATGTACAAGGGAGCATAGCAGAGTTTTGTTTGACCCTAAAACTAAAGCGAAGATAACAAGGGTACATGGTACAAGGTACAAGGTACAAGTATTAACATGGCGGAGTGCGCGGGTTCATGTGTAAACATGGCAGGTGTGAGCATGTGTGAACATGGCAAATGTGTGTGCATGTGTAAACATGGCAAGTGGGTGCATGTGTAAACATGGCAGGTGTGTGCATGTGTAAACATGGCAAGTGTGAGCATGTGTAAACATGGCAAGGTGTGTGCATGTGTTAAACATGGCAAGTGTGAGCATGTGTAAACATGGCAAGTGTGTAAGGTGCATGTGAGAACATGGCAAAGTGTAAGGTGCATGTGAGAACATGGCAGACATCATGATGTGAACGAAAGTTAGACCCACTAAGTTTGAAAAAGTTTCAAAGCAGTCCCCAGCAGAGTCGCCACTGTGAATACCCCTTTCCGATGAAGCGACGCATGGGAAGTATCTTGTGATTGTTTTTATTTACAAAAGGAATATTCTTAACGACATTAAAATTATGAGAGTCGCCACGCCGTTTTAATTAAAGCCAAAACATTGAAAAAAGCATTTTTATGGGTTCGGGGGTCAAATTACAACAAGAGAAGAATATTGAACGTTATCACTCCTATTGCCCAAATTGATCGGTCTTT
Organism: Campanula takesimana; assembly: GCA_026119855.1. Classification (NCBI taxonomy): domain Eukaryota; kingdom Viridiplantae; phylum Streptophyta; class Magnoliopsida; order Asterales; family Campanulaceae; genus Campanula; species Campanula takesimana. Next base: position 1,617,575 of record JAOWBW010000405.1, on the reverse strand, counting down.
CTATCATGATGCGGTGTATGTAGTGTGTTAGTGTTTGAGACCGGATCCGAAGATTGCCTACGTTCCTCTCAATGTGAGAAGCTCAGGTCAGCGTAGTTCGCAGAGAATTAGAATAGGCAGAAGAATCGGGATCATGCATAATGAGGGGGAATTACCTAAAGATTAGGGTTTAGAAGTAGTTCCTAGATCATCCTCGGGTTGATGAACCCTCGATCATCATCGGCTATGAAATAACATGTAATTATGAAGATCGCAACCCTAAATATAGCATAAATAAGGTTTTAATCTATGAACACGATGAACATATAAAGAACATATATGAACATATGAATGAACATGCGAAGCATATGAAGAAACTATGAATAAACATGCAAGAACATGAATATTAAAGATCTACATTAGAAATAATGCAAGAACGTGAAGAAATAAGTTAGAAAACTTACCTATGTTGGGAAGAAATAAACCTTGATCTTCTTGGAGGTTTGAATGCTAATTAGAGAGAAAAATAGTGTTTAATAACTCTCAAATTCGGACTTAGAGCTCTCAAAATCGGATCCTTAAACCAATAGCATGGATTGGTTTATATATTAAACTGAGGGGAAGATCTGATGGTCCAGATCATCCAGCGCAAGGTTGGCCGCCTGGCCATTGTTGAAGCCGGTTACAAGAGTGGCCGCGTGGCCAAGATCAACGCTGAGCAATGTTGGCCGCGTGACCAAGGCTGCCGGCTGACTTGATTCTTAAGCTAGGGTTTCTGCATGGTTTTAAGGAAACCATTTATTACCTAATTTGATAGATTTTGCCATAAATGAGATATTTTTGGGAATCCGGCACAAGTCTTTGTAAGGTTTCTAATTCCTATAAAGTCCTTGTATATCTGGGAAAGTCCTAATAAACTCATTTTCAGGTCGGGTACTAACAGAACCACAAGGAGTTGTGGAACCTGTTCAAAATACACAAGCATCTCGCAGATCTAGTAGGTTACGATCCGAGCCCGAGAGATATGGATTTCTCGTAACGGATAGTAATGAGGTAGAAATCATTGAGAATGATGAACCGTCAACCTACCAAGAGGCGATGTCTTCTCTTGATTCGGACAAGTGGCTTGGAGCCATGGAATCCGAATTGCAATCCATGCAAGACAATCAAGTTTGGAATTTGATTGATGCGCCCGAAGGTGTAAAAACCATAGGATGCAAATGGGTCTTCAAGAAGAAGACTGACATGGATGGGAAGGTGCATACTTACAAAGCTAGGCTTGCAGCGAAAGGTTATAGGCAAGTTCATGGTATTGACTATGATGAGACCTTTTCACCCGTAGCAATGATCAAGTCTATAAGAATTTTGCTTGCCATTGCCGCATATCATGACTATGAAATATGGCAGATGGACGTCAAAACCGCTTTCCTGAATGGAAAACTTCAAGAGGATGTGTATATGACACAACCAGAAGGTTTTGAACAAGATTCTAAGGTATGCAAATTGCAGAGATCCATCTATGGATTGAAGCAAGCTTCTAGGAGTTGGAATCTCCGTTTTGATGAATCGGTCAAAGAGTTTGGTTTCATCAAGAACGAAGATGAGCCTTGTGTATACAAGAAGATTAGTGGGAGCATAGTGCTATTCCTTGTTTTATACGTGGATGACATATTGCTCATTGGAAACGACATTCCTACACTTCAGTCTGTGAAGACTTGGTTAGGAAAGTGTTTTGCAATGAAAGATATGGGTGAAGCCGCATATATTCTTGGCATTAAGATCTATAGAGATAGATCAAGGAGACTGCTTGGTTTAAGCCAAAGTACATACATTGACAAGGTCATTAGAAGATTCCGTATGGAAAACTCTAAGAGAGGGACCTTGCCCGTGTTACATGGAGTTTCTCTAAGCAAGACTCAATGTCCTAAGACAAACGATGAGCGTGAGAAAATGAATGATGTTCCATATGCTTCGGCAATTGGGTCCATCATGTATGCCATGATTTGTACTAGGCCGGATGTGTCTTATGCTTTGAGCATGACAAGTAGATAACAATCCGACCCTGGCGAAAATCACTGGATAGCTGTAAAAGCGATTCTTAAGTACTTGAGAAGAACTAAAGACTCGTTTTTGGTCTATGGAGGAATGGAAGATGATCTCGTTGTAAATGCTTACACGGATGCAAGCTTTCAAACCGACAAAGATGATAGCCGATCGCAATCGGGTTTTGTGTTTATGTTAAATGGTGGAGCTGTAAGCTGGAAGAGTTCCAAGCAAAGTACAACCGCTGATTCTACAACAGAAGCTGAGTATATTGCTGCATCGGATGCTGCAAAGGAAGCTGTTTGGATTAAGAAGTTCATAACTGAACTTGAAGTGGTTCCTAGTATTGCTAATCCAATAGACCTTTATTGTGATAATAATGGTGCTATTGCTCAAGCAAAGGAACCAAGAGCACATCAGAAATCCAGACACATACTTAGGCGTTTTCATATCATTCGAGAGATCGTTGATAGGGGAGACGTAAATATATGCAGAGTACCTACTGATGACAATGTTGCGGACCCGCTAACAAAGGGACTTCCACAAGCTAAACATGATGGTCATGTTAGGTCCATGGGTATTAGATACATGGGAGATTGGGCCTAGGGCAAGTGGGAGATTGTTGGTAGTGGTGCCCTAGGCACGTTTAATAAACGTTGTAATTGTTATCATTTATTTCATATCAATAAAGAGATGTTTTGATTATTATTGTTGTTCATGTTTACTCATAATAATCTCCGTCCCTAGTACTTGTTAAGCACTAGTATAAAGGCTAAATGATCATGGGATGATCATGTTAGATTTATGGGTACTTGTTTGGAACAAGGTACTGGACATGACCCGCTGTATGAGATTTATGTCATGGTCTATGTCATACATATATCTCATATTAGTTATGTCATTTGAATCCTTAGACATGAAGTTATTATAGTCTTCCACTTGATGAACATTGTGTTTGACATATTCAAACGCTACCTTAACACGGTAGTTATAAAGGGTATGATTGGCATAATCGGATTCCCGTTGGGAAGAATAATAAGCTAAATGGATTTGTCCCTCCACGGAGAGATGTCAAGCTTGGGCCCCTCGAAGGAATGATGTTGATGAAATGTTCGGCCGGACTCAAATGGATTGATTGGATCAATAGCATTTGAATTATCAACATATTCGGAATCGAGAAAGTTTTGAACAAAACAAGTTGACTGTTTAACCATGACTTGTGTTCAATGACATCGTGGACAAAGGGATTGTGACATATTCTAAAGGAATGCGAACTTGTATCTAGTTACACTATTTGGGTAGGTATGACGGTTTGCTAGAACCTAATCATATCTTATGAGTTCATGTTTGAGCCCATTGCCAACTTAGTGTAATCCTAGAGGGTCACACACAAATAGAAACGAATCATAAAGGACTAAATGGGAATTATGGAAAAATGTCAGGTTTTGGCTTTGGCACGACCGTGCGCCTTTAAACGGCACGATCGTGCCATAAATCCAAACCAAGGCAAAAGGCTCGGTCCGTTTGGCACGACCGTGCCAAACATAGGGGCACGACCGTGCCAATATTCGGGGAAGGTCTGGCAGGTTCGACCCATTTGGCACGACCGTGCCAAATATAGGGGCACGACCGTGCCAGAATTCCTGGCAGAATAAGGACTTGCCTTAATTAAGGTGACGGGATTTAGGAATCCTAGGTCATTAAGAGTTAATGACTAGGTCCTATAAAAACATCTTTTCACCAGCCATTAAGCATGAAATTCCTAATTTATTGAGAGAATAATATTCTTGATTAGATCAAGAAATTCATAGTTCCATATAGTCAATATAATTGTGAAAACGGGTTTCACAATTTTGGTCTAGCAACCAAGATCAAAGAAGTTCCTTTGATATTCGTTCAAGGTGTGGATACCGCTAAAGGGTGAAGCTCATCATCTTCAAAGTTCGTGTTCTTACTTTCTTCGTGATCAAGCTTCAAGTTTCTCCACCAAAGACCAAGGAAGATTTAATAGCCATCAAGGGTTAGTTTTATCCTATATTCATCTTGTTGTATTTGATTTAATCATATGAACGGATCCATGGCTTTGGGTTTCATTAAAATTTTAATTGCTAATTTCCGCTGCGCATGTTAGATCGAAACCCAACAGAAGGAAGGTGACTATAGAGTCCGAGACAGAAATCACCGTGGGGGAAGAACTTACAGATTTAGCCTCTATGTTCGAAGAGCTTGCCATAATGAATGAATGCCAAGTCAACGCCATCCATGACACCGTCATCATGAATGAGACTATCAGTGAGATCCCGCCAAGCTCCGAGCCGATCAACAATTGGTATTCAACGAAAGGGCCCGTGGTATCTGAAGAATTCTTAGTCCAAGAAATGGGTTGCATACCCCGCACAGCAACAAAGGAAGAGCGGCTCACACTTACTTTCGAGTACGAGAGTGTCTCTAATACCCTCACCCAAGAGGATTTGGAGGCCATAGCCGAGCGTGTGTTTCCTTTCTTTGCTAATGAAAAATTTGATATTTCTGAGTACCCTGAGATTGCAAACATCATAAATGATGAATTAACTAATAATGAACTTAACGAACAAGTTAATAACGATTCAAATTATGATGAAATAGACCACGAAAACACAATATACTTAAATGAACTTGCTCAACAAGTCCGTAGTCGTGGTGAAAATGGTCCAAAGGCTGACGAAGAATTGCATGTTGTTAATCTGGGTACCGAAGAAGTACCAAGAGAGACTAAGATTGGAAGCTTCTTCAAGGGGGACGACAGGGACAGATTGACTGCACTACTGCGGGAGTTCGTGGATGTGTTCGCATGGTCATACAAAGACATGCCGGGTTTGGACAGAAAGGTAGCAGAGCACAGAATTCCGATCAGAGAAGATGCCAGGCCAGTAAAGCAGAAGCTTAGAAAGATCAAGCCAGAATGGTCTCTGCAAGTCAAAGAAGAGATTGAGAAGCTCCTCAGTGTGGGTTTCATCAAGGTTATCGAGTATCCGACATGGTTAGCCAACATCGTGACAGTCAGAAAGGCAAACCGCAAGGTTCGAGTTTGTGTGGACTTCCGGGATTTGAACAGAGCTTCCCCAAAGGATGATTTTCCACTCCCTAATATCGACATGCTAGTCGACTCCACTGCTTCCTACGAGGTTCGCTCATTCGTGGATGGGTTCGCTGGGTACAATCAGATTCTCATGGCCGAAGAAGATCAACATAAGACAGCCTTCACAACACCGTGGGGTACCTTTTGCTACACAGTTATGCCATTTGGGTTAAGAAACGCTGGGGCTTCCTACCAAAGAGCCGTGACAGACTTGTTCCACAATATGATTCACAAAGAAATCGAAGTCTATGTGGACGACATGATCATTAACTCCAAAGGGACCGATGGTCAACATTTAATCGATCTCCGCAAGTTCTTCGAAAGGCTTCGTCAACACAAGATGAGGCTCAACCCTGCAAAGTGCACGTTCGGGGTTATCCGAGGCAAAGTCCTTGGTTATATGGTCACTGAAAGGGGAATTGAAGTAGACCCCTCCAAAATCAAGGCAATCATTGACATGCCTCCTCCATAGACGCAGAAAGAGATCAAAGGTTTAATGGGCAGACTGCAGTACATCAGTCGGTTTGTGCACCAACTCACTTCCATGTGCGAGCCAATCTTCAAGCTACTCAAGAAGAATGTGGCTCTAGAATGGACCGACGCGTGCCAAGAAGCCTTCGACCAAGTGAAGCATTACTTGACGTGCCCTCCTGTCCTAGTTCCGCCGCACAAGGAGAAGCCTCTTTTGCTCTATCTCACTATCAATAATGAAGCCCTAGGGGCTATGGTTGCACAAGAGCAACGAGAGTCCATAAAGGAGAATGCCATTTACTTTGTTAGTCACCGATTCCAAGGAGGCGAAAAGAACTACTCTGTCTTAGAGAAGTCATGTGCAGCATTGGTTTGGGTCACTCAAAAGCTCAAACACTATATGGAAGCTTTTCCGGTCAAGCTAGTAGCAAAGGTGGACCCGCTCTGCTACATCTTCGAGAAGCCTTTCATGTCAACAAGAATAGCCAAATGGTACTTCATGCTCGCCGGCTATGATATCACTTACGTCACACTAAAATCCGTCAGGGGGAAAGTGTTCAGTGACCAGGTTGCCGAATTCCCATGTGACGAAGTGAAGGGGGAAGACATACAGTTCCCCGACGAGCACTTAATTTGTACTGCAACCGAGGAAAATAAGTGGCAACTTTTTTTCGATGGCGCCGCCAATAAACACGGCTTTGGTATAGGAATATTGCTTGTTGATCCAAAAGACATCTACACTCCCATTGCCATCCGCCTGGAATTCGAAGCTACCAACAACATTGCCGAGTACGAAGCATGTATAGTGGGGCTCGAAGCAGCTCTCGACAGAAACATCACAGATCTAGAAGTATTCGGCGACTCTTTTCTCCTTATCAATCAACAATCGGGTAAATGGCGAACCCAAGACCCAACTCTCCAACAGTATGGTCAACACCTTGAAGAATTGGTTGAACAATTCCAAGAGATCACTTTCAACTACCTGCCAAGGGATAAAAATCGCTTCGCCGATGCACTGGCCACCATAGCTTCATTAGTAGAAATGCCCAAAGGGAAAATGGTGAAGCCTTTCAAAATTGCCCGAAGGAACAGTCCGGCGTACTGCATAAGTATCGAGATCAACGAGGTCCAAACAAACTCTCCTTGGTATTCAGACATCATGAATTTCCTCAAAGATGGCACTTATCCCGAGAATAGCAATAAGAAGTCTCAAGCGGCTCTGCAAAGGCTAGCCTCTCGGTACGTACTGATTGGGGACCGAGTCTATAAAAGGCACCACGACGGGATAAATCTCTTATGCGCCAATGAGTCCGAAGCTCGTGAGATAATGTGTGAAGTGCACGAAGGAGAGTGTGGACCCCACATGAATGGGTTTATGCTAGTCAAGAAGATACTTCGCATTGGTTACTATTGGAGCACTATGGAACGAGACTGTATCGAGAAAGTCAAAAGGTGTGCCAAGTGCCAATTCCACGCTAATCTGCAACATGCTCCACCCTCACAACTTTACAACATGGTCACACCTTGGCCTTTCTCTTGTTGGGGGATAGACATCATCGGTAAAGTTCATCCTGCCGGGAGCAATGGGCAGTCATTCGTCCTAGTGGCAGTCGACTACTTTACAAAGTGGGTCGAAGCACAAGCCTATCGGACCCTCAACGCAAAGAAAGTGGCCGAATTTGTAAAGATTAATATCATGTGCCGATACGGCGTGCCTCATGAAATCATTTCCGACAACGGCTCTCACTTTAAGAAGGAAATGGATGCACTTTTGGTAGAATACAAGATCACCAAGCACAAGTCATCTCCTTACCGTCCCCAAGAAAATGGCGCGGTTGAAGCAGCAAATAAAACCATCGAGACCATCGTCAAGAAAATGGCCTCAACAGGAAGGGATTGGCCCGAGAAGCTACCATTAGCATTGTGGGGCTACCGCACATCAATACGGTCCGCAACAGGAGAAACTCCTTATGCATTAGTCTATGGTTCTGAAGCCGTACTCCCTATCGAACTTGAAGTCCCATCTCTACGGGTCCTCCTCGAGAATCAAGTCAACGAGGTCAACTGGATGCAAAGTCGACACGAACAGCTAGCCTTACTCGACGAGAAAAGGTTAAGAGCACTCGAACGCACGAGGGCATATCAGCAAAGGATGGCAAGAGCTTTCAACAAAAAGGTGAAGCCTCGAAACATCAATGTGGGAGATTTGGTCTTAAGACAACATCCTCCTAACGCCATGAATCCCCTGGGGAAATGGGGACCCCGATGGATCGGTCCGTACGTGGTCAAGAAGATACTAAGCGGCGGTGCAGCCCGGCTTGTGGATTTAGATGGTGACCAGCTGCCAAAAGAGGTCAACCTCGACAAACTCAAGAAGTTCTATGCTTAATAAACAAAGACCATAAAAAAAAATAAAAAAAACAATAAAAATCGCTCGCTAGATTGAAAACCCGAAAGAGCGGTCTAGGAAAAAAAAACAGGGTGCACAAAAAAAATAAAAAAATAAAAAAATATGGTCTTTGTTTGTTTGAACAACGGAGACCTGAGCCTCCCAACTGGAGGAACGTTGGCAACCTTCGGGTGCGGTCTAAAACATATCAAAAATACCCAATTCACTTCAAATAACAAAATGCAATTCTTATTCATTCAATGAATTATTCAAACCATTACAACGGATTTATTGAGCAACAAAAGACATCAAAATATTAAATCCTAAAACAAAGTGGTCTAATTGCAATCTCTTAGGGTACTAAGAAAAATCCAATTTTCTCTTAGCCTTCAAAGAACCACCCGATCGTCTCTCAATCCTTTTCTTCTTGAATAACGGAGGAGCACTAATACGCACCGAAACCTTCTGTGTTGCGGCACGTCTCCTAGCATAAAAGTCATCCAAAGGAGTACCGAAAGGGTCAGCAAGAATGTTACTCGAATCAGCAGCAGCCTCCCTATATCTCAAAGCGCTGCTAGGCTCAAAACCCTTTCCCAACAACTCGGCACGAAGCACGTCGACCCAAGTTATGCCACGATAAAGGGTGCCAAACAAATAATCCAAGTAGATCTCGGGAAGGAAGACATTCCCCCGATGCAGAGGAGCAAAAGCCCAGCGGTCGCGATCATCTCCCCAAGCCGACTGAAGCTCACTCGTGAAGTCAGGACCCATGTAAGCAACTGGACGAAGCATTCCATCCCTCAGACAATGAATTATCTGTTGGCGACCGAACTGCCGCAGAACCCGCTCTAGCTGGTAAAATGAAGAATCTCTTAAGCCGGGTACAACCACGTACTGAAAACCAAGAGTCCATTCCACAAAAGGACGAAGACCCCAAGAAGGAGGGCACCACTCAATGTCGACGGTTATCCGAGAGACAAAGAATTTCTTCCAACCATCTTCAGATAAATCCCGGATCAACAACTTCCTCCTATGAACAGCAAAAGGAGACAAATCACCATCCGGGGAATAAATCTTGAAGTGTTCTCGGAGCCATATGGTCAAGAGCAAAGGGCTTCCCCGACACATCTTGCCCGTCCTATGTAACTCATCAAGGCCGTGCAACGTCTCCCCTAAAATAAGAGGGATTATACTAAATTGTTACTCCTTGGCTTGCAAAATAATCTCAGCCAACTGCACATCCGCAGTCCCGAAATATGTAACAAACAGTACTTCACTAAAGAGACAAGCGGCCATGGCATTCCTTTTGAAAGATTGAGCCACCGGATCCTCCGAGTGTAAACTAAAGAACATCGGCAGCTCAGTTATGTCAATCACAGTACCGTGCAACATCCTCCTCACGTCCTCAACAGGGAGATTCAGTGACTCAACCCAAGAGTCAATGGCACCACGGTGATATTTAGGGACGGCAATCCGACCGGCCAAAGGCATACCAAGGATGGCCCCGAAATCATCAACAGTCGGCACCATTTCATTAGCTGAAAAGTTGAAAGTATGGCTGTCACAATCCCAGAAAGCCGCGACAGCTCTCAACAAATCCCAATCCGGCTTCAACGTCCGCAAAGTGAAAAGACCTCGGAACCCGAAGTCTTTAATGAAGGCCTTCTTGGGATGGGTCTTGAAAGAATACACAAAAGTGCCCAAGTCCTTTTCATACCCACTAACAACCTTGGCATCAAGAACAAAAGAATTGGAAGCCATGGAAAATATTGATCACAAACAAAGTTGAGCAATAATATGATGTTCAAAAATGGCAGAAAAGAGCTGTGAGAATCAAGTGGTCGAACAGAAGATGATATTATAGCTGTTGGGGATTCTTTTGGCCAGCAAATGTCAAGCCCGGAATTCCGCCTCCCAGACGCGTGCGCCACCCGCCAGCGGTCTGGAATGCGCGCGCGTCCCAAACCTACAGAGGAAAGCGCGCGCCTCCCAAGTCTAAATCACTTCAAGAAAAGGTCTTGTCAGAGATCTCCAGCTCAAATCAAGTCACAGCCCCTATCCTCGGACACCCAGTTGGGCACACCTTCTTCTGGTCCGCCCTTAAGGCATGTCAAAAATTGAAAGTAGGATAGAAACTCCCACTCAAAAAGTAGGCTGTCCTTCTCCAGATTCCGAACTCCCTAAGTTCTGTCACGGGTGACATACCCCCCTCAAGGGTCAATCTCAACATTTCATCCCCAGCAGGAACATTTTCTGGTCACGGTCAACGGTGCCCGCACCCCACAAATCAAAAAGTCAGGTGTGACTCCAAGTGGCACGAGACTCCAAAGTAATAACTCATCAACGGATTTCACTAACGGATTCGTTCTCAAAGGTTCACTAACGGCCTCTTCAAAGGTTCACTAACGGTCTCTCCAAATGTTCACTAACGGCCTCTTCAAAGGTTCACTAACGGCCTCTTCAAAGGTTGACTAACGGCCTCTCCAAAGGTTCACTAACGGCCTCATCAACGGATTTCACTAACGGATTCATCCCCAAAGGTTCACTAACGGCCTCTTCAAAGGTTCACTAACGGCCTCTCCAAAGGTTCACTAACGGCCTCATCAACGGATTTCACTAACGGATTCGTCCCCAAAGGTTCACTAACGGCCTCTTCAAAGGTTCACTAACGGCCTCATCAACGGATTTCACTAACGGATTCGTCTTCAAAGGTTCACTAACGGTCTCTTCAAAGGTTCACTAACGGCCTCCTCAAAGGTTCACTAACGGCCTCTTCAAAGGTTCACTAACGGCCTCATCAACGGATTTCACTAACGGATTCATCTTCAAAGGTTCACTAACGGCCTCTTTAAAGGTTCACTAACGGCCTCTCCAAAGGTTCACTAACGGCCTCTCCAACGGATTTCACTAACGGATTTGTCCTCAAAGGTTCACTAACGGCCTCTTCAAAGGTTCACCAACGGCCTCATCAACGAATTTCACTAACGGATTCGTCCTCAAAGGTTCACTAACGGCCTCCTCAAAGGTTCACTAACGGCCTCATTCAACATATTCAGCCGGCAGGTTCACCTAACAAATCATGCCACCCCCTCTATCAACAAAAGCCGCTCACACAGGGAGCGCACCACTACCTCTCGCAATTTTAAATTCCTGCTTTCATCGAGTCTTTGATTTTTCTTGGTGATGTCCTCGGCAGGTGTTTTTTTTAACTTTCGTCGACGCGTTTTGCTTTGCAATCCACGTCGCCGAGGGGCTCTGTAGACACCCCGCCTTGGACCGCTCACCCCGATTGCACATTTGATCTTGTGTTTCTCCCCATTTTAAGTGTTTCTCGTTAGTTTCTGTTACTTCCGTTAAGTTCCTAACTAACTTCGTTAAGTCCAGGGACTAAACTGAATGACAGGGCTGACTTTCTAGTCCATTCTGTCAAAATTGCCTTCTCTGAGTCGCGCGCCTCCGACAGGAGGAGCCAGGCGCGCGCGCCTCCCGCCCCCAAAGCAGGAAGCGCGCGCCTCTGGGCGTCAGTTACAGATTTCTGGCCAGGATTCTCTCCCTTGCTCAATTTACAGGATTTTGCCCGGGAAGGATTTCTTGGTGACTGAGTTTTGGCAAAAACACCTCTCTCTCACTTATAAAAACCTCTCTTTACCTCCATTTTCAGGGACCGAAAATGGAACTTACAAAAACTATACCAAAACCACTTTCTAAAGGTTCTCCAGGGATCTCATCAAGCAATATTTGAAGGTCTTCAAATTGTAGGTAAAAGTCTATCTTTTCCTTTCTCTTCTACTTCATCTCCTCTCTCTCTTTTACTCTAATCAAATGTGCAATCACCCAAATCATTTTGGGAAATGACTCTAATGATCACCTCATCTCATTGAGGTTGGTTAAGGAGTTATCTCCTACATTCCAAACTCTATTTTAAAACCCCCTTTTTATGACTTAAAGAAGAAGAAGAAGAACGTTATCATTCATGTAGATTTTGATCAAGCAAGACCAACTTTAGTTGGGCGAGATGGGTGTTTCGGTACTTCCCATCTCGTAATCTAACCCCCGAACCTCAAAACAAAGAATCTCTGTTTTCGTAATCAAACTTAGGCTATAATCAATAGGTTTTTCTTATGTTCCTCAAAACATAGGTGGCGACTCTAAACAATCTAAAACAAGTTAGACATCCTAGGATAATTCACCGCTCTAGCCAAGTCGTGGCTTTCCCGGGGTATCTACACACACACTCGGCTATGGCCTCCAAATCCTCTTGGGTGAGGGTATTAGAGACACTCTCAGACTCGAAAGTAAGTGTGAGCCGCTCTTCCTTTGTTGCTGTGCGGGGTATGCAACCCATTTCTTGGACTAAGAATTCTTCGGATACCATGGGCCCTTTCGTTGTTGTTGATCGGCTCGGAGCTTGGCGTGATCTCACCGATAGTCTCGTTTAAGGTGATGGTGCTATGGATGGCGTTGACTTGGCATTCATTCATTATGGCAAGCTCTTCGAACATGGAGGCTAAATTTGTCAGTTCTTCCCCCACGGTGATTTCTGTCTCGGATTCTATAGTCACCTTCCTTCCCCACCATTCATGGGGCGACATGGGAGTTGGTTCCCTTTCGGATTTCTGGATCTCACAATCGGAGAAGATTTCGAGACAGGGCTTTTTGACACCCTTATTGTTAACCCATGGCTCGGGAATGATCATGTATGGAACGTCTTCCCCTTGGCGGACAAAATAGCCATTCAAAGTCTTGCGGTAAGGCTTTAGATTAGGGACCTCATATCGACGGCCTTCTTTACGAGCTCGGGCCTTTTCGTTCTTGATTGTTGCTCTTGTTTCAAGTCTTCTTTGGAAGGATCGTACCCCAAACCGAAGGTGTCTTGGACGAATGGGACTTGCACAGGATGTAGGATTCCTTGTTGATATTTCCCTAGGCCTAAACCAGGGAAGTAGTCCATATTCCTCATCATGCGGAGGACTTTGTGGTTGCTGGGGGTCCATGATCCGTTTCCCCCTTCTTTGTCAATGGCGTTGATTGAGACGCCGGAGAGAGTGGAGTCTGGTAAACCATGCTGAACTTGGTGGACGGGCTCACTTTTTCTGTGGATAGTGACGTTTTTGGCCATGACAGTCACTATTTCATCACCATTTCGGATCTTGACACATTGATGGAGAGTTGACGGGACGGCATTAGAACTATGAATCCATGGTCGGCCCAAAAGCAAGTTGAACGAGGCCGGGATATCAAGCACTTGGAATGGAACGGACATGACCATGCTCCCAAACTCCATGTTTATTTCAATTATGCCCATGACTGTACGGGCGGTGCTGTCATAACCTCAGATTACTTGCGCAGAAGGCTTCAAATCGGAATCCTTAAGCCCCAGTATGCCCATGATTCGGCTAGGCATGAGGTTGAGTGCGGAATCACCGTCCACTAAGACTCTTGAGATGGGCCTCCCCCTTGCTCGTACCTTGAGGTAAATAGCTTCGTTTTGGTCGGAACCAAATGGTGGAAGGTCCATATCGGCAAAGGTGATGACGTTGCCAAAATGAATATGACCGATCATTGCCGTGAGGTCCTCGGGAGTAGTATCAGGAGAAACTGATGTATCATCGAGATTGCGGATGACAAGATCTCGATGTTTCTTTAAGGATGCAATGAGGTCCCAAATAGAGATGTTGGCTTGAGTTTTCTTGAGTTGGACAAGTAGAGGATCTTCGGGAGTGTCGCGAGCTTGCGGCCTTTGAGAAGAGGAGCTTGGTGCGGAAGTGGAAGGGTTGCTTGCTATGACTCGACCGGATCGAGTTAGCATGTTGACGTTCCCATCTTGCTTCTTTTTCCTATTCTCTAGTACTTCCCTCATTACCTCATCGTAAGTTACAACATAACTAGAATTGTCAAGTTTATTCATAACATTGGGGCCCCCATTCACAATTGGGATTGAATGGGTGGTCCCCTCGAGATCTCCTATCTCTATTACATTGACATGCTCGCCATTAGTCACTACAAATTCTTTCTTGTATATAAGATCTTGAATGACATTGCGGAGAACGAAGCAATCCTCGGTGGTGTGGCCACTATATTGGTGGTAGCCACAATATTTGTGGTGAGCATGATTGGGGTGGACCGTCTTGGGTTGGTACCCTTGCACGGGTGTGACTTGACCCTTTTGCTTTGAGGACTTCGAACACTTCGGTTTGAGTCATGCCTCGGAGAGGCGTGTAGACATGGTCATTTCGGGACTTCTTCCCTTGGGGTGAAGGAACCTTTTTGTAATTCCCTTTATCGGTAAGTAGGAGTGGCCTTCTTAATCTCCTTGAGCAAGTCATCCATGCGTACCCCCGCCTCATACATTTGGGAGAAGTCGGAGTAGCAAGCCCCACTTAGGTGGGTGCGGAGATCAATCTTGAGACACTTGAGAAACATGTCCATTTGCTCTTTTGTGTTTGGCCTCTCAACAATTTCAGAGAGTTTGTCATTCCATCTCCTTGTGAAGTCAATGAAGGACTCATTATCTCTTTGAGTGGTATTCTCGATCTCTTTCCTTGTGGGCCGGTGAGTGGTGTTGCCTTAGTATTGGTTCTTGAAGGCAAGCATGGCGGAGTCCCAATCAAGACGGACAGTGAGCGGGAGAGTAGCATACCAATCTTTTGCAGCCCCCTCGAGAGTGAGAGGAAAGCATTGAGCCATCACCTTGGGGGAGACCTTCTTCGGAACCATTGCCCAAATATAGGTCTCAATGTGAGCCATAGGACAAGAGTTGCCCTTGAATTTGATTATATCGTGCATCTTGAACTTATCACGAAGAGCGGCCATAGTACTCATGAGGATGGATGATTGATAAAGGCTTGTGTCGGAGCCTTTCCCCATGTTGAGCCCATTGAATTTTTGATCGATGTAGGCCATTATAGAATCCACCATTTTGGGTTCATTGTTCTCGGAACTCGGCTCCCCCATTTTCTTGGTGCGGGTGTTGACATAAGGACTTTTGAACAAACCCTCGGTCCATTCGGATTCGTCATCATTATTCTTGTTCTTCCCCTTGGCAAGATTAGTGAGCTTTTCTTTCATTAGCTCCATCTCGGCCACGTGGGCCTCCCTTTGGCTGTCGAGGTGGGATTGCCAAATGTCATCTTTGCTTTGTGCCTCCTTATTAAGGGTGGAGACTTGCTCTTGGAGGAGTTGGACCATGGTTGAGAGCTGTTCGAGAGACATGGTGTTGCTGCTGCCGGTCATGGTTGATGTTGGAACTGTCGAAGTGATCTCTTCACGGACTAACCGATTTGTCGAATCCCGGTAGACTCTGTAAGTACCAATTGAACCTATATTGCAGAAGAGGCCCTTGTCAGTCTTGAGTAACACTTGCGGTCCAAGAAGAGGCTTAGAACACACAGTTGGGCACACGACTCGAACCACATAAGAAAAGACTCTTTTTTAATTTTATTTTATAAGTCGGAGGGAATGGATCCCTTTTGGGGTTTCTAAGAAAATAATGGAATCGTCACACTAGTATATAGACCATCTCGCGGTCCCATATACTCATCGGATTCCATCGCGTTTGTGAATCCTACATGTATCGAGATTAAACTAAATTAATGTAGTAAAGCATACATGCGGGGACGGATTTTTATTTTCATCCAAAATAACCACTTTTGGGGATGGATTTTTATTGCGTCCGTTTCAACAAGTTGGCATGTATGATTTGAAGACATTAGTTTAGGGAAATCTCGGTACATGGAAACCGACTTGAGTCACGGAGTGTTAGACCCTAACTAGAATTGTGTGGTTTGTGCTCGGCTTGAATATGAGGCTCAAAGGTCACCCCCGGCATGTAGTCTTGAACTACGCCACGGGCTGAGGTTTACCGCTTCGAAAGAGCCAAGGTCGAGTGGAGCTTGAAACTTTCTAGGACGGGCCTCGACGGGTTTGGGGTTGGACTTGTGCGACTCGATAGTGAGCAGTTCATAGGAATATGTGCATGTAGTGTGAGGTCTAACAAGTGACAAATTTTTATTTATTTTTTTTTCTTTGAAAAGAAAGAAAAACAAACAAAACACATAAGCACATAAATTACAACTCCCGAATCACCCGTGTGACCGGTAAATAAAACACAAAATTAAAACAGTCTGAGGGTTCAATTCTGTTCTGATGCAGGCAACTGTGCCCACACCCCACTGTTCTGATCAGTCACTAAAGCCTGTTTCTGTTCTGGGAATCAACCCAGAAGCGTGCGCCTCTGAGTGCTGATACGGGATGCGCGCGCATGGCGCAATGCTATTAGGAGGCGCGCGCTTCTGGTCACACCTGTCAGATTGTCAGATTTTGGACTCAAGGGATTGCCCTAGTCCCATGTTCATATTGTAACCCCTGCAGAAATGATTAGTGCAGAATAGCAGAAGAAGAAGATGAAGAACATGAAGAAGTGGGCGATTATGGTCCATGATGCGGGATGCGCGCGCCTTAGGCTGAAGAGGCCAGAAGCGCGCGCCTCCCCCATCAAGAATCAGAATGCCCAGAAAAGATGTAGATTTCGATCAGAATGCAAGTTTAACCCTCAAAATGTCCCCAGCGGAGTCGCCACTGTAGATACCCCGGGAAACCACAACTTGGGCTAGAGCGGTGAATTATCCTAGGATGTCTAACTTGTTTTTAAGAGTCGCCACCTATGTTTTTAGAGGAACATAAGAAAAACCTAGAAATAGCCTAATTTATGTACAAAACCAGAGATTCGGGAGAGAAGGGTTCGGGGGTTAGATTACGAGATTGGAAGTACCGAAACACCCATCTCGCCCAACTAAAGTTGGTCTTGCTTGATCAAAATCTACATGAATGATAATGTTCTTCTTCTTCTTCTTTAAATCATAAAAGGGGGGTTTAAAATAGAGTTTGGAATGTAGGAGATAACTCCTTAACCAACCTCAATGAGATGAGGTGATCATTAGAGTCATGTCCCAAAATGATTTGGGTGATTGCACTTTGATAAAACAAAAGAAAGAGAAAAGAGATGAAGTTGAGAAAGGGAAAGAAATGACTTTACCTAGACTTCAAGAAACTTCAAACACTTCTTGTTGAATTACTTGGAGAAATCCTTTGGAAAATGCTTTGAGAGGAGGAAACTTGGTAAAGTCAAGGTCTTTTGATCAAAGTTTTGTCTTAAGTTTTTCGTCCCAAGTTTCCGTCCTTTGAAAATGGAGGTAAAGGGAGGTTTTTATAGGTGAAAGAGAGGTGTTTTTGGTGCCAAAACTCAGTCACCAAGAAATCCTTCCCGGGCAAAATCCTGTAAATTGAGCAAGGGAGAGAATCCTGGCCAGAAATCTGTAACTGACGCCCAGAGGCGCATGCTTCCTGATTTGGGGGCGGGAGGCGCGCGACTCAGAGAAGGCAATTTTGACAGAATGGACTAGAAAGTCAGCCCTGTTATTCAGTTTAGTCCCTGGACTTAACGAAGTTAGTCAAGAACTTAACGGAAGTGACAGAAACTAACGAGAAACACTTAAAATGGGGAGAAACACAAGATCAAATGTGCAATCGGGGTGAGCGGTCCAAGGCGGGGTGTCTACACCTGGTTTTCCTGAAAGATTTTCTGGAACTTTTTGAAGAAGAAAACGTGCAAAGATGGAAGCGCTCCTACTAAGCAGTTGTCAAGTCAAAAACTATATGCACTTTGAGTTTTGGAAAACTTACCCTTTTTTTATTCCGCAAAGGATAAGTTTGGGGGCAATTGTTGTGGGTGAAATCTCGGATGTCGACATCTTCAAGATAGTGCCGTCCTTACCGCTGTAACGTTGTAAGTTATTTATTTATTTATTTATTATTTTTTGTGTTACTAATATCTTTTTAAAGATGATTCTCCAGCAATAAAAACGTGTTAAATACACTCTCAAAGACTTCCTCCAACGCACAAAGACCTGGTCATATCAGTTTGTTGAACAGAAGAGATAGAATCCACGATTATAGGCAGTTTGTTAGGATAGTTTTTATTATCTTTTTACTGTATTTTCCTTGCTATAAATACCAAGCTATGAGGCAGGAGTTAGACACACAATGCTCATTGTAATCCGCCATAGCTACACCATTTGTAACCACAAAACTCACTAATCCAACCGTTCCGGGGTGGTAGGTGCTTATAAAACACCTCCCGAGGTTTTATGCCGGCGAGATAGTTTTCTCAAGGGCTTTCCTCGTATACATTCACGTGCAATTACCTTTCTTTTTCCTGATTCATCAATTATATTCCATTGTACCCTCCTCTCCATTAATTCGAAAGAACTCTCTTTTTGAATTATTTTACTTTTGATTTTTTTTTGCTAAAACAGTTAGTAGTTATAAGTATGTACTATATATCTCCTCCTCTCAAATTAATGTTATAAAAATATATATTTGCACTTGATAAAAAGAATATTAAAAAATAATTGAACATTTATTTTTAGATGGAGATAGTAAGTTGTTTGGTCGAAAGTAAAGCAAAGAGGTCGGTAGCTATGCAAATCATTCCAACAAAGTCGGGTGACTTATTAGGATATAGTTTCTCAGCTGTTCTGTAATACCAATTTTATGTTTTCTGGTAGGAAATTAACCCATTTGGTACGGGTCAATTTCATAAGCAACGGTAATATGGGCATCATGAAAAATTTATGAGCACATTTTTGTCCAAATTCCCAGTTCAGAGGCGAGCCTTCAAAATCAGCAACATTTGTATTGCTTAAAATTAAGCGGGTTTTAAGAGGGCTTTAGATCTGAAAGTAAAAAAAAAAAAAAAAAAAAACGCTCTTATTGGCTCGGATTTGGAGCTCTGAATAAGAGCTGATTTGGGAAATCAAACGAGGCCTAATAGGCCTAATATATCAAGCCCAAAGTGGTTAATGTGGGTTGCCTTTGTTTGATAATATCTTTTTTTCCTGTTTTTTTTATAATAACAATATACAAACACTCGCATTATAGCTAGAAATACATATATTTCCTAATTTGTAATTGTAGATACCCCCGAAAAACCACTACTTGGCTAGATCGATGGATTATCCTAGGATGTCTATTTGATTTTAGTTTGTTAGATTCGCCACCTATGTTTTTAAAGAAACATAAGAAAAACCTAAGAATGTTTTGGTAAAAAACAACAATTAAGTCTAATGATCGAATGTATGAGTTTGAGTATGAGAAGAGGGTGCAATGGAATATAATTGAATGAATTGAGATTGCAAAGACACGAGTATGTAACGAGGAAACCTTTGAGAATATAATCTCTTAGGAAAAACCTCGGGAGGTGATTATGAGCACCTAGCTTCCCTAAACATTTGTATTGATTTTCTGGGTTACAATGGATACGAAGGCGAATTACAGAGATGAAGTAGTGAGCGTGTGTTTGTGTTTTTTGCTTCGCCTTACTTATATACTAAAAACTAGATAAGATTAAGCTAATCTGTTAACTCTAACAAACTTCTCTATCTTTTCAGCCACAACTCCTTCCTTTGACCAAGTCCTTTTTGCCCTTGATAAGAGTCTTGTTTATAGCATATGTTTATTCCTGTTAATTTTATCTGCATAAGAATATTAATAACAAATAATAAATAAATAAAACAGTTACTTACAACGCGGTAACTCTTCAAGATGTCGCTATCTTCAGGATGTCGTCGTGGAGATTTTACCCATAACAATTGCCCCCAAAATTTTATCTTTAAAAGGTAAAGACAAAATTTTGCTATGACCCACTACCAAGGAAAAGTTATAAAAGAAGTGGGCTTTAACTTCTGACGGTTTTAGAGTCCCAATGCGGTTATAATTACTTGGATGAGAGTTTCTAGGATAGTGGAGTTTAAAAGCTCATACCCCTTTCAACTGCTTCGTCATTATTTTCCCAGGCACCGGCTCTTAAGGTACTCTTCCTTTCTCTCTCTTTTTCCTTTAATTCTTTGCTTGAATATGGGAAGAAAGAAGTGGGTAATTTCGTCAACCAAGAGTACTGGCACTCTTAAAAATGTGCAACCTCAAGTTCTTGCTGACGAATCGAGTGATTTGGAATCCGAAGGTTTGATTTCCAAACCTGACGAAGAAATCTGTGTTTTTAATGATGAAATAATTGACTCTGTAAAGAAGTGTTTTCCAAATAGTGTCGAAATTCGTGCTTTTGATGTTCATACTGTTTTGGTAAAAAACAACAATTAAGTCTAATGATCGAATGTATGAGTTTGAGTATGAGAAGAGGGTGCAATGGAATATAATTGAATGAATTGAGATCGCAAAGACACGAGTATGTAACGAGGAAACCTTTGAGATAATAATCTCTTAGGAAAAACCTCGGGAGGTGATTATGAGCACCTACCTTCCCTAAACGTTTGTATTGATTTTCTGGGTTACAATGGATGCAAAGGCGAATTACAGAGATGAAGTAGTGAGCGTGTGTTTGTTTTTCTTTTGCTTCACCTTGCTTAAATACTAAAAACTAGATAAGATTAAGCTAATCTGTTAACTCTAACAAACTTCTCTATCTTTTCGGCCACAACTCCTTCCTTTGACCGAGTCCTTTTTACCGTTGATAAGAGTCTTCTTTATAGCACATGTTTATTCCTGTTAATTTTATCTACAGAAGAATATTAATAACAAATAATAAATAAATAAAACAGTTACTTACAACGCGGTAACTCTTCAAGATGTCGCTATCTTCATGATGTCGTCGTGGAGATTTTACCCACAACAATTTCCCCCAAACTTATCCTTTGCGGAATACAAAAAAGGGTAAGTTTTCCAAAACTCAAAGTGCAGATGGTTTTTTACTGGGCAACTGCTTAGTAGGAGCGCTTCCATCTTTACACGTTTTATTCTTCAAAAAGTTCCAGAAAATCTTTCAGGAAAACCAGGAAGAAGCAACTATCTCGCGAGGTGTCGTCTTCCATCAAGATGTCTACGAGTATGTTTCTCCTTAAGATGACCTGCACTTCATAGATGTTGTATCTTATGGAGATGTAGAAATCTCTATACTTAGTTGACATGTTAATGCCAAAAACCGGGTGTCTTAAGATGACATGTCAATGCCATAACCAATTGAAAAATTCTTAAGGTCAAACACTTGATTAAGTGCAAACGGGGGGTGCGTACATATAAACATAAGTGCCCATTCCCCACCTTAACCACATTGACATCGTGCGCTCTAGGCGAAGGTGTATAAACCTTAACTCAGAAGAAAGAAAGAAATTTCTTTAAACCTTAGAAGGGATTGAGTACCTTAAACTTAAGATGAGATGGCCAGTCTCAAGCTGTTGTCTTCTTAGGTCATCAAAATCTTTATTCAAAATGTTAATATCTTGCAAAATGACAACATATTAGTAATACATGACATCTTGGCTGATATCACTTTTATTTGTAAAAATAAAGTTGAACAAATCATTTTATTTAAATGAATGAAAATAAAGTAATGTTTATTCAGAAATGGAGGTATGTTCATACCTGAGTTATTACCTTAAGATGTCGACAACTTGGAAGGATGTTGACATCTTTGATTGTTCCAGCAGTTTGAATCAATATGTTAAGCATCTCGAACTTAAGAAAACGTTTTTAGTTTCCTCACAAGACAGAAACATGTTAGGATTGGGTGTTAGCTTAGCTAACACCCCTCCAATGGTTAAGTCAGTAATGGTTTGATGAATATAATATAAATTGAAATAACTTAATTAAAATAAAATAAAGTAAACACGTACCTGTTATTCTAAATTGAGTTGATAAACTACAACTTACATGACGTAGGCCTTAAGATGTATGGCATTCCAAGATCTTGGGATCCTTACACCGTCCAAAGAATGACAACCAATATGCCCCCAGTTATGCTGAAGTTGTCTCCTTGTTCCCGTGGTAAAGCAATTCTTTAAGGTATCCTTTTGAGAGTAAGTAGCTGATTTATTTGCGCAAGGCGATGCAATCTTCGGTAAGATGTCTGAAATCTTCGTGGTATGCACACCACTTGGATTTATCTTTCCATCCTGAAGGTTTGTCATTTTTCTTTGGCCACCTTGCTTTATCTCCAAGATTCTTCATTGCGCACAGAATACCTGAAACATTAACAGAAAAAAAATAATCACATATCTTTGGGCATTGAATATCATATTGGTCTTCCTTAAGATCGTTTCTGTAGTAAGGTCCGGATCTGTTCTGCTTCTGGTGGGATGTCTCCGTCCTTCTATCCGGGTTGTCATATGTCGACGCCTTGGTAGAATCTTTTGACTGTTGATCTTTGTCCTCTTCTAGACGGATGAACCTTGTAGCTCTGTTGCGTACATCCTCCATTCTCTTGCATGGATTGATCATCAGATCGTCATAAAATGGAGAATCCTTCTTCAAACCTATCCTGAAAGCTTCTGTTGCTGTCGCTGTCGCGACCCCGACCCCGCGGGCCCGGAGTACGTGAGCTGGACGTCGACTTAAACAATAACTCTAAAATAATGAAGATAAAAATTTCCTTTAATACCAAAAGATGATAGCACAAAGTTTTGAAATCCAACTTGAATAACAAAATATAAACTAGTATAAGCTCCACAAGCTCACACCCAAAATAATAAAATATACAAATTATAATGACGTCAAGTTTGGTACAACTATCCCCAAAAAGGTTACACATTTATGTAATGTAAACCCACCAATAACAACTTGCCCGAAAAAGCTCAACCCTCGCGACGTCCTCCTCGTGATCAGCGAGTCTAATCCTTTCCTCCTTGGGGGGGGGGGGTTAAGGAAAAACAAAGATAAAAGAAAGGGGGTGACATAAATCTCAATAAGTCACTAATGCAACTACATGACATGCTATGATGCAATAATCAATAATAAATCACATAGCACATAGCAATTATCATTTAACAGATAGCAGCGGAAATAAACAATTAACAAAGGATATTAGCCAAGTTTTCCCAACTGATATAACCAAATAAAGGTCGCTGCGCAGGTTCAATAATCAACAACCAACATCTTCATAGTAGCATGAAAGCTTGAAGAGAAAACCCCCGGTACCGAAACCGATAACAAAGTAACATGCCACAAAGGGCGGGAGCCATGCCACAAAGTCATGCTCCAAAACGTCTAGCTAGAATACTCACAAAAGGAGCTAGCTCATCCCATCCAAAGCCAATCTGGATGAGGAAAGTAGGACCAATCAATGCTATACTGGACTTGGCTTGAGCCATTATAGCATTATCCATTGCCTGACTCGAACACAAATAACCAGCTGGACTTTCAAATAAATGCTAAGTAATAAATACCAGCTTAAATAAACAACTAATGATTCCAAAGTAGGGAACCATTCCAATAAATCACCACAAAGGTAAACCAATCCAAACAACACATCAAAAATGGCCCACATTCCCAAAACGATACTTAATCAAATTCCATAACATATTTATTCACAAAAGAACCACAATCAATTAATAAAATGTTCCACGACGTTAACTTAAGTTAATTTAAGTAGATAAACTTAAACTAGGGAAGTTACGTAGTCATAACCAAGCAAAAAGGCAGATTCCAGAACAGTAGGGCGGGCGGGCGCTTGGTAGGGGTCGGGCGGGCGCTTATTTGACCAGAAGGTCTGGCCGCAGGAAAAGCCATCTAGGCGGGCACCTGGCTCACGGGCGGGCGCATGGTCTACGGGCTGGGAGGATTCAGCAGCTGGGTTCTTCAAGAATTCTTACCATTTTCACAAATCCTCAAAATCAATCACAACCAAGCTTTCCACCAAGCATAAACATGAACCAAAACAACTTAACAACTAGAAAGGGACCTAAATCACATCATCTATCAACCCAAACTAAGATTGAAATCCAACATTCATAACAATCACCATTTTTAACCAAAAAACCAAAATAAATTCCAAATAAATCCCAAACTCAATCAAACATCAAATATATCAACTAAAGCATTATATAAACATGAAATGAACACTTTAGCATAAAAATTGGGGAAAAGCAACTTACCCGGATTTTCTCAAAGATGACGGAATTCAAATATTTTTAGCTCCCTACGATCCTATCGACGATCTTAACATGATTCATAAAATGAGCACCAAGAAATAGAGGGAGGAAGATGATCAAAATGAAGGAAGAATGAGAGGAAGAACTTACCCTTTTTTAACAATGGAGAGAGAGAGAAAGAGTGTGCTGGGAAATGAAAGGAAGAGTGAGGCAGAAGGGGAAGAGTAGGGAGGGAGTAGTTAAAAATCATTTCAAAAACTTACACTTAGGCCCCCTCACCCATACTAACTTATAACCCAAACCAAATTCCCTACTACCCACTTAACACAATATCAACCAAATAATGCTAGACACAAATTAATATTATGAGATATAAAATGCACACATAATTATCCAAATAAATAAATAATTCAAATAAATAATTAATTAAGTCATAACTAAATAATTAAATATTTATTATTAGAAAATAGAGACGGGTTTTCGGGTCGTGACATTCACTCCCCCTTAAAGAAAATTCGACCCGAATTTTAACGAGACTTACCCGAATTAAAAAGCCACGGATATTTCCTCTCTATCTCATCACCCACGTCGATTCCTCAACATTATTATTTTTCCAAAGGACTCTAACCAACGCAATGCTCTTGTTCCTCAACTCTTGGACTTTGGCATCAACAATCCGAACCGGTCGTTCCTCGTAGGTCATATCAGGATCAATATCCTCCGGTACCCTCGGTAAAACGTGAGATGGATCATGAACATACTTCCGAAGCATAGAAACGTGGAAAACATTATGTAACCGGTCTAAAGATGGTGGTAACGCAAGTCGATACGCAAGAAGTCCCACCTTTCCCAGAATCTCAAACGGACCTATAAACCTCAGAGCCAATTTACCTTTCTTCCCGAACCTTCGAATGCCCACCTTCGGAGATACTTTCAAGAACACAAAATCACCGGTCTGAAAACTAAGATCTCGCCTTCGGTTATCTGCATAGCTCTTCTGTCGACTCTGGGCTGTTTTCAATCGATCCCGGATAACTCTAACTTTCTCAACTGAATCCTGAAGCAAATCAATACCCACGATCTTCGCTTCACCGACCTCATCCCAACAGATAGGCGATCTACATTTTCTCCCATATAAGGCCTCATAAGGTGCCATCTCGATACTAGCCTGATAACTGTTGTTGTAAGAGAATTCCACTAATGGTAAATGTCTATCCCAAGAATCGGAAAAGTCTATCGAACAAGCTCGCAACATATCCTCCAAAATCTGAATGGTCCTCTCGGATTGACCATCGGTCTGAGGGTGAAAAGCTGTGCTGAATCGCAATTCTGTACCCAAAGCTTCCTGAAACGCCTTCCAGAATCTAGAAGTAAACCTCGGGTCTCGATCTGACACAATGCTAACCGGAACCCCATGCAATCTCGCAATCTCATCAATGTAAAGGGTCGCAAGCTTTTCCATCGAGTACCTAATGTCAATAGGCAAGAAATGTGCACTCTTGGTCAGTCTATCCACGATTACCCAAACACTGTCATACTTCCTACGGGTACGAGGTAGTCCCGTAACGAAATCCATAGTCACATGCTCCCATTTCCACTCCGGAATCTCTAACGGCTGAAGTGGTCCTGCGGGTCTCTGATGCTCGGCTTTGACCTGCTGACAAGTTAAACATTTCGAAACATACTCGGCTATTTCCCTCTTCATGTTGTTCCACCAAAAGTGTTGTTTCAAATTTTGATACATCTTTGTACTACCCGGATGAATAGTATATCTCGATTTGTGACCCTCATCTAAAACTTGCCTCTTTATTCCACCAACATCAGGTACGCACAAGCGACCACGGAAAGTCAACACCCCATTCGAACTCATAGAAAAATCCTCGAAGTTCTTTTCCTTCATTTTACCCATTACCTTCACTAACACGGGATCTTCTTTTTGAGCTTCTTTTATCCTCTGAATTAGGGTCGGAGATACCCTAATATTCGCAAAAATAGCCCCATGTCTCGATTCACGAGGACACCAATCTCGAACATCCTCAAGCATTTTCCACTCTCGAACCATCATCGAGGCCACATAAGACTTTCTACTAATCGCATCGGCTACCACATTCGCCTTCCCCGGATGATAAGAAATCGTACAATCATAGTCCTTTAAAAGTTCCATCCATCGACGCTGTCGGTTATTAAGTTCCTTCTGCGAGAAAAGATACTTTAAACTCTTGTGATCCGTGAAAATCTCGAACTTTGCCCCGTAAAGATAGTGCTTCCACTTATGAAGAGCAAATACAATAGCCGCTAACTCCATGTCGTGACTAGGATAATTCTGTTCACTCGGGCTCAACTTACTCGAAGCATACGCAATCACTTTCCCATTCTGCATCAAAACACAACCCAAACCCTCTTTCAAAGCATCACTGTAAATTACTAAATCATCATTTCCATTCGGTAACGCAAGAATAGGAGCCGTAGTTAATCTCTTCTTTAATTCATCAAAGCTGTTTTGACATTTTTCACTCCACACAAACGGTACATCCTTCCGGGTCAACTGATTCATCGGAGTAGCAATCCTCGAAAACCCTTCTATAAACCTTCTGTAATACCCGGCTAAACCCAGAAAACTTCTGATCTCGGTCACTGTCTCGGGTCTCTTCCAATCCACTATGGCTTCTATCTTTGAAGGATCCACAGAAATCCCATCTTTAGAAATAACATGACCCAGAAATGAAACCTTCTCGAGCCAAAATTCACATTTACTAAACATCGCAAACAACTGCTCCCTCGCAAGAATGGATAAAACTGTCCTCAAGTGTTGCTCGTGCTCCTCGCGAGATTTAGAGTAGACAAGAATGTCGTCGATGAAAACCACCACGAACGAATCAAGATAAGGATGGAAAACCCGGTTCATCAAATCCATAAACACGGCCGGCGCACCCAAACGGCATAACCAAGAACTCGTAATGACCATATCGAGTGCGAAAGGCAGTCTTCGGAATATCCTCAGATCGAATCTTCAACTGATGGTACCCACTCCTCAAATCAAGTTTAGAAAACACCACGGACCCTTGAAGCTGATCAAATAAATCATCAATATGAGGTAGAGGATACTTGTTCTTCACTGTAACCTGATTCAACCTTCGGTAGTCAATACACAATCTCAAAGAACCGTCTTTCTTCCGCACAAACAAAACCGGTGCTCCCCATGGAGAAACACTAGGGCGGATAAACCCTCGATCAAGCAACTCTTTCAACTGAACCTTTAGTTCCTTCAACTCTGCGGGAGCCAACCTATACGGTGCCTTTGAAATCGGAGGCGTACCCGGCAAAAGATCTATACAAAACTCTATCTCACGATCGGGAGGCATATTATATTCAGAAGAGAAAACAACGGGAAATTCTCTAACTACCCGAACACTCTCCAAACTAGGGGATTCTTTCCTAGTATCAAGCACACTAGCCAAGTACCCCTCACAACCACGATGCAATAATCTCCTAGCTTTCACATAAGAAATCATACAAATATTTCTACCCAAAGGCACAGCCTCAAAAACAAATTTAGGCATATTGGGAATAGAAAAAGTAACAACTTTCTTACGACAATCAACAGAAGAATGAAACTTGCTCAACCAATCCATACCCAAAATAACATCAAATTCTTGAATTGGGAGGACTACCAAGTCCGCACATAAGACACGACAACATATAAGCACGTCACAATCACGAAATACTCTATCGGTCACCAAACATTCTCCTATAGGGGTCGACACCTCTAGCACATAAGGTAAAGACTCAAATGCAACATTTAGCAAAGAAACAAATTACACAGAAATGTAAGAATGAGATAATCCTGGATCTACTAACGTACGAGCGCTCACACTAGATATAGAAATAATACCTCCAATCACTGAGGGATCATCTGCCTGATGCTGATTCATTACAAACACTTTTCCTTGGACCTTGGGCTTTCCCGTAGCATCCCTTTTCTGACCCTGTGGAGCACCAGCTCCTACCCCAGTCGGTTGACCTCTGAATCTCGGGTAATCCTTCACAAAATGCCCCAACTGCCCACAGTTAATACATTTCCCTTGTTTCTTCCAACACCGGTCCTCCGAGTGTCCTTCCCTTTGGCAATATGAACAGAGTCTCCTATTTTGGTTCCCTTGGTTCCTGGCAGTAGTGCCCGGGTTCCTTGGGATTGGTTGCCCTCGGGACTGAGATTGTCCCCCAAAATTACCTTGGTTATCAGAACGGGATTGTGGCTTGCTCTGCCCTCCCTGCTTGCTAGTGTTAGTCACCTCGACCTTCTTCTTATGCTCCTCTATATCTTGCTCGATTAAGTATGCACGGTCTACCGCATCCTGTAATGTCACAATCCTCTGGGCTATAAGCTGAGTACGGATGGATGTCTTCAAACCCCGGATGAATCTCATAGCTTTCTGCTCTTCGGTCCTCACAAGATAGTCACAATACCGGGCTAATTCTGTGAACTTAGCCGAGTACTGAACTATAGACAAAAAACCTTGCTCTAAGTTGAGAAGCTCGATCTCTTTCGGTTTTGATCTACTACCGGAATGAAATGCTCTTTGAACTTCCGCACAAACAATTCCCATGCATACACTGTATGGGTATCATCCCAACTCGCTTTAACTCCTTTCCACCAATGCTCGGCGGCCCCAACCAATTTATAAGCCGCAAACCGGACCCTATCCTCGTCCGTGCACCCAAACACATCATAAATTTTCTCTATAGACTCAACCCATAGTTCGGCCTTCTTCACATCGGGCTCACCATCGAACTCCCTTGGTTTTAATTTCAGAAATTGTTCCAACCCGTATCGCGGAGGTGGCACATGCTCCTCTCTTGGCCCTTGGTCATGAATTGCCTTCATGGCCGCCTCAAACATGCCTTGGAACATAGCATGGTTCTCTTCCTGAAGATCATTCTGATTCTGAGTCCCACTAGAACCTTCACCCGTTCTTCTTCTAGCCATTGAGAACAATTACCTGCATAAAACATCAACCGTTACTCACTCCGAACACAACTACCCTCCTAGGTCATACTAGTCAACCTAGACTTATACTTAGAGCTAAACCATAGCTCTGATACAAAATGTCGCGACCCCGACCCCGCGGGCCTGGAGTACGCGAGCTGGACGTCGACTTAAACAATAACTCTAAAATAATGAAGATAAAAATTTCCTTTTATACCAAAAGATGATAGCACAAAGTTTTGAAATCCAACTTGAATAACAAAATATAAACTAGTGTAAGCTCCACAAGGTCACACCCAAAATAATAAAATATACAAATTCTAATGACGTCAAGTTTGGTACAACTATCTCCAAAAAGGTTACACATTTATGTAATGTAAACCCACCAATAACAACTTGCCCCAAAAAGCTCAACCCTCGCGACGTCCTCCTCGTGATCAGCGAGTCTAATCCTTTCCTCCTGGGGGGGGTTAAGGAAAAACAAATATAAAAGAAAGGGGGTGATATAAATCTCAATAAGTCACTAATGCAACTACATGACATGCTATGATGCAATAATCAATAATAAATCACAAAGCACATAGCAATTATCATTTAACAGATAGCAGCGGAAATAAACAATAAACAAAGGATATTAGCCAAGGTTTCCCAACTGATATAACCAAATAAAGGTCGTTGCGTAGCTTCAATAATCAACAACCAACATCTTCATTGTAGCATGAAAGCTTGAAGAGAAAACCCCCGGTACCGGAACCAATAACAAAGTAACATGCCACAAAGGGCGGGAGCCATGCCACAAAGTCATGCTCCAAAACGTCTAGCTAGAATACTCACAAAAGGAGCTAGCTCATCCCATCCAAAGCCAATCTGGATGAGGAAAGAAGGACCAATGGGCGATGCTATACTGGACTTGGCTTGAGCCATTATAGATTTATCCATTGCCTGACTCGAACACAAATAACCAGCTGGACTTTCAAATAAATGCTAAGTAATAAATACCAGCTTAAATAAACAACTAATGATTCCAAAGTAGGGAACCATTCCAATAAATCACCACAAAGGTAAACCAATCCAAACAACACATCAAAAATGGCCCACATTCCCAAAACGATACTTAATCAAAATCCATAACATATTTATTCACAAAAGAACCACTTTCAATTAATAAAATGTTCCACGACGTTAACTTAAGTTAATTTGAGTAGATAAACTTAAACTAGGGAAGTCACTTAGTCATAACCAAGCAAAAAGGCAGATTCCAGAACAGTAGGGCGGGCGGGCGCTTGGTAGGGGTCGGGCGGGCGCTTATTTGACCAGAAGGTCTGGCCGCAGGAAAATCCATGTAGGCGGGCGCCTGGCTCACGGGCGGGCGCATGGTCTACGGGCTGGGAGGATTCAGCAGCTGGGTTCTTCAAGAATTCTTACCATTTTCACAAATCCTCAAAATCAATCACAACCAAGCTTTCCACCAAGCATAAACATGAACCAAAACAACTTAACAACTAGAAAGGGACCTAAATCACATCATCTATCAACCCAAACTAAGATTGAAATCCAACATTCATAACAATCACCATTTTTAACCAAAAAACCAAAATAAATTCCAAATAAATCCCAAACTCAATCAAACATCAAATATATCAACTAAAGCATTATATAAACATGAAATGAACACTTTAGCATAAAAATTGGGGAAAAGCAACTTACCCGGATTTTCTCAAAGATGACGGAATTCAAATATTTTTAGCTCCCTACGATCCTATCGACGATCTAAACATGATTCATAAAATAAGCACCAAGAAATAGAGGGAGGAAGATGATCAAAATGAAGGAAGAATGAGAGGAAGAACTTACCCTTTTTTAACAATGGAGAGAGAGAGAAAGAGTGTGCTGGGAAATGAAAGGAAGAGTGAGGGAGAAGGGGAAGAGTAGGGAGGGAGTAGTTAAAAATCATTTCAAAAACTTACACTTAGGCCCCCTCACCCATACTAACATACAACCCAAACCAAATTCCCTACTACCCACTTAACACAATATCAACCAAATAATGGTAGACACAAATTAATATTATGAGATATAAAATACACACATAATTATCCAAATAAATAAATAATTCAAATAAATAATTAATTAAGTCATAACTAAATAATTAAATATTTATTATTAGAAAATAGAGACGGGTTTTCGGGTCGTGACAGTCGCCATGTCAAGATTAGGGATCTCTAGAACTTCCTTGTTGAACCTGTTGACGTAGTCCTTCAACGGTTCGGTTGGTTGTTGAACGATCCGGTAAAGGTCAGTGGTCAGCTTCTCAAACTATCGACTGCAAGAGAACTGGTTATTGAACATGTTGATGACTTGGGCATATGAACCGATTGACCTTGGTGGTTGACGAATCAGCCATTTCAAAGCTGGTCCTATCAAGGTTGACCCAAAACCTTTGCACAGATAGGCTTCCCTAAACTGAAGAGGTATACGAACAATCTCCATCTTTTCTTGATAATGGGCGACATGCTCTTCAGGATCTGTGCTTCCATCATAGAACTTCATGGATGGGATGTTGAATCCTTTCGGGATGTCGACATGTGCAATTGCTGGCGCGAATCGAGACTGACTGTAGTATGTTGGAGAGACCTGCTGGATAGGTGGAGTCACACCAGGTACATTCATGACCATATTCCTTAACTCCTAAAGCTGACTTGCTATGAAGTTACCTGCAAAAGGGTTAGAAGTACGAGCAGTATTATCAAATGCAAAATTTGAGTTAATGTTACCAAAGGGGTTGACATCCGCTGAAGATGTCACAATGGTTATGTTGGTATAGGATGACCCTGTAGATGTTCCTAAAATGTTGAGAGAGGAAGGTGGAACTGAGGCATTGCCAAGTGGAGAGAACTGGAAGAAGCCAGGATCCTGGGACGACGACATCATCGGGGAAGTCATCACCAGAGGGGATGATGGGGTTCCACCATCAGCTACACTGGTCATCGGGATCCATTCGGTGAGTACAGAATGTCTGCCCCTAGTGCCAAATTCAAGAACCCTAGGGCAAGTTGGTGATATAGAATCCACCCTTTCACTCAAGGCCTTCTGCTCTTTCTGCATATTCACTAGGGTGTCGCATATCAAAGAAGTGCTACTTTGCTGCTTGTCTAGCTGACTCCTCATCTGGATTAGAATGCTCTTGAGTTCAGGATCAGAGGATAGAGCCGACTACTTCTTGCCAACTCCACCAGGTGGCGGCGGCGGTAGAGACCCAGACAGGCTGCCTGTCGACTTGTTGGGACTATTGCCCCCAATTGATAAGTTCAAGCCAATAGTTGTGCTAGGAGCCTTGCTGATGCCGGTAGTCATGGGTTGATTAGACGTTATAATTCGAAGGAAATTCAGACAATTAAAAAACCAAAGGCCCCTCGGTAGGCGCCAAACTGTTTTGGTAAAAAACAACAATTAAGTCTAATGATCGAATGTATGAGTTTGAGTATGAGAAGAGGGTGCAATGGTATATAATTGAATGAATTGAGATTGCAAAGACACGAGTATGTAATGAGGAAACCTTTGAGATAATAATCTCTTAGGAAAAACCTCGGGAGGTGATTATGAGCACCTATCTTCCCAAAATGTTTGTATTGATTTTTTGGGTTACAATGGATGCAAAGGCGAATTACAGAGATGAAGTAGTGAGCGTGTGTTTGTGTTTTTTTGCTTCGCCTTGCTTAAATACTAAAAATTAGATAAGATTAAGCTAATCTGTTAACTCTAACAAACTTCTCTATCTTTTCGGCCACAACTCCTTCCTTTGACCAAGTCCTTTTTGCCGTTGATAAGAGTCTTCTTTATAGCACATGTTTATTCCTGTTAATTTTATCTGCAGAAGAATATTAATAACAAATAATAAATAAATAAAATAGTTACTTACAACGCGGTAACTCTTTAAGATGTCGCTATCTTCAGGATGTTGTCGTGGAGATTTTACCCACAACACATACTAAGGCTGATTTTGTTTCCAAACACTGGATTTGCTTTTATGAGTATCCTTTTACCCTAGGGTTTACTTTCCTCTTTCCTCCTTTGATAAATGACTTCTTAAAAGAAACCGGTCTTGCTGTTATCCAACTAATGCCTATGATTTGGAGGATTTTCGCTGTCATTTTGTGAGTGAATCAAGAACATGGGCTAAATATAGGGTTAGCGGAGCTCACTTCCGTGTATGAGCTCCAATCTTTTGGCTCCAAACGATATCTTTTCAAAACAAAATCAGGTGTAAAAAGCCTTTTTTCAAAGATCTCCGTGAATGATAGGGGTTGGAAACATAGGTATTTCTTTGTGAAGAAAGAGTCTCTTGGAGATGATGACAGGTTGCCCATAAAGTGGAAAAGAGAAGGTATTTGCTTTTTCACCATCCTGAATCTCCTTGCTGTTCCTGACTTTTCCTTGAAATGGTCCCTTCAAGTTTTTGCAGAAATAAAGTGGGGAGAGCTTTTTCCTCCTTCGCCTGATTCAACCAGGAAGATAGAGGACTTGCTTAAACTTTCTGAGCTGGAAAGATCTTTCAAATCTCCAGGGATTGGCTCTTTAAGTTTTCATTCCCAAGAGCTTATTTTTGTAAGCAAGGCGTCTTCTTCAGTCAAGATGTCAACAGGTTAAGTTTTCACCGAATATCTTCTTCTTGATCAGATTATAGACTTTATTAATTTTGAATTCTTTCATTTGCCAGTTTTGAAGCCTGTCGTCTCTGGATCTGACTTTAACTTGGAAGAATTTGATCAAATGATGGGGAACATCCTTGTGAAAGTTGCGGGTAGGCCCCCTGTTGGACCCAAGAAAGATGAAGCCCAATCCGTTGGGTCAAGACTCAAGAAGAGGAAGACTGAAGTTCAAGAAGTTGTAGATGTTGAAGCTTTTGATGGTCTAGATGCTGCTGAAGTGAAGAAGACGTTCATGATGATGACTTCTGGGGTAAGATGTTTTGATTTTCGTAAATTCTAAAATTCCTTTTAATTCTAAGCGTTTGAAGGAATTCTTTCAGGCTTTTGGGCGCATGAGGTCCATGATTGAGATGGATGAGGATAAGCTTACGATTGCAAGGGCGGATTTCTCTCACAAGAAGAAGGAGATGGAGAAAAAGCATGCATCCCTTTCAAAGGAGATTTCTAAGCTAATGGAACAACAGAGCAATAGGGAGGATGAGAAATTACAGGAGATGGAACAAGTTAAAGCCGCCTTGAAGAAGTCCGCTGCTAGGAGCATGGTGCAACTTCAAATCAGGATGGTGGAGGAATACCAAAATGGACAACATGTCACCTGGGATCTAGATCGCCTCAGAGCTAGACTTCAGAAGTTATCTGGTGAAGTTATGGATGAAGGAAAGTGTCGTCGGGTGCTAAGGATGGTGATAAACAGGAAGGAGATGTAGGTGCTGAGAAAGATATTAGCCCTGTGGAGGAGGCTAAATAACAATGTATTTTTCTTGAACAATGTTTTGATTGGGATGCGTCCCGGGTTGGTTTGTAACAAAACAATTTGGTTTTTGATGGGTTTGTAATGGTCCATAAGGGCCAAAAACAATTTACTTTTCTGATGTGTGGGGTTGGTTCCACACTTCTAGGTAGTTTTTCTCAAAAATCTTTTGGGGATAAACTTTTTGTTTTAAGTATGCTGATGGTTTCTTCAAAATCAGTATGGTAAAAATGGTTTGGGTTTTTGAAAATACATCACGTGCTTGCGTAGGATGTCTAAATCCTTTTCCCCACCTTGTGTGAATGCTATTGTCTTTCAGATAACATGAAAATGTTAAAACCAACTGATCAAAGCTTAGATCAAAGATTGATTAAGTGGGAATGGGGGGTGCGTATATATATACATACGTGCCCATTCCACACCTTAACCAACATTGAAATCGAGCACTCCAGGCGAAGGTGTTCAAACCTTAAAAGAGACGAAAGAAAGTTATTTCTTTAAACCTTTGAATGGATTGAATCCTTATTCTTATGATGAGATGGCCAATCTCAAAACTTGGTTCTTCCATAAACTTTTGGTTTGATAAACTTTTGGTTTGATGCACTCTAAAATTCATACTCATCTCTAATACTTGCAAAACAATTGGAGGTTAATAGCCAATGACATCTTTAAGTGATATCATTTCTATAAAGTAACGTTCAAAAAACAAATTTAAACAAAAATGGGATCATACCTCAAGATGTCAGCATCTTCTTGGGCGTCATCATCCTGATGGTTTTGCAAAATTGTCCCGAGTACTAAGTTTTCTTGCAAGACAGAAAACATGTTAGAGATGGGTGTTAGCTTAGCTAACACCCCTCCGATGCTTAAGTTAGTAATGGTTTAAACATAAAATCAAATTTAAGATAACATAAAGTAAAGCGTGTAAATTCGTACCTTATATCCTTGAAAGAAACAAGTAATTTAAAACTTACATAAAGTAGGCCTTAAGATGAATTGCATTCCAACTCCTAGGAATCCTTATGCCTTCTGGAGTAGAGAGCCAATATGAACCTTTCCCTGCTTCAGCATCTATCAAATATGGTCCTTCCCATTTTGGAGCTAACTTTCCTGCATTGAGTTCCCTTGTATTCTGAAAGACTTTGCGAAGTACTAGATCTCCAACCTGGAATTTCCTTAATCGGACATTCTTGTTGTATGAGCGAGCTATGTTCTGTTGGTAGGAAGCTATTCTGATCCTTGCAAGGTCCCTCAATTCTTCAATGGTGTCCAAGTCACGAGCCAATATGTCATTATTCAGTTCAGATGTTAATAATCCATACCTGGCAGTGGGGATGATGACTTCTGCTGGGATGACCGCTTCTGCTCCAAAGACCAGGGAATATGGTGTCTGTCCTGTTGCATTCTTTGGTGTCATTCAGTCTGCCCATAAAACAAATGGAAGTTCTTCTGCCCAACGTCTTTTCTTTCGATCTAACCTCTTCTTTAAGTTATTGATGATGATCTTGTTGCTTAACTCCGCTTGTCCATTCACCTGAGGATGTACTGGTGAGGATGTCACCATCTTGACTCCTCATCTAGTCAGGAAGCCCATTGTCTTCTTGCTGATGAACTGGGAGCCATTATCACATACTATCTCTGAAGGGATACCAAATCTGCTAAAGATATTCCTCTTGATGAAGGAGATGACTTCTTTGTCACGGACCTGGACGTACGCCTCTGCTTCTACCCATTTGGAGAAATAGTCTGTCATTGCTAACATGAACACTTTGCCACCAGGTGCCTTAGGAAGTTTTCCCATGATATCCATTCCCCACGTCATAAAGGGCCAAGGAGAAAGGATAGGATGAACTAACTCTGCCGGCTGATGCAGGATGTCGCCATGCTTCTGACATGAATCACATTTCTTGGCATATTCAGTGGCATCTTGTCGCATTATAGGCCAGAAGTAACCCATCCTAAGAGCTTTGGTATATAAACTTCTGCCCCCAGAATGATTACCACATATACCTTCATGTAACTCTTTAAGCACTTCTTTGGCCTTCTCAGGTTCTAAACACCTCAAATATGGTCCTGCAAAAGACTTTCTAAACAATACATTAGCAATTAATATATATCTTGCATTCCTTACCCTGAATGCCCTAGCATTCTTCTCATTAGTTGGGACGGTGCCATCTTGCAGATATTTAATGATAGATGCCATCCATGAAGTGATTGTCTGGTTGTCTTGATCTTCCTGCATGTCTTCATCTATTCTGAAAAGTTCCAAGCTCCCAAGAACTTGGAAGTCGTCATCTAAACTGAAAAGCTCCAACTTCTCTATGGCAGGAATGTTGATATGGATGATAGGTATATTGATCTGAGAAGCACTTTTGAATGTTGATCCCAAATTAGCAAGGGCGTCTGCCTAAGAGTTCTCCTCTCTGGGTACCTGTTCTAGGGAAAAGCTAGAGAATTTGCTGGCTAAAATTTTTACGATCCCCAGATATGACGTCAACTTGGCGTTCTTTGCTGCATAAGAGCCATTAAAATGGTTAACCAACAACAATGAATCACTGTATACCTGGATTGCTTTAACATTGAGATCTAAAGCAACACTTAATCCAGTGATCAAAGCTTCGTATTCTGCTTCATTGTTGGTGGCTTTAAAATCACAGCTAATGGCCTGGGGTATTATGTCCCCTTGTGGTGACTTCAGGACGATACCCAGGCATGTTCCTCTTGCATTGGATGCTCCATCTGTAAATAGCGTCCACTTGAGGATGTCGTCTCCTTGAAGTTGCTGGACTTCAAGTTCTACTTCAGATTGCATACTAGGACTGAAGTCTGCCACAAAATCTGCAAGTGCCTGTGATTTTATTGCGGTCCTTGGTTCATACCTGATATCATATGTGCTCAGTTGGACCGACCATCTTGCCATTCTTCCTGACATCTATGGTTTTCTCATAACATTCTTGATTGGATAATTAGTACTAATATAAATAACATGGGTTTCAAAATAATGTCTCAATTTAATGGAAGCAGTAATCAAAGCTAAAATTAATTTTTCTAGATGGGAGTACCTGGTTTCCGCATCTAGTAGAGTTTTACTTACATAATATATGGGGTGTTGATTACCGTTTTCTTCTCGAACTAGTACTGCGCTGATAGCTACTTCTGATACGACCAGATATGCATAAAGAGGTTTGCCTTCTTGGGGCTTGGTCAGCCATGGAGATGTCAACAAGTATTGCTTTAACTCCTGGAATGCTTTCTCATGCATCTCCATCCATTCGAATCTGCTATTTTTCTTCAGAATGTCATAGAACGGTTTGCACTTTTCTGAGGATTTGGATATGAATCTGTTTAGAGCGCCACTTTCCCTGTCAATCTTTGCACGTCTTTAACCATCTTAGGTGACGTCAGGTTTATTATGGGTCTGATCTGCTCTGGGCTTGCTTCAATTCCTCTTTGAGTCACCATATAACCAAGGAATTTTCCAGACTTCACTCCAAAGTTGCATTTTGTACGATTAAGTTTCATGTTGAATGCATCCAGGATGTCAAATGCTTGTGTAAGATCTCGTACATGGTCTTCAGCTATCTTTGATTTGACTACCATATCATCGATATACACCTCCATGGTTTTGCCTATCTGGTCTTTGAACATCAAGTTGACGAGCTTCTGATATGTTGCACCTGCATTTCTTAGTCCAAAAGGCATAGCAATATAACAATATATACCTGTCGACGTGATGAAGGCGGTGTCTTCTTGGTTAGATGGTTCCATCTGGATTTGCTGAAAACCTAAAGAGGCGTCCATGAAAGTTAAGATCTCATGACCTGATGTAGTGTCTACCAGCGTATCAATGTGAGGGAGAGGAAAAGGATCTTTGGGACATGCTTTATTCAGGTCCGTGAAGTCAACACACACACTCCATTTGCTGTTTCTTTTCTCCACCACTACTAAATTTGCCAACCACTTTGGATATTCAGCTTCCCTGATCATTTTCGCTTTCAACAATCTGTCAACTTCTTCCTGGATGATCTGATTTCTTTCTTGGGCAAACTTCCTCTGTTTCTCTCTCACCGGCTTAAAAGAAGGATCTATATTCAGTTTGTGGGTGATGACGTCTTTACTGATCCCCGTGATAACTTCGTGCTTCCAGACAAAGCTCTTGACCCTTTCTTTTAAAAGATTTATCAATTCTTCTTCAAAATCTGATGGTACGTCTTGGCCAATTAGCACCTTCAAGTCTGGATCTGAGGGATCTAAGAAAATTTCTTTCACATCATGCTCTCTTGCTTTCAGGACCTGACGTGCTTTCTTCTGTAATTGCTATGCTTGCCGAGAGGATGTCGTCGCCTTCATAGATGTCATGTAACAATCTTTTGTGGTCTGCTGGTCACTGTAGATCTTGACTACTCCCCAAGGCGTAGGCATCTTAACACACTGGTGATACGTCGACGGTACTACCTTTATTGAGTGAATCCAAGGCCTGTCCAACATGATTTTTGTAGCTGGTTGCACAATCTACCACACAGAATCTTTCCATGGAGTTGACACCTTCAACATACACAGGAAGCTTGATTTTCCCAGCTGTATCCTTCGTTTCGCCACTAAAGCCTACCAGTACCGAAGTGTTTTTTATCACGTCGAACATAGGAATATTCATTTCCTTCAAAGCTGCTACAGTTATGAGATTGACTGATCTGCCCCCATCTACAAGAATCCTCTTGACCTTGCAATTAGCTATCTGTAAGGCAATAACTAGTGCATCATAGTGCGGATCCAGGACATTATCCCTGTCGTCTTCTTCAAAGGAGATGACATGTTGTGAAGTAAGCTTAGAAGTCTTGTCCTTTCTTCTTGGCTTTTCATTTTTGGCCTCATGAGCGTGCCTCTTAGCTGCAGAATAAAATGTACCACAAATATCAAAACCACCACTAATAAATTGGACTACCTTAGTTACCGGTGGGGGTGAAGGTGGTTTTTCTGGAATGGCTTCTTTGCTGTCTGTCTTGTTCTTCCGGTGGCTCAGGATTTCTTTAAGATATCCTTTTGATAACAGGTAGCTCAGCTCTTTCCTCAAGGCGATGCAATCTTCCGTAAGGTGTCCGAAATCTTCATGATATGCGCACCATTTGGATTTGTCTTTCCAAGTTGATGGCTTATCAGTTTTCCTTGTCCACCTTGCTTTATCTCCAAGATTCCCCATTGCGCATAGGATACCTGCAACAGCAACCGAAAAGCAATAATCAGTAATCTTAGGACAATCAACATCCTCCTGCTCTTCATCCTCCACAGAATGAATCTTGATAGAATCATTTATATGATAGGGTCTTGATCTGTTATTCTGCTTCTGGTGAGATGAGTCTATCCTCCTGTCTGGATTGTCATATGTCGACGCCTTGCCAGAATCTTTGGTTTGCTGTGCTCTGTCCTCTTCCAATCGGATGAACCTAGTAGCTCTATTGCGGACATCTTCCATTCTCGTGCATGGATTCATCACAAGATCTTCATAAAATGGTGAGTCTTTCTTCAAGCCCATTCTGAAAGCTTCTGTTGCCGTCGCCATATCCAGATTAGAGATCTCCAAGACTTCCTTATTAAACCTGTTGACGTATTCTTTCAATGCTTTTGTTGGCTGTTGGACTATTCTGTAGAGGTCACTGGTCAACTTCTCAAACTATCGACTGCATGAAAACTGATTGTTGAACATGTTGATCAGCTGGGCATACGATCCAATAGATTCAGGCGGCTGACGGATTAACCATTTTAAAGCCGGTCCCACCAAAGTCGAACCAAAGCCTTTACATAAGCACGCTTCCCTGTATTGGAGAGGTATACGGACGATCTCCATCTTCTCTTAGTAATGGGCGACATGCTCTTCAGGATCAGTGCTTCCATCATAGAACTTCATGGACGGAATGTTGAATCCTTTCGGGATGTCGACATGTTCTATAGCTAGTACAAAACGAGACTGGCTGTAACATGTTGGAGAGACTTGCTGAATGGGGGGAGTGACTCCTGGTACATTCATGACTATGTCCCTTAGCTCTTGAAGCTGGGTTGCTATGAAGTTACCTGCAAAAGGATTAGAAGTACGAGCAATATTATCAAACGCAAAACTTGAATTAATGTTACCGAAGGTGTTGACATCGGCTGAAGATGTCACAATGGTACTGTTGGTATACGATGGTCCCGTAGAAGTCCCTGAAACATTGAACGTGGAAGGTGGCGCTGAAGAATGGACAAGTGGAGAGAACTGGAAAAAACCAGGATCTAAGGATGGCATCATCATCGGAGAAGTCGTCATCAAGGGAGACGACGGGGTTACACCATTAGCTGCACTGGCCATCGGGATCCATTTATTGAAGGCTGAAGGACTGCCACAGGTGCTGAAGTTAAGGGTCCTAGGGCGAATTGGTGATACAGAATCCACCCTCTCGCTTAAGGATCTCTGTTCCTTCTGCAAGCTCACCAAGGTGTCCATTATTACTGAGGTGCTGATCTGCTGTTTGTCCAGATGACTCCTCATCTACATAAGGATGTTCTTGAGTTTAGGATTAGAGGATAAAGCCGACTGCTTCTTGACTGCTCCACCAGGTGGCGGCGGTGGTAGAGTCCCAAAATGGCCACTTGTCGTCTTGCTTGGGTTATTGCCCCCAATCGGTGGGTTCAAACCAAGGGTTGTGACAGGAGCCTTGCTGCTGCTGGAGATCATAGGTTGAGTAGACATTTTGATTCGTAAAGAATTCAAACAATTAAAAAACCAAAGGCCCCACGGTGGGCGCCAAACTATTTTGGAAAAAAACAACAATTAAGTCTAATGATCGAATGTGTGAGTTTGAGTATGAGAAGAGGGTGCAATGGAATATAATTGAATGAATTGAGATTTCAAAGACACGAGTATGTAACAAGGAAACCTTTGAGATAATAATCTCTTAGGAAAAACCTCGGGAGGTGATTATGAGCACCTACCTTCCCTAAACGTTTGTATTGATTTTCTGGGTTACAATGGATGCAAAGGCGAATTACAGAGATGAAGTAGTGAGCGTGTGTTTGTGTTTTTTGCTTCGCCTTGCTTAAATACTAAAATCTAGATAAGATTAAGCTAATCTGTTAACTTTAACAAACTTCTCTATCTTTTTGGCCACAACTCCTTCCTTTGACCAAGTCCTTTTTCCCGTTGATAAGAGTCTTCTTTATAGCACATGTTTATTCCTGTTAATTTTATCTGCAGAAGAATATTAATAACAAATAATAAATAAATAAAACAGTTACTTACAACGCGGTAACTCTTCAAGATGTCGCTATCTTCAGGATGTCGTCGTGGAGATTTTACCCATAACAAAGAACATCCTATTTGCTTACGAAAACCAGAGATTCGAGAAGACGGGTTCTGGGGTTAGGTTATGTAGTGGAAAGTAGTTAACCACCCACTTCGCCCGGCTAAGGTCGGTGTTGCTACTTTAGGTGTTCTATGTTTACGATTAAGTCCTTATGCTAACAAGATTAAAGATATGGGAAATTAGCAGAGATTTAAATGTTGGAAGATAACCTTGACCAAACTTTAATAGTGAAGTGGCCTTTTAGGTTATGTTCCCTTTTATGGGGATTGCATACACTTTAGAAAATAAAAGATGAAGAAAAATAAAAAGAAGTATTTTTAGAAAACTAGAAGGAAGTAAATAAAACAAGAAGAGGGGTTTAAAAACAGAGTATGAACATCATACCTATGCTTGAAAAGAGAGAGAACCAAATTGCCAATAGTAAGGACCCTTGAAAATGGAATTTGTGTTTTTAGAGTGATTTTGAGTCAAGAATTGTTGGTCCCTTTATAAGATGGAATGGATGGGTTTATATAGGTTTAGGGGGGATTGTTTGAGGTAAAAAAATATGGCCTTTCCCTGGATCAAGCAAATGAGTAATGGCCAAGGGGGTTACAAATCAGAAAAGGAGGGAAAAATGGCAAAATCAGGGATTCCGAAAGCGTGAGGTGCGTGCCTTTGACCCCCCCCCCCCATACGGGAGGCACACGCCTCTGTTAGTACCCGATCTTAAAATGAGTTTATTAGGGCTTTCCCAAATATACAAGGACTTTATAGGGATTAGAAACCTTGCAAAAGACTTGTCCTGGATTCCCAAAATATACCTCATTATTTTAGGAATATCTAGAATGACTTAAATTACAGTCGGCACGAAAACAGTCATAACTTTTGACTCCGGATGAATTACGAAATGAACCGCATATCAAATCGAACGCGAGAGAAAGAAGAACAAGAAAAAAATGAACTTGGCCACGCGGCCACATTCCATCATGGCCAGGCGGCCATGTTTGCCAAATGCAACCTTGGCCACGCGGCCATGTTTGCCAAATGCAATCTTGGCCACGCGGCCATCTTTGCCTCAGGTGATCTCGACCGTCAGATCTCTCCACAAGTTTCCTATTTAAAGACCTCCCTTGCCTCATAATTAAGGGATCCGAATTTTAGAGCTTCCAAGTAACGATTTTGCTCCCAAATCAAGTCATTCAAGCCTCCAAAAACACTCTCAATAATCCCAAGAAGATCCAAGGTTATTTCTTGCCAACAAAGGTAAGTTTTCTAACTTTTTCTTCATGTTCTTGCATTATTTTTAATGTAGATCTTTGATATTCATATTCTTAATATAAACATTCATGTGTTCTTCATAATATTCATGTTCTTGCATGTTTATTCATAGTTTCTTCATATGCTTTGCATGTTCATTCATATGTTCATAATATGTTCTTCATATGTTCATCGTGTTCATAGATTAAAACCTTATTTATGCTATATTTAGGGTTGCGATCTTCATGTTTGCATGTTATTTCATAGCCGATGATGATCTAGGGTTCATCAACCCAAGGATAATCTAGGAACTATTTCTAAACCCTAAACTTTAGGTAATTACTTCCATGATCAATAATCCTCCCATGATGAATGTGATGAATGTTCATTGAGATCTCATGGATGGCATAGTCCTTATTCTAGGATGTGATCATCCTGCATGTTTCTTTATCCTCCCTCTTCATTATGCATGATCCCTATTCTCTCTCCGCATTCTAATTATGTGCGAACTACGCTGACCTGAGCTTCTCACATTGAGAGGAACGTAGGCAATCTTCGGATCCGGTCTAAATCACTAACACAATACTAACACATTCATCATGATAGAAAGACCGATCAATTCGGGC
The DNA here is from genome assembly GCA_026119855.1 of Campanula takesimana. Lineage (NCBI taxonomy): Eukaryota > Viridiplantae > Streptophyta > Magnoliopsida > Asterales > Campanulaceae > Campanula > Campanula takesimana. Next base: position 1,573,991 of record JAOWBW010000405.1, on the reverse strand, counting down.
AATAGGAGTGATATAGTTCAATATTCTTCTCTTGTTGTAATTTGACCCCCGAACCCACTAAAAATGCTTTTTTCAATGTTTTGGCTTTAATTAAAACGGCGTGGAGACTCTCATAATTTTAATGTTGCTATGAATATCCCAAATTCAAACACATGTATTCACATTGGCGACTCCGCTGGGGACTGCTTTGAAAATTTTTCAAACTTAGTGGGTCTAACTTTAGTCACATCATGATGCTTGCCATGTTTACACATGCACACACTTGCCATGTTTACACACACACCTCACACACTTTCCATGTCTACACATGCACCCTACACACACCTGCCATGTATACACATGCACCCTACACACCTGCCATGTTTACACATGCACCCTACACACACTTGCCATGTTTACACATTCACACATTTTCCATGTTTACACATGCACCTCACACACACTTTCCATGTTTGCACATGCACCTCACACACACTTGCCATGTTTACACATGCACCCTACACACACTTGCCATGTTTACACATGCACCTCACACACTTGCCATGTTTTCACATGCACCTCACACACACTTGCCATGTTTACACATGCACCTCACACACTTGCCATGTTTACACATGCACCCTACACACACTTGCCATGTTTACACATGCACACACTTGCCATGTTTATACATGCACCTCACATACTTTCCATGTTTACACATGCACCTGTGCACCCCGCAATGTTAATACTTGTACTTTGTTGATACTTGTACTTTGTATATACCTTGTATCCTTGTACCTTTGTTATTTTCGCCTTAGTATTAGGGTCAAACAAAACTCTGCTATGCTCCCTTGTACATTATTTTCTTTCTCCCGCATTGCATTGCATAGCATCATTCAAACATTAAAAACTTCTCTCTTTTATCCTTAAAAGAATTAGTTTCTTGCCACACACTACCACTAGTCCGTGTCAGCACTGCACAGGTCCCTACTACCCGGAGTATTCGATGTGCAGGAATTTGTGCGCTACTGCCTCACATTTTTCGAGTCACTCGTCTACTCCACTCACCGTGTACGTTCCGCGAGCGGTGGGAACCTTTAACCTAACCCGTGTCAACCCACACATAGAGATTAGGACACTCCTCAGACCACCCATTTAGGATGTAAATAAATGCAAAACTTTTTTAAAATGTGCATTGCATCTAGGCGACCTCTAAGGTCCGTCGCTCATCCGTTGGGCCATCATTACGATCCATTTGGGTCTACCCTTCACCTTCGACCGCCTAGGTCAACCTTCTCAACCTTTGACCGCCTAGGTCAACCTTCTCAACCTTTGACCCCCCTAGTTCAACCTTATCTACCTTTGATCACCTAGGTCAACCTTTGACCGCCTAGGTCAACCTTCTCAACCTTTGACCTCTTAGTTCAACCTTTGACCACCTAGGTCAACCCTCTGAACCTTTGACCTCCTAAGTCAACCTTTGACCCCCTAGGTCAACCTCATTCGTCTTCCGACCTCTTAGGTCAACCCTTGACCTCCTAGGTCAACCTTATCACCTTTGACCCCCTAGGTCAACTTTATCAACCTCCGACCTCTTAGGTCAACCCTTGACCACCTAGGTCAACCTTATCACCTCCGACCCCTTAGGTCAACCCTTGACCTCCTAGGTCAACCTTATCACCTCCGATCTCTTAGGTCAACCCTTGACCTCTTAGGTCAACCTTTGACCCCCTCGGTCAACATTATCACCCGTTGACCTCTTAGGTCAACCTTTGACCTCCTAGGTCAACCCAATCACCTTTGGCCTCTTAGGTCAAACTTGGACTCCTAGGTCAACCTTATCCGTTTTCGACCTCTTAGGTCAATCTTTGATTCCATAGGTGAATCCAATTACCCTTGGTCTTAACCCGCTTAGGTTGAACCGTCATCTTGACCCACCTAGGTCATTATTTGACCCACCGTCGTCCAGACCAACCTAGGTCAACCCGTTTAGGTCCAACTTGTCCGTCTTAGGTTAAAACTACCCCTTCACCTTTGACCCATCAAGGTCAACCCGTGACCCGCTTAGGTCGAATTACCTATCTTGGATCCATCTAGGTCAATCTCCAACCTTCCTTAGTCCACCAACCCGAATAGGTCAACCTTTGACCCGCTTAGGTCAAACCATGCCTATCCCGTTTAGATCATCCCATAGGCAACCCGTTACAACCCACTATCTTGATCCATTCACCATATAGGTCAATCCAACCTTTTCTCAATTAGGTCGACTTATCCTACACCCATCTAGGTCAACCCACCATTATTGTCGCATTCTAGCTTGAACCACTTCTTGTCTCAAACCTTAGGTCAAACCTTAGGTCAAATTTAGGTCAAACCTTAGGACAAACCATACCCGACTCAATCAAAACCAACTCCTATAGGTCTTCCTCACCCATGCTTGACTACAGACCGAGTCATCTCCCTCTTTTTGACCCCTATGGTCATCTCTCACCTATTTTTAAAAGTCTAACTTGATTCGAACTACGGCGACCTGAGCCTCTTATTGTGTGGGACCTCTCCCTCATGATAAGGGGAACGTAGGCAACTTCGGCCCGGTCAAACTTTCAATTTTTTACCAAAATGCATTTCAAAAATGTGGAGACCGACTCTTTTCCAAAAAATGATTTTATAACGATGCCTTATCATTAAATACGAATCTAATTTAATTCAACTAAGAGGCTTAATTCTTTCATGACTAGAGTTCTGCATCATGTCGGCTGCAAGGAACATCGAAGTTGCAACTGAAGCTGCTACCCAAGATCCCGAGACAATCCTCTACATCGGTACTGCTCTCAGTAAGCAAGCATCCCACTTCGAAGCCATCCTCGATGAACAAGCAATCCACTTTAAGGCTATTCTCAACGAGCAAGCAACACACTTTCAGAAGGAGATGCATAAGACCCTAAGAAATATCGAGAGGCGCCATTTGTCTGACATTCGTGGCGTTTATGATTACCTCATCCGAGTTCTCCCTCTTGCTCAATGTCAACACCCGTACGCTCCTCAAATGTACGGGCCGCCACAGACTTTCCCCGTCGGGATGCCTCCTATGACTACTCATCAACAAGGGGTACCGGTACCTAAATCACCCTCAAAGACAGTTCGTGAAAGGAAGGACGAGCGCGAATTCGACGACTTAGGTATGCCGTTAGCCAAATTCTTCAAAGGTTTGGTTCGAGCCAGCAAGTTGGCTCCTCTACTCAACTATGAACCAAACAGGGTAAGACCAGACTTGGATCCCTCCAAATACTGCAAATACCACCAGTACATTGGGCATGACACTGAAGGTTGCCTCCAATTGAAAAGGAAGATCCAAATCCTCATAGATAGCGGAGCCATCACCCGCGATAGGAATGCATGGGCGTGAACAAAGTCCAAACAAGAAAGAGCAAACTGGGGCTACCTTTTTTAAATAATAAATAAAAAGGGTCATTCAGTCTTCGTAGGTTCTAGAGTGTCTTTAGTCAAAAGTCCACCTTGGACTATTTTTGTTTCTTTAGTAAAAGTCCACCCCGGATTAGTCGTTTTTTTCAAATAATAAAAGAGTCTTTATTTCTTTTCTCTCTAGACTTGAGACATAATCTTGCATAAATCAATTCCATGAAAATTGTCTTATTCACCATCTTCACTTGATTGCTATATCTTTATATGATGAATTAATCTTAATCTTACTCATTAATGACGACTCATTAAAAGGTAAATGGACCCATAAACCATTCACATAACTAAATACACAATTAGTCTCAAGATAACAAATGCTTTGACCAATTGGGATGAACGAATGACTTTCTCTTCTCTCTACATTCTACCCCCATACACTCTCTCTATACACTCACCCCTTGTACACACTTCATGTACACTCTCTATATACACCTTCTCCCATACACTATCCTCATACGCCTCTCATCCCACCATTAGACCCCTTTTCCATACGGTCATGACAAAGAAATGGACTGTGGTTGCTCATCATCAAATAGACATCCATGATGCCACAATTTAAGGGTTGTTTGTTCCCTTTATAAGTACTACATGCCGATACACCGGGGCTGTCTGTATTCCATCGCAAATATAAAAGAAATGCACGAAGTTGTTCATGCCATTAATAGGTGCCACGTGATAATCCGATGGAGCTCTACCGGTATAAATCAAGGGGCTAGGATGCCCGCCGCCAGCAAAAGTCCGCTTGAACTATAAAGAGGCTACCTCGCAATCGAGAGAGGCGAAAGCAAACTAGGGGCTCGTCTTGCCCAACGTTTCATGTACAAATATATAAAAAAAGGCTCGCTAGGTTGAAACCCAAAAGGGCAACCTAGGCAAAAGTTAGAGCATTGCACCAAAAAGAAGCCCGCTAGGTTGAAAACCCGAAAGGGCGGCCTAGGCAAAAAAAGGGTGTGCACAAAGAGATAAAATAAAAAAATAAAGAAAAATAGAAGGGGCTATCACCATAGAAAAGTAAAAGTCCCATTTTATTTTCACTTTAAATGTTCTATTTTTCTTTCTTTCCCTACAAAGAAGATTAACGCGGTAGCAGCAGCCATGACAACTACAATGGAGCAATCCACCGCAATGAGCTGCAATGAAGCAATCCAAAGCAACAAGCTACAACGGAGTAACCTATCGCGACAAATGAACCTCATACTCAAACCCAACTCTATCATCAGCCAGGCTATCCCCGAACTACGCGGACCTGAGCTTCTCACCTTGAGGAGAATGTAGGCAACCTTAGGGTCCGGTCCAAAATATACACAACCCACCTCGTAGCCAATTTTCCTTCTTTTCTCTCTTGCCCCATATTTCTACTCCTGACTTCTTCACTCACAATTGATCAAAACATTTATTATTTCGAGACTACTTGTCTAAAACATAATCATAAGATGCATAACTAATCAACGAGGTCCATTCTCGAGCAATCAAATGAGAATCTTGAGTAAAACAATTTTCAAATGTCTCGACAAGTCTTCCGTTCTGCAATCTAGGAAAGAGCTAAACACTTACTTTCTGTCAAGCAGGGGCTTCCTCCCTTTTGTACATATATACACTCAGTTGCCCAAAGAGTCAAAATGTGAGTACTATCTCTCTCTCTCTTACTCTCCCCAAAATGCTCCCCGCATGTTTTCAAACAATTCTTTTTTCCTTTTTTGAGTCAACTGAATGATTTCAAAAAAAAAAATAAAAAAAAATAAATAAAAAATAAAAAATGATGACGCAAAAGAGATGCCCGCTAGATTGAAAACCTGCAAGGGCGGTCTAGGAAGAAAAAAGGGTGCGTCTTAAAGGAGGTAGGATACCCCGCTCTACACCCTTATCGAACTAGGGCTTCCCCAACAGAATGGGTCGACTATGTGGTCTCGCGGAGAATATCGAGGCTTCAACAAGGATGTACCCCTCATCGTCAAACTCTGCACATGACGAACACTTTGAATTTGTTAGAATCGTAACTAATTATAAGGCATCTTTATAAAATCATAACACTTTCAAAAGTATTCTCTTCCCTGACACTTTGTTTATAAATCCGTACTCTCGGTCTCCACAAAATTGTAAAAACATCCTCGATCCATCTTAGACCCATCTCCGTGATTCTTGAGTTGACTCGGTCCTTCACCCTATCTCCTACACTTTAGGGAACCCCTAGGCCTAAACCCTCAACTCTCTATGTCCCAATCTGACTTGATTCAAAACCTTAGGTCCCGCACCTACCCGGTCAGTCTTACATAGGTTACACCATAACCCCTTAGCTCGACCCTCCACAAGTTAGTAGCGTGACTCCTAAAGCCTTAAACCATTCTACTGAATCCATGTCCTTAGAATGACCCATTAGGTCCCGAACCTACCGGCCTCGAGTCTACCTGATCTCTTAGATCCCAAACCTACCAATATATATTCATCCATACCATGTCTAAAACCATGGCTCTCTTATCCTCTTAGGTCCAACCTCTTAGGTCTACATAGTCTAACCTGTGGAGCAATCCCTGAGATCCCAAGACCATTCGAATCTACCAAACACCTACCTTTTAGGTCTCTAGAATATCTGATCCATACCTTAGGCCTCAACCCCTAAACCTTTAGGTCACAAGACTTTCTACCCTTTAGGTCTCTCACCTTACATCTCCACCCTTTGGACTCTTTAATTCCCAAGCCTACTTGGTCCGACTAAAAGCGACACATCTACGTCTCCCGACTCCCGTCATGTCCAAACCATGGCCCTGCCACTCTTAAACCTAGTGTCACTCCTTAGCTTCAAAAGACTTCCTAGTCTGACCTTCAACCCCTTAAAGACTCTAACCTACTTAATCCAAGCCGAGTCCAAACCTCGCCACCTACAAGGTCCACCCTTGAACTCCATGGATCTCAAACATCGCTCCCCCAACGAGTCCAAATCTCAAACCTTGCTCAAGTACATAGGATCTCCTGCGCACCACGCCATGCCATAGGGATCTTAATACCTATCAGGTTAAAACCCTTGTCCTTCCCATCCCTAACCTACCTTCGCAATTGCCAAGCGAGCTTAGTCACACGCATGACTTCTAAGAAAAAATTAAGTCCTAAGCATACCCAATCCAACTTAGGTACCTATTGTACTCAAGAAAAGTCTTGGACACTCAATCCCTTTACCTAAAGCGCCAACATGGTCATATATCCAAAACCATTTCCCGCACCTATGGTTCGTACCTAGCCTAAACTTTCAAACACTCTAGGATCCAAGCCCGACATGCGTATTAGGTACTAGGATCATCCAATCCTAATCCGTTGCTCCTTGGCCGACCTCAAGCCTGCTTGGTCCTAACCCATAACGTGGTTTCTCTAGGACAAAAGACTTACCCGCTTGAAAACCTTGTGTCCCAGCGCTACCCTGCCTAGCCTTCGATCTCCTAGATCTCACGCCTACCATTCCATTAGGCCCCGGTCTCCTTAACACATGTCTGAGTCTTACCCTAGCTAAACCCTAGCACTCTAGCCTAGGTCTAACCTATCGAGCCTATCCATCCATGAGGTATCAAGCTCACCTGCCCCAAACCGCAACACTCTTAGACCTCAAACTTGCTCGGTCTAAACAAAGACAAACCTTCAAATGCTTTCGGTCTCCAAACCCTAGCCTCTAGCCTAGGAAGTCACATGCGCTCTGAACCCTATCCACAAGCCTAGGTAGTCACCTTCTATCCGAAGCCTAGCCTTAAACCTAGGCAATCACATTCTCTCAACCCCAGCCTCAAGCCTAGGTTGCCACATCATCTACAAACCCTAGCCTCTAGCCTAGGAAGTTACATGCGCTCCGAACCCTAGCCTCAAGCCTAGGTAATCACATCTTCCCAAACCCTAGCCTCAAGCCTAGGTAATCACATCTTCCCAAACCCTAGGCTCAAGCCTAGGTAGTCACAGTCCCTCCAAACCCTAGCCTCAAGCCTAGGTAGTCGCATTCTCTCTAAACCCTAGCCCCAAGCCTAGGTAATTACATCCTTCCAAACCCTAGCCTAAAGCCTAGGAAGTTACATCCTTCTTAAACCCTAGCCTTGATCCTAGGTAGTCGCCTTCTCTCTAAACCCTTGCCTCAAACCTAGGTAGCCACATCCTCTACAAACCCTAGCCTCTAGCCTAGGAAGTCACATACGCTCCGAACCCTAGCCTCAATCCTAGGTAATCACATCTTCCCAAACCCTAGCCTCAAGCCTAGGTAATCACATCTTCCCAAACCCTAGCCTCGAGCCTAGGTAGTCACATTCCCTCCAAACCCTAGCCTCAAGCCTAGGTAGTCGCATTCTCTCCAAACCCTAGCCCCAAGCCTAGGTAATTACATCCTTCCAAACCCTAGCCTAAAGCCTAGGAAGTTACATCCTTCTTAAACCCTAGCCTCGATCCTAGGTAGCCACATCCTTCCTAAACCCTACCCTCGAGCCTAGGTAGTCACATTCCCTCCAAACTCTAGCCTCAAGCCTAGGTAGTCGATATTCTTTCCAAACCCTAGCCTCAAACCTAGGAAGTTGCGTTCTCCCCAAACCCTAGCCTCAAGCCTAGGTAGTCATATATCTTTAAGCGTAGGAAACCGCAACATCCTCTTTAACCCTAGCCCAAGTTCTAGGGAATTTCCAAAGCCCCGCATGCAACATCATTTCCAAATTCCCGAAACCCTAGTCTCGAAACCTAGGAAATTTACAATCTTAATCCCCGGTCTTATTGAACCCTAACCCAAAACCTAGGATACAATGCCCTGTCCAAAACTTAATCAACCCTAGCCTCAGGCCTAGGAAGCCGCATTTTCTCTAAACCCTAGCCTCGAGCCTAGGTAGTCGCATTCGCTCTAAACCCTAGCCTCGACCCTAGGTACTCGCATTCGCTCTAAACCCTAGCCTCGAGTGTCACGACATGAAATCTAGGCTCTATTCTATTAAGTAATAAATAGTTATTATTTATTTATTTGCTTAATTAATTATTTAAATTATTATTTATTTAAATATTTATGTGTGCAATTTATGTGTTATAATAATTATGCCTAGCATTTTATTTGGGTCATTTATGCTAGTGTAGAATTGTTGAGTCTTATTTGTTAGTGGGGAGTAATTGTGTTAGTAGATGGGGAGGGGGTCTAGTTGTAACTTTTTTAAAATAATTCCCCTACTCCCTCTCTTCTCCCCCTCACCTCCCCCACCTCCTCCCTCACTCTCTCCATCCCATTCCCAGAAATCTCTCTCTCTCTCCATTGATTGGGTAAGTTTCTCATTTCCTTACTTCTCTCTTCATTTTCTCCCTCTTCCTCTTGTTATTTCTCATTTCTTAAAACGTGAACCATGTTTAGATCGTCGATAGGATCGTTGGAAGCCAAAAATATTTGAAATCCATCAACTTTGAGAAATCCGGGTAAGATGCTTTTCCCCCTATTTTTATGCTAGAAATGCTACTCCATGTTTATTTGATGTTATGGATGCTATTTATTGCATCTTGGGTTGATTTGGTAGTGATTGGCATTTTATTCATATTTTGGGAAATTTGGTATTTGAATCTTGGGTTGGGTTCTAGATGTGTTATTTAGCCCCATTACAAGTCTATAAGTTGTTTTGGTTCATAGTTGTGTACATTGAAAGCCTTGGTTCCAAGTATTTGTGAAATGGTGAAAGATTTGGGTTGGTTTGAGTTTTGGTTTCAAAATGGTAGAAACCAAGAATTTTGGCCGGAATGTGCCTTTCCGGGCAAGGAGGCGCGCGCACCCTCCCATAGGAGGCGCGCGCACCCTTAGGCCTCTCTTGAACAAAAACCTTCTGTCCATTGGAGGCGCGCGCACCCTCCCATGGGAGGCGCGCGCACCCTCTCCTCCTCTAAAGCTTGATTTCCCTTCTGATCTAGGAGGCGCGCGCACCTTCCCATAGGAGGCGCGCGCACCCTCTCCCCTGTTGTGAAATTTATTTCTCTTTTGTCCAATCTTCCGAGGGCCATAACTTTCTCATCGGAACTCCGTTTTGGACGAATAAACTATCATTTTAAAGCTCTCCTTGAGCTCTTCGAGATGAGTGAATAGTTTTGCTTGTGTGCTTGAGTTAACTGGATCCTTTTTGATCAAATGTGATAAGGGATTGGTGTTATTATTGTGGAACACTTTATTGATTGGATTTGATTCCTTTGTGAATAAATATGATATGGAATTTGATTTAGTATCATTTTGGGAATGTGGTTCATCTTTGATGTGCGGGTTGTATTGGTTTACCTTTGTGGTGATTTAATTGGATTGGTTCCCTACTTTGGAACCTTAAGTTGTTCATCCATGCTAAATTATTATTACTTAGCATTTATTTAGAAGCCCAGCTGGCATATTTGTTGCATCGGGCGATGGGAAAGATTATAATGGCAAAGCCAAGTCCATTATAATGTTGACCATTGTTTTGCCCCCTTCTATACCCTTTTCCAGATTGGCCTTGGAAAAGTCAAGTTAGCGTTCCTCTGTGAATGTATCTAGCTAACGGGCATGACTTTGTGTCATGGTCCTTGTCCTTTGTGACACTTTTATGGTTATTGGTTCCGGTACCAGGGTTTTCTCTTCGGCTTTCATGCTATTATGAAGATGATGATTTGTTGATTATTGAAGCTGCGCAGCGATCCTTTATTTGGATGTACCAGTTTGGAAAACCTTGGCTATATCCTTTGTTATGTGTTTATTTCCGCTGCTATCTGTTATGTGATAAATGCTATGTGCTATGTGATAGTTATTATTGCTTATTGTATATTGCATCATAGCATGTCATGTAGTTGCATTAGTAACTTATTGAGATTTATCTCACCCCCTTTTCTTTTATCTTTGTTTTTCCTTAACCCCCCCCCCCCCTAGGTGCTAAGGATTAGTCTCGCTGATCACGAGAAAGAGGACATCGAGTGTGGATACATTCTTTTGGGGAAGGTTGTCATAGGTTGGTTTACATTATGTAAATGTGTAACCATTTTAGGATAGTTGTACCAAACAATGATGTCACTAAGAATTGTATATTCTATTTTGTTGGGCATAAACTTGTGGAAGTTTATGATAGTTGTAATTGGTTTTTATCAAACTTGATTTTGTAAAACTTTGGATCATTACCTTTTGGTATCAAATGGAATTTTTAACTTCGCTATTTCACAGTTTTGGTTTTAGAGTCGACGTCCAGATCGCGGTCTCGGGCCCGCGGGGTCCGGGGTCGCGACAGTTGGTATCAGAGCTATGGCATTAGCTCTATGTATAAGTATAGGTGGATTAGTATGACCTAGGTGGGTAGTTGTGTTCGGAGTGAGTAACGGTTGATGTCTTATGCAGGTAATTACTCGCAATGTCTGGAAGAAGAAACAGAGGAGGTACTAGTGGGGCACAGAATCAGAATGACACAAGGGAAGAAGCACGTGCTATGTTTCAAGGCATGTTCGAGGCGGCCATGAAGGCCATACATGATCAAGGTCCGAGGGTAGAACAAGCACCACCCCGCTATGGATTGGAGCAATTTCTGAAGATGAAACCGGTTGAATTCAATGGGGAACCCGATGTAAGGAAAGCTGAGTTGTGGATTGAGTCGATGGAGAAGATTTATGATGTATTTGGGTGCACGGATGAGGACAAGGTCCGGTTTGCGGCTTACAAACTTGTGGGTGCCGCCGAGCATTGGTGGAAAGGTGTTAAAGCTAGTTGGGACGATACTCGCACGGTGTATGCGTGGGAGTTGTTTGTGCGCAAATTCAAGGAGCATTTCATTCCGGTTGTTGATCAAAACCGAAAGGAGATCGAGCTACTCAACTTGGAGCAAGGATTGTTGTCTATAGCACAATACTCGGCTAAGTTCATAGAATTAGCCCGGTATTGCGACTATTTGGTGAGGACCGAGGAACAAAAGGCTATGAGATTCATTCGGGGATTGAAGACCTCCATCCGTACTCAACTTATTGCTCAACGGATTGTGACATTCCAAGATGCGGTGGACCGAGCCTATTTGATATAGCAAGATATTGGGGAACATAAAAGGAAGACCGAGGTAGCCAACCCGAGTAAGCAAGGAGCACAAAGCAAGCCACAACACCGTTTCGACAACTGAGGTAACCCGGGAGCATCATCTCAGTTTAAGGGGCAAACCACACCGAGGAATCTGGGTACTACTCTGGGGATTCAGATTAGGAAGCCTTGTACCTTTTGTCAGAAGGTAGGCCATTCGGAGGATAGGTGTTGGAAAAAGCAAGGCAAATGCACCAATTGTGGTGAAATGGGGCACTTTGTGAGAGAGTGCACGAGGTACCGAGGTCAGTCATCCGGGTCAGGGGTTGGTACTAATCAGGGTCAGAAAAGGGATGCCGCTGGGAAGCCCAAAGTCCAAAGAAGGGTATTTTCCATGAATCAACAACAAGCTACCGATGATCCATCCGTTATTGGAGGTATTATTTATGTGTCTAATGTGAGCGCACGAGCGTTAGTAGATCCAGGATCATCTCATTCATACATTTCTGTGCAATTTGCTTCCATGTTAAATGCTGCATTCGAGTCTTTACCGTACGTGCTAGAGGTGTCGACCCCTATAGGAGAATGCTTGATTCCTGATCGAGTCTTTCGTGCTTGTGATGTGGTTATTTGAGGTCGTGTCCTTTGTGCGGATTTGGTAGTTCTTCCTATCCAAGACTTTGATGTCATTTTGGGTATGGATTGGTTGATCAAGTTTCATGCTTCTGTTGATTGCCGTAAGAAAACTGTTACTTTTTCTATTCCCGATGTGCCTAAATTTGTGTTTGAGGCTAGTCCTCTGAGTAGAAGGGTTCGCTTAATTTCTTATTTGAAAGCGAGAAAATTATTGCATAGTGGTTGTGAGGGGTATTTGGCTAGTGTTTTTGATACTAGGAAAGAATCCCCTAGTTTGGATAGTGTTCGGGTAGTTTGGGAATTTCCCGATGTTTTCTCTACCGAGTATGATATGCCTCCCGATCGTGAGATTGAGTTTTGTATAGATCTTTTGCCGGGTACGGCTCCGATTTCGAAAGCACCTTATAGGTTAGCTCCCGCAGAATTGAAGGAACTGAAGGTTCAGTTGCAAGAGTTACTTGATCGAGGATTTATCCGCCCTAGTGTTTCCCCGTGGGGAGCACCGGTTTTGTTCGTGCGGAAGAAAGATGGTTCGTTGAGATTGTGCATCGATTACCGGAAGTTGAATCAGGTTACGGTGAAGAACAAGTATCCTCTACCGCACATCGATGATTTATTTGATCAGCTTCAAGGGTCCGTGGTTTTCTCTAAACTTGATTTGAGGAGTGGGTACCATCAGTTGAAGGTTCGATCGGAGGATATTCCGAAGACTGCCTTTCGCACTTGTTATGGTCATTATGAGTTCTTGGTTATGCCGTTTGGGTTGACTAACGCGCCGGCCGTGTTTATGGATTTGATGAACCAGATTTTCCATCCGTATCTTGACTCGTTCGTGGTAGTCTTCATCGACGACATTCTTGTTTATTTGAAATCTCGAGAGGAGCACGAGCAGCACTTGAGGACAGTTTTATCCGTTCTTGCGAGGGAGAAATTATTTGCGAAGTTCAGTAAATGCGATTTTTGGCTCGAGAAGGTGTCGTTTCTGGGTCATGTGATTTCTAAAGATGGGATTTCGGTGGATCCGTCAAAGATTGAAGCTATAGTGGATTGGAAAAGACCCGAATCAGTGACAGAGATTAGAAGCTTTCTTGGTTTAGCCGGTTATTACCGAAGATTTATTGAGGGGTTTTCGAGGATTGCTACTCCGATGACTCAGTTGACCCGGAAGAATGTTCCGTTTGTGTGGACCGAGAAATGTGACAAGAGTTTCGAGGAATTGAAGAAGAGGTTGACTACCGCACCGATCTTGACTTTGCCTAATGGGAGCGATGGCCTAGTGATTTTCAGTGATGCTTCGAAAGAGGGTTTGGGTTGTGTGTTGATGCAGAATGGGAAAGTAATTGCTTATGCTTCGAGGAAGTTGACCCCGAGGGAACAGAATTACCCGACTCATGATATGGAGTTAGCGGCTATTGTCTTTGCGTTGCACAAGTGGAAGCACTACCTTTATGGGGCGAAGTTTGAGATTTTTACCGATCACAAGAGTTTGAAATACCTTTTCTCCCAGAAAGAGTTGAACAACCGACAGCGCCGATGGATGGAATTGTTGAAGGATTTTGATTGTACGATTTCTTATCATCCGGGGAAGGCGAATGTGGTAGACGATGCGATTAGTAGAAAATCTTATGTGGCTTCGATGATGGTCCGTGAATGGAAAATGCTTGAGGATGTTCGAGATTGGTCTCCTCGTGAATCGAGACATGGGGCTATTTTTGCGAATATTAGGGTGTCTCCGACCCTAATTTAGAGGATAAAGGAAACTTAGAAAGAAGATCCCGAGTTGGTGAAGATAATGGGTAAATTGAAGGAAAAGAACTTCGAGGATTTTTCTATTAGCCCGGTGGGAGTGTTGACTTTCCGTGGAAGATTGTGTGTTCCGGATGTTGATGGAATTAAACAGAGATTTCTTGATGAGGGTCACAAATCGAGATATACTATTCATCCGGGTAGTACGAAGATGTATCAGGATTTGAAGCAGCAATTTTGGTGGATTAATATGAAAAAGGAAATAGCCGAGTATGTATCGAGGTGTTTAACTTGTCAGCAGGTCAAAGCCGAGCATCAGAGACCCGCGGGATTACTTCAGCCGTTAGAGATTCCCGAGTGGAAATGGGAGCATGTGACTATGGATTTCGTTACGGGACTACCTCGTACCCGTAGGAAGTATGACAGTGTTTGGGTAATAGTGGATAGATTGACCAAGAGTGCCCATTTCTTGCCTATTGACATCAGATATTCGATGGAGAAGCTTGCGACCCTTTATATTGATGAGATTGTGAGATTGCATGGGGTTCCGGTTAGCGTCGTGTCAGATCGAGACCCGAGGTTTACTTCTAGATTCTGGAAGGCATTTCAGGAAGCTTTGGGTACAGATTTGCGATTCAGCACGGCTTTTCATCCTCAGACCGACGGTCAATCCGAGAGGACTATTCAGATTCTTGAGGATATGTTGCGAGCTTGTTCGATAGACTTTTCTGATTCTTGGGATTCGCACCTACCGTTAGTGGAGTTCTCTTACAACAACAGTTATCAGGCTAGTATCGAGATGGCACCGTATGAGGCCTTGTATGGAAGGAAATGTAGATCGCCTATTTGTTGGGATGAGGTAGGTGAAGCGAAAGTGTTGGGTATTGATTTGCTTCGGGATTCGGTTGAGAAAGTTAGAGTTATCCGGGATAGATTGAAGACAGCCCAGAGTCGACATAAGAGCTATGCAGATAACCGAAGGCGAGATCTTAGTTTTCAGACCGGTGATTTGGTGTTCTTGAAAGTGTCCCCAAAGGTGGGTATTCGTAGGTTTGGGAAGAAAGGCAAATTGGCTCCAAGGTTTATTGGCCCGTTTGAGATTTTGGGAAAGGTTGGACTTCTAGCGTATCATCTCGCGTTACCGTCATCCTTAGACCGATTGCACAACGTTTTCCACGTTTCTATGCTTCGGAAGTATGTTCATGATTCGTCTCACGTGTTTCCGAGGATACCGGAGGATATTGAGCCCGATATGACTTATGAGGAACGACCGGTTTGGATCTTAGATTCTAAAGTCCAAGAGCTGAGAAACAAAAGCATTGCATTGGTTAGAGTCCTTTGGAGGAATCATAACATCGAGGAGTCGACTTGGGAGCTCCGAGATGAGATCGAGAGGAAATTTCCGTGGCGTTTTGTTTAAGGTAAGTCTCGTTAAAATTCGGGTCGAATTTTCTTTAAGGGGGAGTGAATGTCACGACCCGAAATCTAGGCTCTATTCTATTAAGTAATAAATAGTTATTATTTATTTATTTGCTTAATTAATTATTTAAATTATTATTTATTTAAATATTTATGTGTGCAATTTATGTGTTATAATAATTATGCCTAGCATTTTATTTGGGTCATTTGTTCTAGTGTAGAATTGTTGAGTCTTATTTGTTAGTGGGGAGTAATTGTGTTAGTAGATGGGGAGGGGGTCTAGTTGTAACTTTTTAAAATAATTCCCCTACTCCCTCTCTTCTCCCCCTCACCTCCCCCACCTCCTCCCTCACTCTCTCCATCCCATTTCCCAGAAATCTCTCTCTCTCTCCATTGATTGGGTAAGTTTCTCATTTCCTTACTTCTCTCTTCATTTTCTCCCTCTTCCTCTTGTTATTTCTCATTTCTTAAAACGTGAACCATGTTTAGATCGTCGATAGGATCGTTGGAAGCCAAAAATATTTGAAATCCATCAACTTTGAGAAAACCGGGTAAGTTGCTTTTCCCCCTATTTTTATGCTAGAAATGCTACTCCATGTTTATTTGATGTTATGGATGCTATTTATTGCATCTTGGGTTGATTTGGTAGTGATTGGCATTTTATTCATAATTTTGGGAAATTTGGTATTTGAATCTTGGGTTGGGTTCTAGATGTGTTATTTAGCCCCATTACAAGTCTATAAGTTGTTTTAGTATCATTTTGGGAATGTGGTTCATCTTTGATGTGCGGGTTGTATTGGTTTACCTTTGTGGTGATTTAATTGGATTGGTTCCCTACTTTGGAACCTTAAGTTGTTCATCCATGCTAAATTATTATTACTTAGCATTTATTTAGAAGCCCAGCTGGCATATTTGTTGCATCGGGCGATGGGAAAGATTATAATGGCAAAGCCAAGTCCATTATAATGTTGACCATTGTTTTGCCCCCTTCTATACCCTTTTCCAGATTGGCCTTGGAAAAGTCAAGTTAGCGTTCCTCTGTGAATGTATCTAGCTAACGGGCATGACTTTGTGTCATGGTCCTTGTCCTTTGTGACACTTTTATGGTTATTGGTTCCGGTACCGGGGTTTTCTCTTCGGCTTTCATGCTATTATGAAGATGATGATTTGTTGATTATTGAAGCTGTGCAGCGATCCTTTATTTGGATGTACCAGTTTGGAAAACCTTGGCTATATCCTTTGTTATGTGTTTATTTCCGCTGCTATCTGTTATGTGATAAATGCTATGTGCTATGTGATAGTTATTATTGCTTATTGTATATTGCATCATAGCATGTCATGTAGTTGCATTAGTAACTTATTGAGATTTATCTCACCCCCTTTTCTTTTATCTTTGTTTTTCCTTAACCCCCCCCCCAGGTGCTAAGGATTAGTCTCGCTGATCACGAAAAAGAGGACGTCGAGTGTGGATACATTCTTTTGGGGAAGGTTGTCATAGGTTGGTTTACATTATGTAAATGTGTAACCATTTTGGGATAGTTGTACCAAACAATGACGTCACTAAGAATTGTATATTCTATTTTGTTGGGCATAAACTTGTGGAAGTTTATGATAGTTGTAATTGGTTTTTATCAAACTTGGTTTTGTAAAACTTTGGATCATTACCTTTTGGTATCAAATGGAATTTTTAACTTCGCTATTTCACAGTTTTGGTTTTAGAGTCGACGTCCAGATCGCGGTCTCGGGCCCGCGGGGTCCGGGGTCGCGACATCGAGCCTAGGTACTCACATTCGCTCCAAACCCTAGCCTCAAGCCTAGGTACTCGCACTCTTTCTAAACCCTAGACGCAGGGCCTAGGAGATTATATCCTCACTAAACTCTATCATCGAGCCTAGGATTCAATATTCCCTTCAAACCCTAGTCCTAGACCTAGGAAATTCCTTCACCTTAGTCTCAAAATATAGGAAGTTACAGTCCTTAGCCTTAAAACCTAGCCTAAAGCCTAGGTTACCACGAACATTTCCAAGCCATAGTCACCAATCCCGGAAAATGGTGAACCCTAACATCAAGCTTAGTGGACCTTCCACAAAAGCAATCCCTCTTCCCAACGGTCCATGGTCTCAAGCCTAGGAAGTCACAACCTTTCCAACTCCCAGCCTTATGTCTAAAAGCCAACGCCTTTGCAACCTCTGAGCCTACCACAACTCCAAGCCCTAGCCTCCTAGACCTATGAAATTCCTAAACCCTAGTCCTAAACCTAGGAGAGTCATGGTCCTTAAAACACCAGTTTCCAAAACCTTGTTCGAAACCCTAACATCTAGGAAGTTCCCAAACCTCAACCTTTCCAAGCCCTAGCACTAAGCCTAGGATAGAATACTCTCCTCATGCTTAAATAAACTCCAATCCCTAGCCTGTAAGCCTAGGAAACCCACATTATCTCCAAGACATAATCTAAAGCCCAAGAAGCCGTGACATCTTTGGCATCCCTATCTCAAGATTAGGAGATCACCATCTTCCTTATTCCCTTTCCTTAAAAAGCCTTAGGTCCTACCTCTAGGCAACCAAGAAAAATGTCCCTTACCTAACACCTTGGTCTCAATGGCTCGTAGCCTCATTCCCTCCTAAATTAGGATAAGCGGAACCCAGATCATGTTTCCCATATTAGCAACTCCCCGAGAGTCCATCTCCTTCGCGTCTCCCTAAAGGTCCTTTGCCCTTCTGACTCACCAAAGAGTCCCTTGTGACTCCCCGAGAGTCTATCACCTTTGTGACTCCCCGAGAGTCTGTCACCCTTGTGACTCCCCGAGAGTCTATCACCTTTGTGACTCCCCGAGAGTCCGTCACCCTTGTGACTCCCCGAGAGTCTATCACCTTTGTGACTCCCCGAGAGTTCATCCCGTTTGCGACTTCATAACAATCCATCATCTTTGCCTCCACATGCAAAATTTCAGTTTTACCCCTAGTACATTCCCCTTTGATTCATTTTAGGTGCCTTTAGCACTATTTTGACTGATATTCGTTACCTTTGGGTACGGAAAGCCCCTTAAAATTTCCATTCTTCACCAAATATTTGCTTAGGATTCGTATGATTGTAGAGACTTCGGCGCCTCTATGTCATACGCATCCTAGATCGACCGTGATTGGCAGAGACCCGGGCGTTTCTAATTACGAGAGATCCAGCATCTATTATTTTAACGCAATCGGCAGAAACCCGGGCGTTTCTGATTGCGTTTAAAATTTCCAAATATTTGTTTAGGATTCGTATGATTGTAGAGACTTCGGCGCCTCTATGTCATACGCATCCTAGATCGATCGTGATTGGTAGAGACCCGGGAGTTTCTAATTACGAGAGATCCAACATCTATTATTTTAACGTGATCGGCAGAAACCCGGGCGTTTCTGATTGCGTTTAAAATTTCCAAATATTTGCTTTGGATTCGTATGATTGCAGAGACTTCGGCGCCTCTATGTCATACGCATCCTAGATCGATCGTGATTGGCAGAGACCCGGGCGTTTCTAATTACGAGAGATCCAGCATCTATTATTTTAACGCGATCGGCAGAAACACGGGCGTTTCTGATTGCGTTTAAAACTTCCAAATATTTGCTTAGGATTCGTATGATTGCAGAGACTTCGGCGCCTCTATGTCATACGCATCCTAGATCGATCGTGATTGGCAGAGACCCGGGCGTTTCTAATTACGAGAGATCCAGCATCTATTATTTTAACGCGATCGGCAGAAACCCGGGCGTTTCTTATTGCGTTTAAAATTTCCAAACATTTGCTTAGGATTCGTATGATTACAGAGACTTCGGCGCCTCTATGTCATACGCACCTTAGATCGATCGTGATTGGCAGAAACCCTGGCGTTTCTAATTGCGAGAGATCCAGCATCTATTACTTTAGCGCGATCGGCAGGAACCCGGGCGATCCTGATTGCGTTTACCATTCCATCTTGGGATTATTTAGACGACGTAGTCTTTATTTTCATTGCTTACGAATGTTCGTTCTTCATACAAGATAGTATCCGTAGGTTTGTTATCCGCAGCAGAAGTTCGATGTCTCGTCTTTCCCCAATAGCTCCGAACTACGACCGGCTTGATTCCTCCGAGGATACGTAGGAAACCTGAAAAGGTTCAACCACCTGACCGACATGGTCATCTACCATCCCCAGCAGATGTATTTTCCCCAGCAGAAGACGTTGCTTCCCAATTTCCCATCAGATTTGAACTACGTTTGGCTTGATTCCCCTGTGGATACGTAGGTCGTCTCCAAGGTTCAGCCGTCCCATCACCCTTCATCTGATTTGGAACTCATGTTTCAGAACGGATCCTTCTTTTATCATCGACCCTCCATTGCCTTGCAAGAAGCGTCGCCGAGGGGCTACTGTTAGTACCCGATCTTAAAATGAGTTTATTAGGGCTTTCCCAAATATACAAGGACATTATAGGGATTAGAAACCTTGCAAAAGACTTGTCCCGGATTCCCAAAATATAGCTCATTATTTTAGGAATATCTAGAATGACTTAAATTACAGTCGGCACGAAAACAGTCATAACTTTTGACTCCGGATGAATTACGAAACGCACCGCATATCAAATCGAACGCGAGAGAAAGAAGAACAAGAAAAAAATGAACTTGGCCACGCGGCCACATTCCATCATGGCCAGGCGTCCATGTTTGCCAAATGCAATCTTGGCCACGCGGCCATCTTTGCCTCAGGTGATCTGGACCGTCAGATCTCTCCACAAGTTTCCTATTTAAAGACCTCCCTTGCCTCATAATTAAGGGATCCGAATTTTAGAGCTTCCAAGTGACGATTTTGCTCCCAAATAAAGTCATTCAAGCCTCCAAAAACACTCTCAAGAATTCCAAGAAGATCCAAGGTTATTTCTTGCCAACAAAGGTAAGTTTTCTAACTTTTTCTTCATGTTATTTCATTATTTTTAATGTAGATCTTTGATATTCATATTCTTAATATGTTTATTCATGTGTTCTTCATAATATTCATGTTCTTGCATGTTTATTCATAGTTTCTTCATATGCTTTGCATGTTCATTCATATGTTCATAATATGTTCTTCATATGTTCATCGTGTTCATAGATTAAAACCTTATTTATGCTATATTTAGGGTTGCGATCTTCATGTTTGCATGTTATTTCATAGCCGATGATGATCTAGGGTTCATCAACCCAAGGATGATCTAGGAACTATTTCTAAACCCTAAACTTTAGGTAATTACTTCCATTATCAATAATCCTCCCATGATGAATGTGATGAATGTTCATTGAGATCTCATTGATGGCATAGTCATTATTCTAGGATGTGATCATCCTGCATGTTTCTTTATCCTCCCTCTTCATTATGCATGATCCCTATTCTCTCTCCGCATTCTAATTATGTGCGAACTACGCTGACCTGAGCTTCTCACATTGAGAGGAACGTAGGCAATCTTCAGATCCGGTCTAAATCACTAACACACTATTAACACATTCATCATGATAGAAAGACCGATCAATTCGGGCAATAGGAGTGATAACGTTCAATATTCTTCTCTTGTTGTAATTTGACCCCCGAACCTACTAAAAATGCTTTTTTCAATGTTTTGGCTTTAATTAAAACGGCGTGGAGACTCTCATAATTTTAATGTTGCTATGAATAACCCAAATTCAAACACACGTATTCACAGCCTCCCACATAAGGGGGCAAAGGCGTGCACAGACGGCCTTCTGAAAACTCATATTTTGGCCCAAAAGTTAGTCCCGTTATGCAGTTTAGACCCAGAAATGACAAAATCAGTCAGAAACATAGCGAACACCACGAAATTCAACAAAAACAAAGTAATCAAAGACTCAAGGTTGACTTTGTTACTTAGTCAAATCCATGATTAACGGAGTCAGTTGGGAAGTTAACGAAAAGTAACGGAAGTTAACATAAAAGAGGAAAACAAAAACCGTGTATGCAATCGGGACATGAGTGGTACAAGGAGGGGTGTCTACAGTTATCAAAACATTTTTCCAAATATATCAACGAAAAAAAATTCCTTCAATCTTGTTTGCACTCTTACAACTTATGTTATATATATCATCTGAAGGCACCATTAGGCAGAGGGCAGTCTGAATTAAAGCTCAGATCCTTTGAAGTTTTCTTGGATCTTGCATGACCCGGAACTCCTCTCAAGTTTGGAGATCTCTACGAGAAGCTACCGCATCGAATATTAGCAACTCTACTGATGCTTGTTGCTTCACTATTTATTGAAAATATAGTGGATCAGCTTGTCTTGTACAGGGAAGTCGTATTAGAGAAAGTATCTAAACTTATTGGCCTTAACCGTGGTGAACTCATTGACCGAGTTTTAGCTTTTGCAGAGGCAGTTGCAGCCATGTATGTAGGAAAAACAGGAGACCCGCCTGGAAAAAAAAAACTATCTTCATTATCTCCAATCGAATGTTGCTTCTTATGATATGACCTACTTGAAAAATACATTGCAGAATCCAGTCCCTTGAATTTCTTAATATGTGTTTTCGACGTTCGAGATCTTCTGTGTTTCTTGCATCTAGGTGTAGATACCCCGGGGAACCACGGCTTGGCTAGAGCGGTGAATTATCCTAGGATGTCTAACTTGTTTTAGATTGTTTAGAGTCGCCACCTATGTTTTTAAAGGAACATAAGAAAAACCTAGAAATAGCCTAATTTATGTACAAAACCAGAGATTCAGGAGAGAAGGGTTCGGGGGTTAGGTGACGGAGTGGGAAGTACTTAAACACCCACTCCGCCCCGCTTACGCGGGTCTTGCTACTATTGGTGTTCTAATATTTACATGTCCTTCAATTAATTAAATAGAAATGTGCTAACACTTGTGATGAGAAGAAAAGGGGAAATAAAGGGGAAATAAAGGGGAAATAAAGGGGAAATAAAATAGAATTGTTTTATTTATTTAATGATAAAGATTACATGTAACAAGTAATGTTAAACAATTACATTAAGGGATGAAGAGAAATTAACATGGTGAATTAAAGTTAAGATTAAAATGTAGGGAGATAACCTTAACTAACTTCAATATGTGAAGTAGTCATGTTGGTCATGTCCCATTAATGGGGATTGCATACATCAAGAAGAAGAAAACAAAGGAAGAAAATGGAGTTGTACCTTGAGAAAGAGGACTTGGAACCTTGACTTGAAAGTGTTGTTGTTGTAATGAAATTGTTGTAGAACAATTTGTGTAGAGTCTTGTTACTAAGAACTCTTGTTGGGAGAATTTGTGTATAATGTAGTTGGTGAATCAAGGTTGGGATCCCTTTCTAAGGTAGAAGATGATGGTTTTTATAGGTAAAAAAGAGAGGGAAATGATGGAGGGAAATTGGTCATCCATGTGAAATGGAATGAGCCAATCACAAATAAGATAAATGAATAAAAGAAAAATAAAAGAAATAAAAGAAATCAAATAATAAATGAAAAAAATATTAGTTTTTGGGAAAAGGCTTAGAATTTGGGATTGGGAGTTAATGAGAAAAGGGGGGATGAATGTGGATGTAAAAAGATGGTTTTTGTGATCAAGAAAAGATGTTTGTAAATAAGAAAAGGGAGGGAAATAAGGTGCAATCCGTTACTGCCATATCGGACAGCGCGCGAGTCCCGCCTTTGGGACGGGAGGCGCGCGCGGCCCGTTAGCAGTGCTGGAAGCGCGCGATTCTAAAAATGACAGAAAGACAGAAATGACTCTAAAATTAATTCTGTTATGCAGTTTAGTCCAAAACTAACGGAATCAGTTAGGAACTTAACCGAAGTAACAGAAATCAATAAAAATAAGTTAAATAAAATACTTTGTATGCAATCGGGGTGAGAGGTCCAAGGCGGGGTGTCTACAGAGCCCCTCGGCGACGTGGATTGCGAGGCAAAACGCGTCGACGAAAGAAAGACAACCGCCGAGGACATCGACAAGAGAAAACAAAGACTCGATAAAGCAGGAATTTGAAATTACAAAGGATAGAAATGCGCTCCCTGTGTGAGCGAATTTTGCTGATGGAAGAGGTCTGGTGATTTTAGTGGTTCACCATGGACCAAAATTGGTGCTCTGTGCGGCACCTGGTGCTCTGTGCGACACCTGCTGATTCTGGTACTCTGTGCGGCACCTGGTGCTCTGTGCGGCACCTGTTGATTCTGGTACTCTGTGCGGTACCTGGTGCTCTGTGCGGCACCTGTTGATTCTGGTACTCTGTGCGGTACCTGGTGCTCTGTGCGGCACCTGTTGATTCAAGTACTCTGTGCGGCACCTACTGATTCTGGTGCTCTGTGCGGCACCTGGTGCTCTGTGCGGCACCTGGTGATCTGTGCGGCACCTGTTATGTGTATGCTTTGCAGATATATGTTCTTGTGCAAGAAGATGCATGAAGAGAGAAATTTTGCTCGTGGTGTGATGAGATTTTGGAACACCCTTGCAATGAGAGAGAAGTAAGAATGTAAAGAGTGATCTTGTGTGCGGTGTGATTTTGAGGAAAGCGTCGGATGTATTCATACCTTCACTTACCATTGCTGCTTGAGTGGAGATGGATTCCTGATGTCCGCGGAGGATGCTTTGATGGAGAATGTCCATTCTTTAGATGTTGATGAGAGAATGCCCTTGATGTTGGGTTGGCGAGATGGTACTCTGGATGATGGGTCGGTCGTGCCAAAAGGCTGCCTACGTATCTCTTTAAGAGAATCAGACCAGCGTAGTTCAAGGATGAAGGAGAAGCTAGGAGCAAAGCAAAGTAAAGCACATAATTTTGCACATAGAAGGAGAAAAAGAAAGAATTTTTTAATTTTTTTTTCGTGGGTGAACCATTTTAACCATTGTGTGCTTGTGAAGCCAACCCAAGATCAAGTCATGTTCAGTCGAAGTCCGGATTGCCTCGCTTGAATTCTGTTGTCGCTGGTGTGCCCAACGAAGATTGATGTCTAGCCCCAAGAGATTTGTCGATTATGGGGCTTCAAAAGGATTTTGATGCCGAGATGAGGGGTTGCTGATTGTAAAGCCCCTAGAATGCCTTTGATGCCAAATTTTGAAGGACTTGCATAGCTCCAAGATAAATCAGCTCTTGGCCCATTCGAGTAAATCGCCCTTTGTTGTTGTAGTGAGCAAGCCCCAAGAGGAGATCGTTGATGTCAAGCTTCGAGAGATTGCAAAGCCCCAAGTGTCGTGGGCTTGTAGATGGTGAGATGTGAAGACCTTTCATTGTAAAGCCCCAAATTACCTCGCGATTGGCTCGGCATTGAGAGCGGGTGTACCGTTTGGTAGAATTCTTGATAGAGATCTCCTTCTTGCTCTTACTGGGGAGATGAATGGCCTCATTGTGGTCGATACCCAAATGGCTGAGGGCTTATGTCAAATGATGCAGTAATGTCTTGCGGTGCCGTCGAGGTCGCAGAGGATAAGGTCTTGGTGTGATAAAGTCCCAAATAAGTATGCTTGCTTGACTCTTCTTGAGTTGAACTAATGACGGATCTTCGGATGCAACTAGTGCTGTGGCCCAACTTTATCTGAGCTGCACCTTGTGCTTTTGATCTTGGAGAAGGGGGTGCTGAATTGCAGAAACATTGGGATTGGCCGTGGCATTTCCCGCTATAACCCTGTTTTGATTAGAGTTTAGCATATTGAATCTTTTTCCTTTTCTCTAAGACTTCCTTCAAAATATCGCTGTGAGTTCTAACAAAAATCATCAACTTCATTCATAACATCGGAGTCTTCATTTAAAACCAAGAGGCCTTTGAAGTGTTGAGAGACCCTTGAATCTTGATTGTTCTCATGGAGCCATAAGACTACTCCACATTGCATTGCTTGAGCATTGTTGCCCAAAAGACTGTTGGTCGCGAAGCCCTAATACTGCCCTTCGCTTGAATTACTGTAATGCCGTAGTCCAAAAGATTGTAGATTGCGAAGCCCGTTGAGACCTTCGGTGCCGAATTGAGGAAGCTTCCAATGTTGCACATGACTTGGCTGGGGATACTGCTGGGGAGTTAATTGCTCTTTGCCAAGGGAGACTTTAAGACTTGAACGTAGCCCCCTAGAGTGCCATCATTGATTGCGAGAAAGGTCCATCCTTGATTGGGGGAACGAGAACGGGCACACGTGACAAGAGGGCTTTTTGACATCCCTTTTGAGAGACTTTGAGGATAGTCTCACACATCTTTTTTTCGAGCATAGCCCCTAGGGCTTGTTGATTGTCAAAAGAAGCCCTTGTTCTCGGGTCATATAGTCCCTAGGGCGTCACCATTTGTGGAGCAAAGCAAGAGTGACTCATCCTCGTGTGAGAGAATAAACATGAGAGGATATGGCAAGAGCTACTCCATTTCTCGGGAGCCTTTCGGCGTACTTTAGAAGCACATACTTGAAGAAGCCTTGAAAACTGAGACACATGTTGTTGCTATTTGCTGCCCAAGCCAATTGACTAGCTAGGGATTATTTGTGCAACCTCGTGCCCTTTTATGATGGGCTTGTTCTCGGATGGATCTTGGTAACCACGGGCCTTCTTTTCATGAACCCAAAAATGCACACTGCTGGAGAATGATGCCGATAACCCAAGACAACCTTTGATGGTGCTATATCTTGTCGAGCCTTTTGCAATCCCAAAGTTGACTCGGTGGGGAATTGACTTGCTGAGGAGATTCAATGTAGAACTTATCTTCTTTAGAGGCCGGGGATCTCCATTTCTCTTTCCCTTCTCTCTCTCACTCTCTCATTTTTTTTTATGACGCACCCTGTTTTTTGCCTAGACCGCCCTTTCGGGTTTTCAATCTAGCGGGCATCTCTTTTGCGTCTTCATTTTTTACTCGATTAATGAGGAAGTGTGCATTGACTCTAGCTGAGGATGAGAGACATGTGATTTTGCGGTGAAAACCTTTTGTCACTAAAGATGAGTGACATTGACTTGACTAGGGAAGTGTCCCTAGTATTGACATGTATTTTTTTTATTTATTTTTTTTATTGAATTGAATGACTCACGAAGGCAAGTAAGTCATTAAGAGAGAAGAGAAGGAAAGCCCCAATTTGATTGCAAGATATTGGGAGTACGCAGAAAGAATAGAAGTCCCTAGACTCGACAAGGAGCGCGAAATGATTCCAAATCTAAGAAAGTTGTTCAATCTTTTTGGTGATTAATTCATTGGCAAATGAATCGTACAAAGATGTCTTGACAAGTTCAAGATGAAGGTCAATCACCATAACGCACTAGGGCTAAACATATTTTCTTTCTTGCATGAGACCGGACCCGCAGGTTGCCTACGTTCCTCCAGTGTAGAGGCTCAGGTCACCGTAGTTCTTGTGGATTCTCCATTCTTCGTGATGAATTGTTGCTTCGTCCTTCGTTGGTGGATGATGATGATGATCTTGATGTGAACTTCTTTGATTGAGGGGGATTTTTTTTTTTTTTTTTTTTTTTTGTGTGCTCTAACTTTTGCCTAGGTTGATTTGATGGTTTCAACCTAGCGAGCTCTTTTTTTTTTTTTTTTTTTTTTTTTTTTTTAATTCACTCAAAATAGATCCCTTGTCGACAAGACCTACAACAAAACTTCTTATGAACTTTGGAGAGGAAGAACCCCCAACATTGCTTTCTTCAAAAAATTGGATACAAATGCTACATTATCTATAACGGTAATGAACATTGAGGTAAATTTCTTTTAAGGCTAATGAAGGTATTTTTGTAAGCTTTTCATGTATTTAATAAAACCACTCTTAAGATAGTAGAGTCTGTCTATATTACTATGAGCGTGTTTAACGGAACACGGACCGTAAGATCTGGATTCGGGGGTTAAGTTATGAATTGAGAAGGTCAATGAACACCCAATTTACCCAATCTAGGATTGGTCTTGCTAAGAAATCATCATTGTTGTCTCAAAATCATGCACAACATGCACAAAAGGAACCAAATAAATAATTTCTTATTTATTCGGAATGTTGGATCATACACTTCGAGACCATCTCCATGAATTGGAGAGGCTCTAGGCTGATCCTTTAATGGAATCACACTATTTCAAGGGCAAAGAAAGAGATGAGGAGAGAAGAAAACAAAGAGATTACCTAAGCGTTCTTCAAGAATCCTATGGATGGCCTTGACTAAAGGCCTTGACGATCCAAAGAACTTGGCTTGACTTGAGTTATGATCTCCTAGATTTCGTGGGTAGAAGGAGGGGGCTGATTATAAGTGTCTTCTTGAGTGTGTAGGGTTTTAGGAGACTTATATTAGTTGACCATTATTAGTCATTCTAGGCAAGAACAACCAATATTTATAGGGGTTTATGACTTTAGGGTTAAGCCAAAGGGTTTAATTTGGATGGGAATCAATGACTTGATTTCTAAGGAGGTTTATTTGGACTCTCTGATCGTTCCTTTCAACTTTCCCGAATTAAGGAGTGTTTGCCAAGAAACGAGGTTTAAATCAACAAGGAAACTAATGAGACTCATCTGTCAAAAGGGGGATATCTCGTACGAGACATCAATGTCTCGTACGAGACATCTTGTGTATGAATCACAAAAATTCCCTTCTTCTTAAGTTTTAATGTTCATTTCGGTCCCTAACTAACGGGGTCAGTCAAAAACTTAATGAAGCATGTCCAACTTAATGAGTTTCGACCCAAATCAAAGGCGAGACATAGAAATAGTGTGATTATGAAAGAACGTTCAAAATGGGGTGTCTACATAGCCCCTCGGCGATGATACTTATGAATGCAGTAATGTCGTCGATAGAAAAGACACCATTTAGAACTTTGGGTATGGTCGTGATAGAAAGCTGCCTACGTATTCCTCAGAAGGAAATCAGACCAAACGTAGTTCGACTCCAAAATACGCAAAAAACGGAGGCTTGAGGTATTTTGAAAATCATTTTTTGAAAACAATACTGAAGTAAGTAAAGTTTAGAGTTTAGAGAGTAACCCATACTGAGGAATCAATGTCCTTGACCCAATTCTGAATGTACTCCTTTTGTTGATGACGACCCATCTTCAGTTGCAACTCATACTGAGGAATCAATCTCTTTGACTCCAATTATGAATATGCCATGTTGTTGATGACGAACTGCCTTCAGCTCTGGTGGGAATCCTATGTCATTAGCTTACACCTTGATGACAATTATGGGACCCTGAGGTACGCCTCGATAACAATTGTGGGATCACTGGATGTGGAGACACCAATTACTCGGACCTTGCTTTTCCTTCCAACGAGCTTTCTCTCCCGTTGAAAAAGCGAATCCTATGCCATTAACTTACGTCTTGATGACAATTATGGGAATCTGAGGGGTGTGAATACCATGTTATTAGCATACGCCTCGATAACCATTGTGGGATCACTGGATGTGGAGACACCAATTACTCGGACCTTGCTTCTCCTTCCAACGAGCTTTCTCTCCCATTGAAAAAGTGAATCCTATGCCATTAACTTACATCTTGATGACAATTATGGGATTCTAAAATGGTGGGATATTGTGTTATTAACTTATGTATCGATAACAGTTTTGGGATACCCGATTATAAATCCTATGCCATTAACATACGTTTTGATGACAGTCATCGGATTTAAAGTTTGCTGATGCAGATTTTTTGTTGCTCACCCATGATCTTGGATGTGTGGTGAGAATAGATTCATACTGAGAAACAAATTTATTTATTCCAATTCTGAAAATATTCGTTTGCTGATGACTCAATGTTCCATCTTGAAACGGATTCAGATTTGACCTCTTAGTCAAAAGCAGGGCTTTTTCTGACTTTTCTGTTAAAGGTAGGGCTTTTCTGGAATTTCCTGAGAAAACGGGGCTTTCTGCTGGATTTCTAAAGGATACCTCGTACGAGGTATGGATGTCTCGTATGAGATATGCTTGCTTTTATGCAGATCAGAGCCGATATCAGGCGCTGAAAGTAATTTTGAAATCACTTTTCAATATTTTGTTTTTGAGAGCTTTTAACCCTAGGCGATTTTCTTCTCCAAAAATCTCCATTTTCACCGATTTCTAGTGAATCCCAACCCTTTCTAATGGCCGGTGCTAATCGATCCCACAAAGAACACCTCTTTGGTAGGCATATGAAGGGGAAGAGGTGGGAGACGGATGAGTTGTGCCCGTTCCCCAAGGATCACATTTCTCACGCCATTCAGACTAGGAGGGTGAGGATTTCTTCCTTTGACTGGGTTTTCACACCAATTTCATTGTTGCATGTCTCAATCCCATGCTTTCGTAGTCAATTTTGTCAACTTTTCGTCAATTTTTCGCCAAGAATTATCGCTGCTAGGGTTTGTCATGCATGGCTGACTTTTTACCGGAATTTCATCCTCGTTGATGTCGGTAATCGTTGTAGTATAGTAGTACATGATTCCGACTATTGTTCTAGGCAACTCTGTGACTTTTCAGGTAAAATGCTTTAAATGAGGATTTTACCATTTTTCTAAAATTTGCCTTCTTTGTCTTTGTTGTTTGCAGTCATTCAGGGTTATCAACAACTGCAGGGGTAGCGTCCGGGCAGTTGCCGAGAGGTGGGCAACTCTGAACGTTGAGTTGAAAGACGAGATTGAGAATATGGGGCTCAGGCCTTTCTTTGACGGCTTGGTGGGTGAGCAGAGAAACACCCATGTGCTCTAGGTTATCAGGGAACGTTATTGGGATAGCACCCATACCATGCATATATGGTGGGGCGAGGTTACCATGACTCCCACTGATTTTCATGCCATTACCGAGCTCTCTATTGCCGGTGAGCCGATAGAGGTAGATACCGATTTCCTTCCTAGTGGTGATGATATGAGGCACCTTTTGGGCTTTACTGTGCGCACCTCGGGTAGGGGCGTCCCTCTCAAGGCCTTGAGGGATAAGGTGGATGCCTATGTTACGGCCAATGCTGGTCAGATGGGTTCTCTCGGCACCCGTATTGTAGCTGTCCGCGGTTTTCTGTGGTGGACCTTCTCTGAGACGCTATTCGCTAACCACGCATCGACTGCTTTGTTTACTCTGTTGAGCTATTTGAGAGACATACAGCATGTCATAGATGCTAGCTGGGGGTTAGCTGGCTTGGCCCACTACTCTGTGGCCATGGATGAGAGTTCGCGGGATCGGGCGAACGCTGGCTTGGGTGGCTATAGCCACGCTTGGGAGGTATGATACTCATTCTCTGCAGTATTCCACTTTTATTTCAGCCCCGGTTTACTTTCAGTCTCGGTAGCATTCTCATTTAGCCATTATATATTGACATTTTTATATGTTTCTCCCATTTGCAGGCTTGGGGTTACACCATGTTGAGACTCTTCAACTTTGACCTCCGGTGTCACGCCCCGGAAAATACTAAAATCCATAAACATAAAATTTACATAATATACATCTCCAAAATGCAAAATACCAAACCGGGCGCGTGAATTCAACTATGAAACCAATACCATCAAACAACACCTCAACGAGATTATAACTCGGAGACTAGAAACAAACGCGGAAGCAAGAACAACTATTAACAAAATACCCAAAGTACAACCGTATATACAAAACACTGAACGACTACGAACCCACAATAAAATACATAAAGGCTCCGAAGAGCAACTATCCCAACCGTCCCATACCGGTTGGAAATAACGACCAGCTCATCATGCAGCACATAAGACTAAAATAAACACATTACAAAGGATACCGAGCCAAGGTTTCACCAAACTGATGGAACAATCGCTGCGCAGCTTCAACCGATCAACCAATCAACAATAGCAGCATAACAGCTGAAGAGATCCCCGGTCAGAACCGACCAATCAATCAATCAACCCATCAAACCATCTTCATAGTAGCATAAACAGCTGAAGATCACAACCCCGGTACCGGAACCATAACAATGTAACATGTCACAAAGGACAGGGGAGATGACACAAAGTCAAAACCCAAAAAGTTAGCTAGACTACTTCCGAAGGAAGCTAGATCATCCCAACCAAAGCCAATCTGGAAGAGGAAAATAAGGGCAAAACAATGGATCACATTATAATGGACTCGGCTCGTTGCCATTATAATCTTCCCCATCGCCCGACACAACCACAAATGCCAGCTGGGCTTTCAAATAAACGCTAAGAGATAACACTAGCTCGGTAAACAATTAATGATTCCAAAGTAGGGAACCATACCAATTAATCACCATAAAGATGCAAACGATTACTCATGAAGAGTTCAACAACAATGAACACAAGAAGTTTCTCATAAAAGAGTCCAACAACGATAAACGAGATTGCTCATAGAGAGCCCAACTACATTGACCATCAAAGCATGAAGACTCCAAGATAAGGCACATACCAAACACATCCTAAAGATGATACTCACAAGTTACTCATAAAGAGCACAACCCAAACGGTCGCTCACAAATAGTACAATGACTATTACCAAAATTTCCCTAAACGTTTACTCATGAAGATGTACTAAGACTATTAACTCCCTATATTTTTACACCTAAAATTACAAATAGGAAGTCCGAATGACTACACCTTATGGTTAATCAAACCGCAGGTACCCAATCGCCATTTCACGCTATACATCCGTTCATAACGAACCAATTCTAAACACCCCAAACGAATCCAAAAGGTTACACCTATTAGTACATGATCACAACCGGACCAAACCCTACACTTTAGTGTTCAATAACAACCCTCTAGGTACTATAGTATATCGTCTAAAACCTAGACCAAGTCTTATCCAAAATCAATTCGATTGGAACAATCACGAACACATCATAAGATGCCCAAACATTCCCAAACAATACTTGATCAAATTCCATAACACGATTGTTCACAAAGGAACCAATTTCAATTACTAAAGTGTTCCACGGTGCCCAACTAAGTCAACTAGAATAGTACTACGGAACCTAGACCGAGACTACACCTTGATCTTAACCCTCAACAAAAAGACAACCATTCTGATCTGTAACCATGCTTCCAATAGAACCATTTCATAGTACTCGAAAATAGCTTTCCAACGATAGTTTACACGTCCAAAACGGAGTCCGGACGAAGAAGTTATGGCCTCCGGAAGATCGAATGAAAAACGGACAAATTGCAAAAGAAGAGGGTGCGCGCGCCCCCTCCCAAAAGGGTGCCCGCGCCCCCTTTGATCAGAAGGAAGAGTGCCAAAAGGGTAAAGAAGGGTACGCACGCCCCCTCCCAAGAGGTGCGCGCGCCCCCTTGCGCGATTCAGCCATTTTTTGCAGATTTTCTGGGTTTGTGCTCAAAGGTACCTACATCTTAAGCCTAAGGTACAAACAGACCAAACTTCACCCCAAAACCCAACTGTAGCAAGAACCCAACAACACAATAATCAAATCCTATAACACATCCCTTTTCATATCAACACAATACCATCAAATGGTTCCAGAATCATCACAACCAACATAAACATGACCAATTAAACCCAATTCCACATATAGCATGAGATTTCCCAAATTTCTAAACACAACCTAACCCAAACTCTCAAAATCACCAATTCTCTTACAAAGCAACAACCACTACAACTTGGGTAGCCCAAGGCTAACATGCAATCACCAAAACTAACATAAAACAACACAACTCAAAATCAATACCTCTAACAAGTATCCCAAGGTGCTAAAATAACTTATAAGCCTAAAAGGGCCCATATAACATCATCTAGACAACACAAATCAAAAGATGATTCAAACATAAATTTCTCACAAAATATGAATAAAATGTAAATCAATTCCAAATCAACCAAAGGAGCAATATATATCAACTAGAGCATCAAATGAGTTAAGGATGAACCTTTTTAGCATAAATGGGGGAAAAGTAACTTACTTGGAATTTATCAAAGATGACGGAATTCAACTTTTCTTAGCTCTTTACGATCCTAGCGATGATCTAAGCATTTTTCATAAAATGAGCATTAAGAAATAATGGGAGGAAGATGGTCAAAATGAAGAGAGAAGGAGGGAGAATTCTTACCTTTTCTTTACCCAACAATGGAGGAGAGAGAGAGGGAAATGAAAATGTGAGGTGAGGGAGGAGGGAGGAGGAAGGAGTAGGATGAAGAAATAAAATGTTTCACCTAGGCCCCCTCTAGACCCAACTAGAACACACATAAACCCATACTCCCCACTAACAACTAAGACCCAATAACTCTACACTAGCACAAATGATCAATTAAAATGCTAGGCATAAAATATTATGAAACACTAAAATGCACACATAAATAATTAATTAAATAAATAAACAAATATTTTTACTAAGAAAATAGATACGGGTTTTCGGGTCGTTACATCCGGGATAATGTTGCCATGTTCCCGGTCACATTGAGGTGGCATAGGGCCAACAGGGATACCCATGACAAGCAGGCCAAGGGGGCAGACTTGCCTATAGAGCAGATGAGGCGGTATCTTGACGAGCAGACCGTCGTTCCCGATGTTGACACTGCTCTTTTTCCTTGGAGGATCTTGGGGATTCATCAGGCTTACAGGTATGCTGGTATGAGACTACTAATGATCAGCCTCAGCAGGGGATACTTTTATTTTGGAGAGAGAGTCTCTCGCCAGCATGATGGAGGCAGGCTTGATCTCATCGTCCCTTTGGACCCACCGGTTCACATGCTTAATTCTTATGCTATCGAGGATGAGAAGAGGGAGGATCTCATCATCGGTCAGGTCGCCTTTGACCATATGCATCTCGAGGCTGACTATCAGGACTTTCTTACTCGCCTCATGCCTCGGTTGATTCTGGAGGGTGACCAGGTTCAGGCTCAGGGGTTTATCCACGCCCCTTTCCGTCCGCAGCTCGGACCGGATTCTTTCACTTACAGCATGGATGAGGGGATAGAGAGCATCGAGGACCTTCCCGCTGAGTACGATATGCCTGAGGGACTCGTACCTCCTGATGATGCTACCATGGTATGATTTATGACTCTTCTTTTGCCATTCCCGTACGGCTTGTACAATATATTATTTTTGTATTAAAAAAATGTATTTTAGTTTTGTTTTAAGCCGTCGTGGTGGCACATATTAACATTTTTGTTATGGTAGGATAACATCCAAGATAACATTATTGATAAAACTCCCTTTGTACTCAAAAGTGACAAAGTCACTAATTATTTTTTGATACAATAAGATGCGAAAAGGCAAAAAACACTGATAATATTTTCTTAGTAACTCGGGGCACGGCGTTCGCTGCGACGATGCACTCTTGCCAAAGGGAGATGTTATCTAGTGATTTTGTACTAAGTATTAGGAACATTGAGTTCGCTACTACAGTATATCCTACTTGAACGGTACAAATCACTAAAGCATATTTATACATTATAAGGGCTCGGGGCATGGAACTCGCTACTACAATGCTTCCTTATCGATAAAAAAGTGTGAATATACTTAATTAAAAGCTTGTTATGTTTGAAATACTTAAAATTGATGAATAGGCTTGTTATGCCGCAAATACTTGATAAAGAAGCTTAGTTTTGCCTCAAATCGAGATTTGATTGTGCTTAAAGTGCATGAAAATGATATTTATCACGTATGTTATTTAAGATGTTACCATCGTTGCCATTAACACAATAGTGTGTGATATATTAGTTTTTAGTCATTTAGTTTTGGATATGTTTATTAAGTTTTCAAAGTTTGAAAGTCTTTTGCTAACTAAGATTTTACAATTTAGAAAAAGTCCTAAACAAATCTTTTGATTGTGGTAAAATATTCGTGTAAATATATCCCTAAAAAATTGGATTTGATTTTTAAAATTTTATGGGTATCGTATACTTCTCTACTTTACCCGTTACTTTTTAATTTTTATCATTTTTTTCGTTTTCTTTAAACGAAAATTTAAAAAAATGATGACCGCTTTGTGTAGGCAGGTTGTGTAGATGGTGTGGTTAGTGGTTGAGTTTGTGAGCTATTAAATAGGGGGAGTTTAATTTAAATAGGATAATTATTTAATGTGAGTAAAAATAGGGGTTGTAGTTATATTAGGTGATAAGAGTTAAAGCTAATTTAAATTCAATCTCTATTCACATTCCATTACCTCCTAATATCATATTCCTATTTACTCTCTCTCTCTCTCTCTTTCTCTCACACATCGCCTATATACTCTCTCCTCTCCATCGTCTTTCTCTCTCTCAGTAACAACTTTCCCAAATCAAAACCCTTCTCAAAATTTACCTTCTCTACCTCAAAATTTACCTTCTCTACCTCAAAATTAAACAATGGCATCCACTTCTCAAAACCCTAACCAATCTGCACCATTATAGGAGTCTCAGGGTGTTGTCTCGGGTGTTACCTCACCTATGGACATATCTCCTATGGTGTCTAATATCTCTCCATCTATGGCAATATCCATTGATGAACCCTCCATGGTAGAAACCTCGGTTCCACCCTCCACCATGGTTACCTCTCTACCACCGGATCCTCCAACCAAGAAACCCAAAAGGAAAGCTCCTTCCTCCTCCAAATCAAATGCTCAACCCTTCAAGAAAAAACCTCAAGCCGAATTAGTGCAATCAGGAACAAAATAAGCTCAAAATCTCGATCCAATACTCCCTCTGATCCCGTGACTATTTCCGATAAAGAGTCACTTGGTCTCTCCTCTGACCACAACTCATATGAAAACTTCAATGTTAATGCTGAGAAGACTCAATCTGTGGAGACTTTGGAAGATTGGGTACTTGGAGAAGATGAACCCATTGCTCCTGTTCAGAAACGGATGATAAAAGGCAAGGGTAAACAGAGTTCTACCTCACATGCTACCCATAATCTAACAACACCTAAGGTAACATCTGCATCTTCTAAGGCTCTTAAAGTTTTGGATAGTGCACTAGACCCCTCTGATTCTGATGATTTTCTTGAGAAATGTTTTGATGATGATGATGCTTTTCCTAAACCATATTTTTCTTTAGAATTTTACAAGCAAGAAAATATGGAAAAGTGGTTGTTGCATTCCACTAAGAAAATCCACAAGGAAAAATACATTGATGAAGAAAACTTGAAAAACACATGGAGTGTTTTAATTCTTGGAAGATAGGAAATTTTTGAATGTCAATCTCTATCCTTCGACTTATGTAGAGGGTATTGTGAGAACTTTCTATGCCAATTACATCCTAACTTAGACAATAAACGGTCCAAGCAATATGGAATGGGTTTTCTAAAGAGTAAATATTTCATTCAACCCTACGTTGATCATTAAGATTTTAGGTATGCCCAACTGTGAGGATGAGGGGGTACTTGCTGAGAGGGATGTTATTGCTAAGTTGAT
The DNA here is from genome assembly GCA_026119855.1 of Campanula takesimana. Lineage (NCBI taxonomy): Eukaryota > Viridiplantae > Streptophyta > Magnoliopsida > Asterales > Campanulaceae > Campanula > Campanula takesimana. The sequence continues at coordinate 1,537,528 of JAOWBW010000405.1, read as the reverse complement.
TTCAAACAATGTTGTAAAATAATGGCCCATGAAGAAAAATGAACACTTCCTTGCTTCTCACCTCACCTCACCTCACCTCACTCTATTCGGTTTTGCACAAGTTGTGCATTTTTAATTGGCTTCCCACTTGAAATGAATAATATGTTACTCTAGAGCCAGCAAGGATTTTATACAAGTTGGGGAAGAACCAAAGAGTGAATGTTAGTAGGTTGATCTTTAAACACTTGGCTTCATGGGGTAGAAAGAAATCAATCTCCGTTTTTCCCTATCCTTCTTTAATTTTTAAAGTGTTGTTGAGTCAACAATTTCCAATTATGGATTCGAATGTATAAACTCATGAACTTGATTACTACACCTTTTGACTAAAACGAGACAAGATGGTGTAAGATACAGGTGTTCTTCCTTGGGATAAGTCAAAAGATGTTAGGTCAAGTAATGTTACTCTAGTCCGAGGTGGTACTTCACGTGTTATTCCAGATGTTACTCCAAGTTTTCCATGTCTTTTTCCAGGTACTGATGCAGAAAATGTGCTGGCTAATGTGTTTCACCTATTGGGCAATGCTTCACCAACAATTCCCAAAACCACTGTAATTGCATTCCTCACCAAAAAAGTGAATAATATTAGTAAAATGATACATGATTGGAACAAGCTCAAGGATGATGCCATTGGGTTTATTAACCTTATTTCTTCCACACTTGGGGGAGATGGTGCTGGTCCTAGTGCTACTGTTGGTGTTGCTGGTGGTACTGGAGATGTTGGTACAGGTACTGTTCCAAGTGATAAACCAGATGATGGAGAACAAGAAGAAGAAGAAGAAGAAGAGGATGAAGGAGAAGAAGAAAAAGAAGAACCTGAAGGTTAATATTGCCACTATCCTGAAGGTTAATGTTGCTACTCTTGGGCAATGACTTTTAGTTGAACAATTTCTATGTTAGGTGGTTTGGTTACAACAATTCGTTTTAAAACATTAATACTTTGGTGGTTATTTGTTATGGATTATATTTTTTTGTTTTAAACTAATGATTTACTTTAGTTTTAAATTACTAGTTGCTTTAAACATGGTTTTGTTTTACAATTGGTTTTTCAAGTAAATATTAGTTTTTCGGTTAACTCTTTGATTGAGGGGGAGTTAATCTTTGTTTAGATGCTTGGTTATACTGTTTATGGATAACATAATCTTGCAAGCACCATCACTTAGGAGGTTGGAAAGAAATGCATAAACTAAGGGGGAGATTGTTAGTGTAAATTGAGGTGTTACCTCAGATGTTACCACTGGTAGTCATGTGTTACCCGAACAGAAAGCTTGTTATAATTTTACATTTCTTTCCATGATTATTTTTATAATAATGTCCAAATATTATCAGCTAGATGTATGTATTTTTGGTCCATATTTCAGGTTATAATAAGGTAGATTATGGAGCTAAATACATGGGAAAAGGTTTAAAAGAGAGTTCAACATAAATGGTTATTTATGGATAACTTTCACCTTGTCAAACATGTGGTTAAATGATAAAAACATGGGAAGACCCATTCAACCAAGTTGTTGTTGATTTAATTGATGTGTACAAGGCTGTGGAAGCTCGGAGTACAACAAGGTGATGCATGGACTTGGCCATCAAGATTTCGGTTGAGAAAATCAAGGAAGAAGACCTAGTCTTACTCGAATAGTGGGGAGAAAATTCACAACCCACTCCACTCTCTTCCTACACGTTCAAGAGAACATGGGCAGCCATGTTGAGTAGCCTTCAAGCATTTGAAGACTATAAATATGCTAGGGTGAAGACAATGAAGATAAACAAAATTTTACACACATCTGAAGCACAACAACAAAGTACTTCTTGGTTCCTTTAGATCCTTCCTCCCATACACTCTATTTCACACTCAAATCCTCGAGTTTGAGTGTGTTTTGGATAGGATAGGAGTTTGTACTTTGTTTCTATTTCGTTCTATTGTTCATACATTGTAATAGGAATAGGGAACTTCTCGGCTTAGTATTAGGTTCATATATTGATTATAAAGTCTTGCCTTAAGTGGCTCACTCAAGTTATATGTTTATATAACTTAAGAAAAACAAATTCTTGTGCTTAATTTCCGCTGCAAACTCGTTTTGAAAACAATTTTAACTCAAGTGTGTATGTTGTTGGAAGTGTTATTGTTGTACTATCAATACCTTTGATAACACTTTCTAAAACCATGGCCATTGACATTTTCAAAAAGAACTGAGAATATAAACTAAAATAAAATAAAACAAAAAAAAATCGAATATACTAACCCATAATGAATAAAAAAAATAACCAACTTCAATGTCATTTACTTAATTTATAACTATTTCTTTTAGGAATTTCATTGAAAAAATTTAAAAATTCAAGAAAATAAAACAATTATTTTTTAACAACACCAACCCCAACCATTAACACCACCGTTCAATACCAAGCCGCCACCACCGCACCACCGTCCGTTAACAACACAACGGTTTTATAGCACCACCACCATCGAAACAGAAATTTAAATAACATCCAAATAAAATTCCCTAGCTTCTTTGATCTGGTTGAGATCTTTAAGTGATAGTAAATAAGACCCAAGAGATAACAGATAATAATGAAAACAAATCAACAAGTAAGAACACAGATTTTACGTTGTTCACCAACAACCTATTGGCTACGTCCACGGGCAAAAGGAAACAAATATTATTATAGCAGAGAAACAATTACAAGAAGATGATTACACTAATCTATGTTTGCATGAACTTTGATCACAAAGTTCCTAGCTATGCAATACCCTATATCTAGAATTATTGATCTCTCTCTATGTCTTTGATCACGCAGAGACTACTAATTTACAACTAGTATTTATAGGATAGAGACCAAAACCTGAAAACAGAAGGAGTCCTTAATTAAAACCCAAAAGGATTTACTTACTTTCCTTTTCTTCTCAAATTTGACTTATTCAAAGTCATTCTTCTCTAACAATCTCCACCTTGACTTTGAATCTCCCCTAATAATTCAGATGCGCGAGCTACTGACATAGACTCCACCTTGAGCCACATCCCTCGTACCAGAAACAGATTTTTCCGCCTTTGCCTCAGTCTGTCTTTCGTCAAAGACACTTGATTTGTCCTCTGGACAACCAGATATTTCACGTGCCATGTATCTTCAAGACACCCAGAGTTTGCCTCACCAGACAAACAACTTTGTCCTCTGGATAATCAGATATTCTGCATGCAGGTATCCTACGGACACCCAGACGTGCACCTAGGGGCATTCAGAATCTCCCCAACGGGCAATTAACAGTCATTCGGATGTAGTCCATCCAGTCGACATTGGATCTTGCCAACCATGACCGATAAAAATGGTATGTGTTGATCTTCTAGCTGTGGCTTGCCCAGTTCATTCCCGCATAGAGTAAAACGGTGCTCCACCTTCTTGTCAACACCCTCACCCATCTCATAACCTTGGAGGATATACAAGGAACCTTTTCTCTCGCCCTTCAGAATCACATCTGAACCTTTATAGACATCCTGAACTCCACCTTCACCTTTCAAACTGTATCCCTTCTTGTCCAACCGACTAAGCGATATCAGATTCTTTGTTACTTGTCGAACATGTCTCACCATGTTCAATGTGAGATATTTATCACCCGAAGTTCTCACCAATACAGAGCCCATGCCAACTGCCTCGCAGACAGATCCATTAGCCATTCAAATACAGTTACGTCCTTCTTCTCGTACGTTGTAAACTGCTCCTTGTGCGAATACATGTGATAAGAAGCACCCGAATATAGAACCCATGCAACTTCCTTGCATGCTTTTTCTTCAGTCATTATGGCATAATCACCACCCTCATTCAGATTGTCACTGCTCGCCATCACTGCAGCCGACTCAGAATTCTTCAGATGCGGAGTCAGATGTACAACTCTGAAATCTAACCAGATTAATGCCTCGGGCAATAAATATTTTGTATCTACTTCTAGATCACTAGAATAGACTACACCAGATGTTAGATCTCTAGAGTATACAAGATAGCTAAATTTTTATCACAAAACCCTAGCTTTAGATCTCCAACTTCAGATGCAGATACCAGACACCAGGACATTCTAGATGCGTTCTTAGACCACCAACGAACACTAGATGAACTTCCAGATTCAGATCTACCAGATTTGCTATTGCTAGCACAGATGAGCAATCACTGACTTCTCTCAGATTTATTGATTCTCGATCTTCTAAAATTAAGAGTTTCAAAATAACCAGGAAAATCTCAAACACAAATATGTCAGAGGCAACAGAATACAATACCAGATGTGTCCAACCTAGACACCCAGATTTCTGGACGGACCCTGTTTGCGGACTACACGTGTGCACGTGCGATACACGAAAACTGGACGCAGACTGCACGTGCTCTGCATGTTTTCTGCATGCGAGCTGCACATTTTCTGCACGCGATCTGCACGTCCAATGCACAATCTTCTACCATAAAATAAATCTGTTATTCCTATCAAACTTGTCAATTTTCTGTTCCATCCCGGAATCCATCTCTTTTACTGCAGCGGAATGCACTGATCTTCCTCAACTAACCAGGCTCTGGTGCTTCTTGTTAGTAAATCAGACCCAAGAGATAGCAGATAATAATGAATGCAAATCAACAAGTAAGAACACAGATTTTTCGTGGTTCACCAACAACCATTTGGCTACGTCCACGGGCAAAAGGAAACATATATTATTATGGCGGGGAAATATTTACAAGGAGATGATCACACTAATCTATGTTTGCATGAACTATGATCAGAAAATTCCTAGCTATGCAAAAACCTAGATCTAGAATTATTGATCACTCTCTCTCACTACAAGAAAATCACGTATTAGCGATGGAAAAATTCGTCGGTAAAAGGGAAAATTCCGTCGCTAAACGAATTTACCGACGGATTACTGACAGACCAAATCCGTCGCTAAAAACCTCGTCGGTAAATTATAACGACGGATTTATTGGGCCGTCGTTATTTTAACAACGGAAATTTTCGTCGGCAAGCTGAGAAATGCCGAGACTTAATTATTTGTGTAAATATTACAGGATTAAGGCTATGTCAAGACCAAAAACTACAAAACAAATTAAAAAAAGAAACTACTCAAACAAGAAAAGAATTAGGACATTGGTGTGAACAATTTGGTTTTGATAAACTAAAATCTCCATACAAAAAAGAAAAATTACACTCAATATAGAAGCCCGTATTACAAAAATAGTACATATAGGAGAAAATATAGAAAAACAAATAAAAACTATCAAAACAATCCTCCTGCTTATTACAATAAAAATAAAAAAGCACATTTTCATAAAAGATACAACAATAATAAAAATAATACAAAGTATAAAAAACCCTTTAAGTCTTTTAAGCCATATAATAAAAACATAAAATGTTTTTTATGCAAAAAACCTGGTCATATTGCTATAAATTGCCCAACAAAAAGACAAATACAACAAATCTGCCATAATTTAAAAATAAAAGAAACAGAAGAAATATTACAAAACATAGATAATCTTGAATTATCAACAGATATTGATGATTACAACTCTTCTGATCAAACTGATACAAGTAATGATGATGAATGCCAATCTTGTAATAGAGAAATATGCCTGTGTAATAATAAATTAAACACAATAGAAAAATACGATGAGATATTAGAAAAAATCAAAGAAATAGATGAACCAACTATAAAAAGAAAATTTCTAAAACAATTAGCCAAAACAATTAACGAAGAAAAACCAGATACATCAAAGCCCACTCAATACGAAGATGTTATACAAATGTTCCAAAACAAAAAGAAACAAATTTCATCAGTAGACCTACAACATGAAATTAGAGAAATAAAACAAGAAATAAAATTATTAAAACAAAGTAATTTGGATTTACAAAAAACACAAAAAGAAATAGAAACAAAATTAGCACAACAAGAAATTAAAAAACAAATACATTCAACCTACAATGATGAAGCTTCTACTTCTAAAGCTAATAAAGAATTAGACAAACATTTTAAAAACCCCTTTGCTAAAAAATCTTCTTCAGAAACAGATACAAATACCTCTACAGACACAGAAGAAAGTATATACGCTCTTACTCGAGTCAGATATCAAAAATGGTATGTACATATACATATGAAAATCAAAGATTTCGAATACAAAGGATTAGCCATGTTGGACTCAGGAGCAGATCTAAATTGTGTTGAACAAGGAATAATACCAACAAAATATTTTATAAAAACAAAACAAAGTCTTTCAGCAGCTAATTCTTCAAAATTACAAGTAAAATACAAAATACCCGAAGCACATGTTTGTAATAATAATATCTGTTTTAAAACAAGTCTTATGCTTGTAAAAAATTTAAACACAAAAGTTATATTAGGAAACCCTTTTTTACAAATGTTATATCCCTTTTCAGTTTCACAAAGAGGAGTAGAATCAAGAATATTAGGACAACAAATTATATTCGATTTTATATCCTATATCTAATAGTGATGTAAATAATTTACAAAAAACAGGAATCTCTAAATTAAATACTTTACAAAATCAAATGAAATTTCTTAAGGAAGAATTATTAAATATCAAAATTGAAGAAAAATTACAACTTCAACAAAACAAAAACATAATCTCTAAAAAATTAGAAAAATTTGAAAAAGACTTATGTTCTGATTTACCCACAGCTTTTTGGGAACGGAAAAAACATGTAATAACATTACCATATGAAAAAGATTTTAATGAACAAACAATACCTACAAAAGCAAGACCTATACAAATGAATCAAGAATTATTAGAATATTGTAAAAAAGAAATTAAAGATTTACTCAATAAAAAATTAATTAGGAAAAGTAAATCACCTTGGTCATGCTCGGCATTCTATGTATCAAAAAATGCAGAAATTGAAAGAGGTGCCCCAAGATTAGTCATTAATTACAAACCGTTAAACACTGCACTAAAATGGATCAGATATCCAATACCCAATAAACAAGATTTACTAAAACGACTACATGATGCTTCAATATTTTCAAAATTTGATATGAAATCAGGATTTTGGCAAATAGAAATAGCAGAAGAAGACAAATATAAAACAGCTTTTACAGTACCCTTTGGACAATACGAATGGAATGTTATGCCCTTTGGATTAAAAAATGCACCAAGCGAATTTCAAAAAATAATGAATGAAATATTTAATCCATACACTTTTATTATTGTCTATATAGATGATGTTTTAGTATTTAGTAAGACTCTTGAACAACATGACAAACATTTAAACATATTTTACAAAACAATGATACGAAATGGATTAGTTTTATCAAAAACAAAAATAAAACTCTATCAAACAAAGATTAGGTTTTTAGGACACGAGATAACCAATAACACCTTAATCCCAATACAAAGATCTATAGATTTTGCTGACAAATTCCCAGATGAGATAAAAGATAAAAATCAATTACAAAGATTCCTAGGATCATTAAATTATATAGCAGATTTCTTTCCTAAACTAAGACAAATTTGTAAACCACTTTTTGATAGATTAAAAACAAATCCAAAACCATGGACAAAAGAGCATACTAATGTTGTTAAACAAATCAAACTACATGTTAAAAGATTACCATGCTTAACTATATGTGATCCTAATGCCCCTAAAACAGTATCTACTGACGCCTCAGACACAGGATATGGGGGGATATTAACTCAAAAGATAGATGGGAAAGACCAAATAATAAGGTATTATTCGGGAATATGGAACACAACACAATCAAATTATTCTACAATAAAAAAGGAAATTCTTTCTATAGTTTTATGTATAACAAAATTTCAAGATGATTTACTTAATCAAAAATTTACAGTCAAAGTAGATTGCAAAGCAGCAAAGGATGTTTTACAAAAAGATGTAAAAAATTTAGCTGCAAAACAAATTTTTGCCAGATGGCAAGCCCTTTTAGCAATATTTGATTTTGACATCGTTCATATTGCAGGCAAAGACAATTCAATTCCTGATTTCTTAACTAGGGAATTCCTACAAGGACATGGCAAACTACGTACAGATAAATAATCAAATTACCAATACACATGAAAGACGTTCTAGATGGATTAATGGCCGTTTTGATAACATTGAATATTTGAACCATTTAGCTAGACAACTAAGAGATCTACAATCTACCGACTTTCCCCATACTTATACAAATTATGAAATCAGAATACATTTTATGTATGTGAGGTTCATCATTAGTGATTTTGAGGAATATATAGATCACCATGGCGTTTATTATCATCAAAAAAGAATCGCAACAAGTTTTCTCAAACAAGCAATGACCCTTTCTCGTAGAATGAGAAAATTACACAATTTTCTTTAAAAATGTATCTTTATGTATTTCATATGTTTGTATTTAATCTAAATTCAATAAAATCAATCTTTATTGCAGGCAATGGCAAATATAAATGAAGAAGCGTTACTCTTTTCAAATCAATCATTACAAGAATTAGAAAAATTAAATGAAGAAACCTTACTCATTTCACAAATAGAACAAGAACAAACTTGGGACCTTTTTATTAATGGAAATCGTATTCATCTAAATACTTGCAATTACATAAATTATTTACTACAAAAATCACCAATACTACTAAAAGAATGCAAAAACTTTCACAAAAGAACCCCTTTTCACAAAACTACAATGCTTAGATTCCATATACATGATTTACAAGAAATCTTTGAAAATAAATCTTCCTCGCCTTTTTCAATTCTTATCAAAAACGAAATCTCAACTTTTAAAAGACTTACAAATTGTATTTACAATGATCATTATCCAAATCTTCAGGATTTTCTACATATACCAGATTAAAATAGTCTCGTGCGAGAATATCTATGTTATCCTTCAATCGCAAGAGATGTGATTTACATACTAAAATTTTCCCTGTTTAGAATGATTACAGGAACTTCACTCAAAGGAAAGGTCAAGAAAGAACAAACAACCATACAAATCAGACCTCTTACAAAGCTCCCAATCTTCATTCCTGACAAAATGCCAAATCCTCAACCAAAATTAGAAAATAGGTTTGCTACTCTTTCCCCAGATGCAAAACCTTTCTCTCCCCCAACCACAACCCAAAAAACAACTACCTACAAATCTGCTCTCAAAATCGAAAACCCACAAACTTCTCAACTCAATCGACAAATCATTCCTAATCCTCACCCTAAACAAACACCACCCACAAATTATTTTTATAAAAATCATACCGATTCTATTTGTGTCCTAGAACCAGAAATCTATGAAATGACTGACAATTGGCATCCTTATCAAATATCACAATTTATTTTACCATCATTGCACAATTATATTCCTGATAATTTTATGAAGAACCAATTTTACTATGAAACCATTCTGACACAAACAAAATCCGCCACTTTTCAATATTCCACAGACCATGTTGATAACACCAAAATTCGTTATTGCAAAGTCAAGATTTTAAAATTCCTGACTTTATCAGATTGGGGTCAAAAACCAAATGACTCTCGAGATTTACTAAATTCAAACAATTCAGCCAGATTTAATTATTATGATTACATCTTGGCTTGGTCAAGGGCCTTTTTCAGACAAAACAAATCTTTTTCTCTTTCATATTTCTTTTATTTTTGTCCGAATTTTTCCTATCCAACTCCTTATTGGTTTCATCAATGGTGGAAAACTTTCGGACTAGACAAATCTATTGTCCCAACAAATGTACAAATAGCCTTCGAACAATGGTCAACAAAGGTTTCTTACCAAGAACAGATTTTTCAGACTCCTCTTTGGACCTTATTTTGTCACAATTTCCAAGACCCATGGATTTTTATGACAGAATTTGACTTAAGAGAAGAACAAATGTGTGAGTGTGTGAAATCACAAATGTGTGAGTGTGTGAAATCACAAAAGTATGAGTGTATACAAAAAACAATCTTACCAATTTTGATTCGTAAATACAAAATAAAATGGTGGGACAAAACTGAAATTTCTCATTGCAATTCTGAGGCAGTGTCAAAATACTTCCTTTCAAAACCAGAATATTGCAAAACAATTCCCCTCAAACAATCACAACAAAATGAAGAATTTCTAGCCAAGAAACAACAGATTATGTCCCAAATGGCTAAATGTACAAATCCGACAGATCTTGAAAGACTAATGGTCCAACTTAGCGATGAAGGAAGTTCATCCTCTATGAACGAAGGTGATACACAACCCAATGATGACTTCTTCACACACCCAGACGATCTAGAATTAGATCTGTAAAGCTGCACAAAAAGAGAAGATCTCTCCACCAATTATCTCAGCCACCATGGCCCACACACCAATTATCTTAGTCACCATGGCCCACACAAAAAAGAAGAAGGTACCTCCATCAAATAATTCAGCCGCCCTGGCCCACTGGTCAAAAAATTCAACAAATAATTCAGCCGCCCTGACCCACTGGTCACAAAATTCAAAAGGAGATTCCTCCTGCCGACCTGCAAGACAAAAAATCAGTAGTATATAAGATTTAGCTAGCTCATTGTAAGAGGCAGGCAAAATTTGTATCAGTTTTAAATTCTCTCTAAATATCTCTCTCTCTAAAAATCTCTTGTACTCATCTTTTCTTCATCAACCATCTTGTACTCTCAACAATTTGCAATAAACAAGTAAGTTTACTACTCCCGCCTCGAGTACTTAGAATTGTTTGTTAATTGTTACAAATTATCTTTTAAAACAAAAACGTTACGAAAGGTGGAAACCACTAACCTTCCAGACCTACGGGTGACGGATAAAACTGAGGTTGAACGAAAGCCTACGTATACGTATTTTCAAAAGTCAAAGTTACTGTAGAAAAGTCAATTTTACTATTCACTATTCATGCGATATTTATTTTGATATTATTTTCATGTTATTTATTGTTATTATCTTAATATGCATGCTTTAAAATCGGACCTCTGATCTTTGGTATCAGAGCCTAATATTCAACAAAATTATTTAACTAACTTAAACAATTTACTTATTTGTCCCGAGTCGGTGTGTCACCTAGGTCTAAGTCACGCATTAGGAAGTGTAAGTCGTGCATCCATTAGGTAAGGAAGTGTATCCGAAAAGCAAGACAAATAGTAAATCATGAGTTGGTTAGGTAATTTTACGAATAGAAGGCCTCCTAGAAATCAAGATCCTATGAACGATTATAACATACATATTGAGAATGATAACCATGATAACAATGAAAATAATCAAAATATTTTATCAAAAGAATTTTCTTGGAATACTCAGTCTTTGACTAATTGGAAACCACCTCTTATTTCAAACTCAGAAATTTATAAAGACAAATGAATTTTTGACATAAGATCAAGATTAGCCATTAAAACAAAAGAAACTATTATCCTTTTATTTTCCAATAATCAAACTATGAGTCTATTTTCAAAATCATCTATAAAAAAATATATATCCCATGGTTACAAATTTTTACATATCGGACTTGTACAAATTGCTATTAAACCCTTAACAATGGAAGGATTAAACACAAGCATACAAATAGCCTTAAGAGATGCTAGACATCTAAACTATACAGATTCGTTATTAGGAGCTATTGAAACTAGTTTAACAAATGGACCAATTCATTTTAATTGTTATCCAAATTTTACAATTTCTTTAACAGATCCTCACATAATGGACATCTTAACTTTAGATATTTTAACACATAATTATCATATGAAAAAAGGGTCTCACGTATATGAAATATTTTATAGATTATATTTTAAAGTTATGAATACAGGACTATGTCCTAATGCTTTTAACAGAAACAAAATAGGAGAAACCATTTTTTGGGAAATTGACAAAGCAAAAGCTAATATAAATATACCAAAAACAATTAAATGGAATGAAATAACTCTACCCGATAAATGGTCATATCCCGCTAAAACTGTCCCAAGAAAAGAACAAAAGCAAACAACTGATATAGAACAAATTACACAATATGAGGATGGATCAGTAGATCTAAAATTCAAAAGAACTCGGTCACTAAGTCGAAACAAAAAATTTAATGTCCAAGCACCATATAGGAGATCTACATCAGGAAGATATGAATTTCCACAAACTAATAAATATGAATTCCCACAAAACACTAAATATGAAGATAGTTCTTCACAAAATGAAACTGTTTTTGAAAATGAAACTAATATTGAAATTCCACAACAAACAAACAATACTAGAGTAAACAGAGAAGGAATTAATGTTCAACCATATGAAGGAATCAATGTTCAATCTTATGAAGATAGTGAGTTTACCTTAAACATGATAAAAAAACAATTTTATTTTAAATAAAAGTATTTTAAGAAAAGATTTTACAAGTAAACACAATGAAGAAAATAGAAAACTATTTTTTCAAATGTATGATACCAATGAACAAAAATTAATAAAAGAAAAATATTACGAATTTTGTGAATTACAAGAAGACCACGTACCATTTTTTGATTTCTTAAAACATGATTACTTATACAAAATAACCACATTACAGAAAAAACTAAGACGATGGTACAAAGTAGGATCAGATCTTCTACCGACTCACGAAGTATACGAAAACGAAAAACCACCTTTAGAAGCCACTTACTTTTGTAGAGACAACATTCAATATGGTGCGTACCCCATTGATAAATCTAATCAATTAAACACCGAAGATAAAAAAACAAACAGATTTACATTTACAAAATAATTGGACAAATTTATACATGTATACCGTAGGACAACAATTAGATAGAGTTGAGGAAAAAATTGATAATTCTACTAAAAAAATAACCACAATAGGAAAAGATATAGCACAACTAGAAGTAGAAATGGGACCCACACCAATACCAACAAAAAATGATGAACATTATAAATCTCAACGATTTACAGAATATTCAGAATTATATAAAATTAATCCATCAACTAGAAGAAATAAAAATACAATGTTTACTAAACAAATTTCCCCTCCTAGGAATACTTTGGTAATACCTGAAGTCAAACCAACACTCCATGATCCCCTAAATGACTTAATGAATAAAATAAAAACACATTTAAAAGTAAAAGAGGAAACAAGTCCAAGTACAAATATCCGAATGCTAACAGACTATAATGACAAAACCTCAGAATCAGATATCTCTTCTAATAATGAATATAACTCTACTACAGAATCAGAAGAAGAAGAAAAATTAAATACAATTCCAATTCAAACAATGAGACGAGATTTTTACAATTATAAAGATCCTGAAGACTTAGAAATATTAAAAAACCCAACAAAATCATACAATGCAAAAAATATTTATGAATGGAACATTGACGAATTAACTGAAATGGAAATTATAAATATTACAAAAGAAATGATAATTGTAGGAAATATCTATAAATCTACAAATATTACAGAACGCCAAGCAGTTGAAAACATTATATTAGGATTCACTGGTCAATTAAGAACTTGGTGGGATAAATTACTAGCACAACAAATAAAAACACAAATTTTAGAAGCTATTAAAGTAGACCAAGATGGACACCCAGTATTAGATGAAAATGGAAACCAGACTCCTGCACAATTAATATACTTAATATTTAACATCACAACCCACTTTATAGGAGATATAGATTTATACACTGAAAGAAATTCTGAAATATTACAAAACCTAAAATGCAGAAAATTAGAACAATTAAAATGGTATAAAGAAAATTTTCTTAAAAGAGTTTTTAATCTTGCTGACCCAAATAATTATCATTGGAAAGCGCTAATATAGGTAAAATGCCGACCAAATGATTGTATTAGCAACAGTGTTAACGACGGAATGTTCCGTCGGTAAGCTGAGAAATGCCGTCGCTAATATAGGTAAAATGCCGACCAAATGATTAAATTAGCGACAGAATTAACGACAGATTTTCCGTCGCTATATTATGAATTTTTTTAAATTTTTTTGATTTTTTTAATTTATAACCTGTTTAAACACATCCGTCGCTAAATTTGCACATAATTTAAAAAAAAAAGCATATATATATTTAAAAATATATATTAAATATATTTTTAAATATACATATATGATCAATATTTTTATCAAAAATAAATTATGATGTCAGTTCATTAATATCTCTTATTTCTAAATTAGTCTTTAATATTTAGACATTCTCAAATCAGTCCTTGATATTTCAGAAATATTAACTAGTTGCAGTTTAGTCCCCTCAACTTCTCTATTACTCAATTTAGTCCTTACATATGTTTTCTTTTTAACTTTGATCCCTCAACTTCAAAAAATGCAGTTTAAGTTCATTATTTCCTCCATTCCATCCACCATATCTTGAAAACCCCACCAAACACCAAGGCTGCCCAAATCTGAAATAAAAACATAAAAATACATTAAAAATTAAATCTAAAAAAAAAACAATAAACAGTAATTTGCAAATCTGAATTTTCGTCAGATTTTTCTGATGATCATATCTCCCTTGCCTTTGGTTATTTTTCCAATCGCTCCGGTGAGAAGTTGCGCCTAGGTATTGCGAACATACCCCAGAAGTTTGAAGTCGATCCAACGGTTAACGAATCAGGAATTTAATTTTTTCTGGGACGAATTGAAAAGTGAAAAAACTATCGTCAGATTTTTTCTGATGATCATATCTCCCTTGCCTTTGATTATTTTTCCAATCTCTCCGGTGAGAAGTTGCGCCTAGGTATTGCGAACATACCCCAGAAGTTTGAAGTCGATCCATCGGTTAACAAATCGGGAATTTGATTTTTTCTGGGACGAATTGAAAAGTGAAAAAACTAAAATTAAAGGATGACGTCTTTGGATTAAACGCCGGTGGAAGTGGTAGCTGTAGAGGAGAGGGAAGGAAGTGGTGAAGAGGTAGCTGGTGGAGGAGAGGGGAGGAAGTGGTGAATTTTTGGTGTGAAGAGGGAGGTGGGTTCAAGAAAAATGGAGAGAAAGAAAGAAAGAAAGAAAGGAAAGGAGGGGAGGGAGGCTGATGGAAGAGGAGGGTAGTTGATGGCTAGAATTAGGGTTTTGTTAGGATAAATGTGGACCATTGAATGTGTAAGATTAATGGTTCAGATCCATTTAGGAATCAATCCATGTGAATGTTTGTAAGCCAATCAAATGAGAGTGTGTAAGATGAATTTGGTCCATTGGATATGTAAGATTAATGGTTTAGATTAATTTATGAATCAATCCATGTGAATATTTGTAAGCCTATTAAATGAAAGTGTGTTGTGTTTTTCAATTTTTTAATTATTTTTTGAACAAATAATTATTGAACTTTAGTTAGTAATGAAGTTTTTTATAAAAAAATAATTTAAAACTTATTTGAGAAAATAAGTTTTTTATAAAAAAAAATGGATAAAGAAAACTATTTGGGATATTGATTAGTAGTTAATTTTTTAAAAAAAAAATACTAAAAAGAAAGTTAAGAGTTTTAAGAAATGAAAGTATATAAAAGAAAATAGGGACAAACAGTAGCATATGATTTTTTTAATTTTAATTTTTTGGATAAAGAAAACTAGTTGAGATGTTGGTTAGTAGTGAAGTTTTTCTAAAAAAAAAAAAAAAAAGGTTGCCTAAAAAATGTTAAGAATTTTTAAAGAAATGAAGGTATATAAAATAAAAAATAGGTACGGACAATAGCCATATACTCCATCCGTCCCACATATACATACCCATACCATATACTCCCTCTGTCCCACATATACCCATACTATACCTTGTACCTATATATATACACACCATATACATAAAACTTATACACTTATACCCATATCGTAGTATAGTACTCCCTCCCACATTAATTAACACTAGTGGTCAACAGGACATAACTTTGACTAATAATTTAAAATAAATAATGATCCTAATAACATATTGTTGTTTGTGATGATTCTTAATACATCATATATCCATATAACATATTGTTGTTTGTGATGATTCTTAATTACTTTTTAGAAAAGTAATTGAAAATGGAGTAATAGTTAACTGAAATTTGGATGAGTGTAATGAAAGTATGAATACTAGAGAGAGAAAAAAAAAAGAAAAAGAGTAGAGCGAAATAAGGTAGAAATAAAATGGAAGATGGAGGTGATATTTATAGTTAGTAAAATAGTAAATATATATATAATATATATATATATATTCGGTCTCAGTTAGATTTCTAACGGAAATAAACGGCTACTTTGAAAAACCGGCATTTCGAACCAGCGGTTTACGGTTTTCAATTTTCCAAATAATATATGAATTCTAATTAATTTATACTTTACAAAATTAATATTTGTTGTCCGCTTGTCAAAAATGTATATTTATTTTAAAATTCAAACTATAACCATAATAACTAATTAACATTTTTAATGCGCCCCATATTTTTATCATATTCGGTCTTACTTCATTTACTTTTGAGGTAGACTTAACAATTATAGGTATTAATAAATATGCATAAAATTAAATTATGACCAATTAATATAATTAATTATGACCAATTAATATAATTAATTAACATTTTAAGTGCGCCCCATATTTTTATCATATTTGGCCTTACTTCATTTACGTTTGAGTTAGACTTAACAATTAGAGCTATTAATTATCATGCATTAAATTGTGTTTATTTTTTAAAAAAAAAAAATCCGTCGCTAATCCGTCGTTATTCCGTCGCTATATTATAAAGATTTTTTTATTATTTGTATAGCGACGAAAAACATCCGTCGTTAAGAAATAAATGAATAATTTTACAAATCCGTCGCTATTCCGTCGCTAAATATAAAAGAAAAAATATCAATTTTTATTTATTTATATAGCGACGGAAAACATCCGTCGTTAAGAAATAAATGAATAATTGTACAAATCCGTCGCTATTCCGTCGCTAAATATAAAATAAAAAATATCAAATTATTTTTTATTTATATAGCGACGGAAATTAGCCGTTGCTAAAGTTCCCAAAATAAATTTTTATATCCGTCGTTAATCCGTCGGTAAGTTGTCGGACAAAATGCGCGCACTTTTTTGGCGCCTTTATTACGACGGATTAGTATCCGTCGCTAATTTCCGTCGGTATTTGACAGTTTTCTTGTAGTGTCTATGTCTTTGATCACGCAGAGACTACTAATTTATAACTAGTATTTATAGGCTAGAGACCTAAACCTGAAGTCAGAAGGAGTCCTTAATTAAAACCCAAAAGGGTTTAATTACTTTCCTTTTTCTTTTCAAATTTGACTTATTCAAAGTCATTCTTCTCTAACATTAAGAATTCAAAATCATAATCAAAACAAAAGATCAGAAAAGGAAATATGTTGGCTTTTCATGTTTATGATCTTTAAAAATCAAACCCAAGTTTTAAAAAAGTCAAATTCAAATCTGAAGTTGATTTGGGGATATTAGATCGTGACACGACTTCATGGCCGGTGGAATGGAGGTTGAGGAGGGGGAAGGTGCGGATGGATGCGGGCGGGGGAGATGGTGAACGTTAGAGATAAATCTGAGTTTGACTTGGGGATTTTGAATCTGAGTTAAAATAATAGGGCTATGCGATTTTCTGACCCTACCTTCTATTTTCAAATATGTGCATTTAATCCCTCAAAACTTAATCCATTTAGTCTATCACGTAAGGCACATGTGGTTTAACAGACTTTTCTAACGTTTTTTTTTTTAATCCTAATTTGATGGGAAAAAAAATTGAACCACAGTCCCCCCTTTCATTAAGTTTTGGACCAAAGGCCCTAAACTGGTACACTTTGTGGAGTTTCGGATTTATTGTAAGTTGCCCAAACCAAATTACACCATTGTCCCTATTTCGTTAAATTTTGGACCACATGCACTAAACTGGTAGCACTCCGTAGTGTTTAGGCCATATTTTATAATTTATCGTATGATGAAAGAAGAGTTTCTTTTTTTTTTTTACTGATTGACCTTTTAATGGATTTCATAAGATAGTGAGTGTTATCCTTTTTCAATTGTATTCACTTGTGATTTCCTCAGTATTCCCCTTTACCGGCGTCACTTATGATTGATTCAGTTTCATGTTAGGGAAGATTCCTGTTAGGGAAGATGCAAGTATCAGTCAATTAAATTAAATACTTATTCCTCCTGCGTTTTTCTTGCAATGCCAGGTGTCTCAAAAAAAATTTGCTTAATTTTGTGATTTTTTTTTTTTTTTGGGGGGGGGGGATAAAAGACAAAAGAAGTATGATGTACGTTGTTTTTAATATGAAGAGAAAATTACCTCCTAATCCTTGGATAATATTTGTTTGGGGTGAAAAATCTCACAGCACTACATCTACATCCTGGAGATAACAGCTTAAGTTTGCGTCTTACATTTTACATGTTAGTTCTACATGTTCACTTTACATCCTGACGTGACATCCTGATGACTGAACATCCTAAGTGAAACTAACTATCTCATTGTAAAAGATTGAGATACTAAGTTAATAAGAGCACCTGTTTATATCAACATGTGTAGAATGGATAAAATCAACTACAACATGCTGAAAACAACTTGGAGCTTCAACATGCTAAAAACAACTTGAAGCTTCAGGATGCTAAAAACAACTTGAAGCTTCAACTTGGACCAAGTCAAATCGTGCAACTTGAAACAAATTACAGGTCTGTTATCGATCCTATTTTTCAGGAACCACTACTAAAACGTGGAGAACTCAAAGACTAAGTCAAAACGCATATGGGGACTTATCAACATACGATCAAAGAAGCCATGACACAAACAAAGACTCAGTCAAGGATATTTCAAATTCAATTACGATGGCATGGGATAACACTCAACAAACTCCCCGATAATCTTGGATAAATGGGCTAGTTTGTGGCTCCTTCTTCCAATATAAATACGACACATCCATTGTAACACACACTTTTCACTCACTCCCCGCTGTAACTCTCTCTCTCTCAATTCTCTCTCTTGTACTCACACTCCTAGATAAATAAAATTGTTTGGTACAGAGGTAGGTTTCCAAAACCTCCCGAGGTTTTATGCCAGAGAGTAGTTGCTCAAAGGCTTTCCTCGTTACATCCTGTGTTAACATCTTGAATTCTGAAATCTATATTCCATTTGTACCCTACTTCTTTTTTATTTGTCCAATTGTCAAAAATTGGCTAAAACAATTTGGCGCCGTCTGTGGGAAATTTGGTCTTTTAGATTGTTAAGAAATTCAAGATGAGCAATCCAACAACCGATCAGATTACATCTGGAATTTCAGTTGCAAGTGGGGGCAGATCAGCAATGGGGGCACCTGAAATCCCTTTTGGATATCGCCTCCAACTTGACTGCAATGCTGCGTGAAGTGAAGAACCAGGTCAAAGTCCAGAATGATACCTCTACCATGCTAATGAATCAAGTGGCCAGGTTCCAGCATGAAGTGACTTCTCTTCGGGGTGGAATGCTGGCGGGACAGCAGCCCAGCTTCCCTAGCATCTTTCAGTCTGTTGTCCCAAATACGCCTTCCAACCTGTACTCTCCATATCAACCTAGAAGGCTTGCATTTGATGGTGATGTTGTTGGATCATCTAGATATGGTGGGATTATGCCAACTGCGAGCCTGACCAATAGCACGATTGTCAATCCTGAAACTGTTACTCCAACTTCAACAACATTTGTGACTCCTACATCGGTGGCAGCAGGGAGTCTTAACCCCTAATTTGATTTCAATTATCTTAATAATTATCAATTTGCTGCTGCTAACAATGATGCAGGTAGCCTACTTAGCAGACAAATGCAGGAGCTAAAAGAACTAGTTATGAGTATGCCAGGGATGACTATGCCACACAACCAGGCCTCTCCAACATGTTACAATGAGTCCCGCTTTACTCCAGCCATAGCCAATGTGGTCATACCAAAGAAGTTCAGTCCACCCCACTTAAAGTAGTATGATGGGACAACTAATCCAGCAGAGCATGTTGCATTATATCAGGAGAAGATGGATGTAGTCCATATTCCACCCCAGTACAAGGAAGCTTGCTTTTGCAGGGGTTTTGGTTCAACTCTTACAGGGGCAGCTTTGAGATGGCTAATCAACCAGCCTTTGGGTTCTATCGGATCATATGCTCAACTTATCAACGTGTTTACTAATAAGTTTTCATTTAACAGGGTGTTTGAGAAGCTGACAAGTGATCTTTACAGGGTAGTCCAGCAACCTGATGAACTTCTTAAGGATTACCTGAGCAGGTTCAACAGGGAAGCAGTAGACATCCCCAACTTGGACACTACTACAACAATTGATGCCATCAGGATGGGACTTAAGAAGGACTCGCCATATTATGATGACTTAGTCATGACACCATGCAAGAGGCTGGATGAAATTAGAACCAGAGCATCTAGGTTCATCAGGTTGGAAGAAGATAGGCTCATGCAGGATTATTAATCAATAGGTTGGAAAGGGGGCATGCTGGATGTCAACTATAGATGGTACCAGAATTCCTACAAGTTATAATGCAGCGCATCTCAAGCTGTACTTCATGTAAGTTATAGCTTGTCAACTTAATTCAAAAAATCAGGTATGCATTTATATTACTTTATTTCAATTATATTGTTTCAATTTGAATTATCTTCATCAAACATCGACTGACTTAAGCATCGGAGGGGTGTTAGCCAAGCTAACACCCAACCCTAACATGTTTCTGCTTTGAGAGGAAACTCAAAGTCTCTATTCAGGTCAAGATGTTTACATATTGATCCAAGTTTTCCAGATGTTACATGTTGATCAGAGATGTTACATGCTTATCCAAGTATTCAAAGATGTTCACATGAGTCAGAATTCATGTCCAACAGGAAAAATCAAAGTACAATTCCATCCAAGGTATAAGGTTTTACACCTTTCAAAGGTTTAAAGGTTTTACATCTTTCAAAGGTTTAAAGGTTTTACACCTTTATTATGTGTTTAAGGTTTCTACACCTTCGCCCGTGCGCACGATTTTCATGTTTTAGTTAAGTTGTAGGTGGGCCAATATGTCATGTACATATTGATTACCTTCTTGCACTTGGCTAAAATTATGAACTTAATTTGAAATCACAGGTTGTAGCATTTACATGTTACCAAACGTACACGGGGTATAAAGATAAACATCTTTTCATTTTTGCATCATGATTCCCAACATGTAACATCAACATGTTTCCAACCATTCATTACATCGCTACTATTCAATTGTTCTAAAATTACTCTAAGTTGTAACATCAACATGTTACCCTTAGAATTCTAACCATACGACCAGTCTATTATCAAAATACCAAAAAGGATCAAACACACTGATCCTTAAAACGGGAAACATTCATAAGTTTTAACCATGCTATCACAAGACATGGCAAGAACAACATTACAACCTAACATGTCCAAACAGACATGTTGCAAACAAATAAAAAATTGTCTTTAAGACAATCACCAAAATATCCTATTGTTCGTCTTTCTCTTTGTTTTTTGTAGGATCAATTGCATCTTGGAGCCTACATCACCTACATCAAGTACCTCATAAATGGTAGTGGACATCAACTGTTATGAAAATTTCTTGAATTTCTATGTTCACTCAATTCAAAAAATTTGGGGGCAATTGTTTGGGGTGAAAAATCTCACAACACTACATCTACATCCTGGAGATAACAGCTTAAGTTTACGTCTTACATTTTACATGTTAGTTCTACATGTTCAATTTACATCCTGACGTGACATCCTGACGACTGAACATCCTAAGTGAAACTAAATATCTCATCGTAAAAGATTGAGATACTAAGTTAATAAGAGCACCTGTTTTTATCAACATGTGTAGAATGGACAAAATCAGCTACATCTTGCAACTTGGAGCTTCAACATGCTGAAAACAACTTGCAGCTTCAACATGCTGAAAACAACTTGAAGCCTTCAGGATGCTGAAAACAACTTGAAGCTTAAACTTGGACCAAGTCAAATCGTGCAACTTGAAAAAATTACAGGTCTGTTATCGATCCTATTTTTCAGGAACCACTACTAAAACGTGGAGCACTCAAAGACTAAGTCAAAACGCACATGGGACTTATCAACATACGATCAAAAAAGCCGTGACACAAACAAAGACTCAGTCAAGGAGATTTCAAATTCAATTACAATGGCATGGGATCACACTCAACAAACTCCCCGGTAATCTTGGATAAATGGGCTAGTTTGTGGCTCATTCTTCCAATATAAATATGACACATCCATTATAACACACACTTTTCACTCACTCCCCACTGTAACTCTCTCTCTCAATACTCTCTCTTGTACTCACACTCCTAGATTAATAAAATTGTTTGGTACAGAGGTAGGTTTTCAAAACCTCCCGAGGTTTTATGCCGGAGAGTAGTTGCTCAAAGGCTTTCCTCGTTACATCCCGTGTTAACATCTTGAATTCTGAAATCTATATTCCATTTGTACCCTACTTCTTTTTTATTTGTCTAATTGTCTAAAATTGGCCAAAACAATATTGAATCTATATTTTAGGACAATAATATTTTTGACTACCTGTTTTTTCATCCCCGATCTATCTCTCTCGGCGAAATTCTTAACTAGAAAAAAAATTGAAGTTTGGGGTTGAGAAAATTGAAAATAAAGGGAGAGCCGGGGCAAGTGTGTTTATGGATTTGGCATATCAAAATTCAAATGGAAGTCAATGATTTGGGGGCAGCTCACTGGAATGGGATCATTTGCCATATGTGGCTGTGAAATGGTTGGGAAATTGTAGTGGACACCATTTATTTTGGAATTTCTTTTATATTATTTCCATTTGGTTTTGTGTTCTTGTCTCATCTCTTATACCAGAGCTTGGTTTTGTGCTTGTTTCATTTCATGTACTAGAGCCACACATAGTGGTTATGTGTAATCATACTTTCTCATCTCAAAATATATAATACTACATTCGTCTCAAAATGAATGTTTGAAAAAATTTAACTTTGCTTTTGATCAAGAAAAAAAGTTGAAATTTCTTTTGACATTCATTTTGAGATTTAGCAGAAAAAAAAATTGAAAATTTTATAGACATTCATTTTGAGATGTAGAGAGTATTGAAATGGAGGGAGTATGCTTTAATTTTTCTTATCAATTTGATGGAGGGCAATGCTAGGATTACAAAAGAAGTTTACAAAATGATGGATACAAGGTGTGGTGGCGAAATTTCATTGGCTACATCGATAGTGGACTCAGCACACTTCAAATAAAAACGAGTTTTAGCCATTTTGACCCGCGTACCATTTGGGCGTAGTCAATGTGACATGCGTACTTTATAAACAGCAAATGTGACCTGCGTACTTTAGTTTCGTTTTCAATTTGACCTATTATTTTAACCAGTTAAAATTTAACGAAACAGTCAATGAAAGTTAACGTACTAGTTAGTTTGAAGTAGATTTTCCTTTTAAGGGAGTCGTTGAAAATACCATAATTAAAAGGGTTGTGAACAAAAAATTTGAAACATTAATACTTAAAGATTAAAATAAATACATATATTTTTATAATTTTAATTATTTTTTAATGTGTCTTAAAAAAAACAAATAATTAGATTAAAAAATATTTAATAAATGACCAATGTATCTAAAATAATCAAAATTGTTAATAAATGAACAATTTAACCTTGTATATCATTTTTTTTTCAAAAAAATCAAAAACTCGGTTTCAAAAAAAAATGAATTAGGCAAGCTATGGCGGTGACAGTAGCACCCATAGCATACCAAGCCAACACATTCGCCGCCATACCGACTGACTAAACAAAGGCGACAACGCATGACATATGATCTCCACCACCTTACCCGATGGCGTCAATGGTGTGGTTTTAGTGCGTTTTCACGGCGATTACACTGATTTTGATTGCCGGATCTTTACTGGGGGGATAAATATTAAGGCGTGGATGATGTTTGTGCCGTTGTGGATGATATATATTTAAAGTTAAAATAAAACATTTTACCCATTACGGGTTAATAATTTATTATTATCATTTCATATTATTAAAATATATTTTTTCTCATAAAAAATATTTATTTTAATCTTTAAATATTGTTTCAATTTTTTTATTCACAACCCTTTTATTTATGAAATTTTCAATAAACCCCCTAAAATGAAAATCAACTTCAAGCTAACTAGTACGTTAACTTTCATTGACTGTGTCGTTAAATTTTAACTGGCGTTAGAAAAATAGGTCAAATTGAAAATGGAACTAAAGTACGCAGGTCACATTTGGTGTTTATGAAGTACGTATGTCACATTGACTACGCCCAAATAGTACGCAGGTCAAAATGGCTAAAAACTCAATTAAAAACACCAATACAATTATGACACCTCATTTTGTAAGCCACATTTTGAAGCCATCTTTTGTAACTTTATTATTTCACTTTGATGGAAATGGTATTTTATTCTTGGAAGTGTGTATTTTGTAGTGGGATGCCTAATGACAAAGCGTGCATTTTGTAGTTGACAAATGAGCACTAACAACTTTTCTGATAAGTTGATTGCTGGAGTTGATCGTGTTCTTAGTAGTTTAGTTGATAACTGAGAACTTACTGATAAGTTGTCGATTATTTGGTCGCCAGAGTTAATCGTGTTCTTAGTAGTTTTGTTGACAACTGAGAACTTATTGATAAGTTATCACCTTTTTGATCGCCGAAGTTGTTCATTTTCTTAGCAATTTAGTTGACAACTGAGAACTTACTAATAAGTTCCCAGTTGTTTGGTCGTCGGAGTTGGTGGTTGCTTGATCGTGTTTTTAGTAGTTTAGTTGACAACTAAAAACTTACTGATAAGTTCTCTGTTGTTTGGTCGCCGGAGTTGATCTTGTTCTTACTTGTTTAGTTGACAACTGACAACTTACTAATAAGTTCTCAGTTGTTTGGTCGCTGGAGTTGGTGGCCGCTGGAGTTAATCGTGTTCTTAGTAGTTTAGTTGACAACTGAGAAATTACTGAAATTGTTTGGTCATCGGAGTTGGTGGTCGCCGGAGTTAATCGTGTTGTTAATAGTTTAGTTGACAATTGAGAACTTACTGATAAGTTCTCAGTTTTTTGGTCGTCGAAGTTGGTGGTCGCCGGAATTTGATGGTCGCCGGAGTTGATCGTGTTCTTAGTAGTTTAGTTGACAACTGAGAACTTACTGATAGGTTATCAGTTTTTTGGTCGCCAGAGTTGTTCTTGTTCTTAGTTGTTTAGTTGACAACTGAAAACTTACTGATATGTTCTCAGTTGTTTGGTCACCGGAGTTGGTGGTCGCCGGAGTTGTTCGTGTTCTTAATAGTTTAGTTGAAAACTGAGAACTTACTGATAAGTTCTCAATTGTTTGGTCGCTGGAAGGTCACTGAAGCTTAAAAAAAACTTTTTTTTTCTTTTTTTTTTGCGCCGGAGTGGTCGCCTGAAATGGTGGTCACCGGAGTTGTTGACTGGAGAAGGTGGTGAGGGGTAGCCTAAGGTGATAGTGGTTGGGGTGAAAGTAAAATATTGGAAGGGTGAAATTAGTAAAATTGTTGAGGAAAATATAAGCCAGGGACTATATGGTTAGTCAAAATATTCCTTGTCTTAAAATGTAAATTAGGTCATGTTGAAGGACAATATGGTTAATGCCCCAAATATAAAGACAATACTTCAGATGCCAATATTTTTTTTTTAATCTTTATGTCCCGGAAAATTAGTCCCTTTTTATTATTATTACAAATAAACATTGAACAATAATTTAGACTACTTTTAGTTTTAGTTATCCTAATGAAAATTTACAACTTGTACCGTTATTAATATTATCAATACCAATTTTTAAGTTCTCAATTAAGATAATTAAAAGCAAGCTAAATTATTGTTTGAAGTTCATTCGTAGTAACACCGAAAAAAGAGGGACTAACTTTCATTCACACGGAGAGAGTATATAGTAACAATACCCGAACACTGGCATTGCAGCTAGAAATACATATATTACCTAATCTGTAATCAAAACATTTTTTCCCAACATATGAACAACAAAAAAAATAAATCCTTAAATCTTGTTTGCGTTCTTACAACTTATCTTATATAATAATCATCTGAAGGGCAGAGAGCAGTCTGAATTAAAGCTTAAATCCTTTGAAGTTTTCTTGGATCTTACATGACCCGGAACTCCTCTCAAGCTAGGAGATCTCTGCGAAAAGCTACCACATCGAATATTAGCAATTCGACTAATGCTAGTTGCTTCACTATTAATTGATGATATAGGGGACATCAGCTTGTGCTTGTACGGGGAAGTCGTATCAGAGCAAGTATCTAAACTCAATGGCCTTAGCCTTGGCGAGCTCATTGACCGAGCTTTTGCTTTTGCAGAGGCAGTTGCAGCCATGTATGTAGGAAAAACAGGAGACCCGCCTGCAAAAAAACTTTCTTCATTATCTCCAATCGAATGTTGCTTCTTGTGATATGACCTTCTTGGAAAATACGTTGCAGAATCGTGTCCCTTGAAATTTCTTAATCTGAGTTTTCTACGTTCGAGATCTTCTATGCTTCTTGCATCTGGGTTTTGAAGATCTTCTTGTTTGGCCAACTGGGTATCGACCCATTGTTCTAGCCAGTATCGCCATTTTATGTTGACTTTGTTCTGATCCGATTCAGTTGAGAGCTGAAGAAATTTGATACCTTAGTAAGAAGATAGATATTTTCCCTCCGTCCCAAAATGATCTTCACACTTTTTTCGCGTTAAAACGAAGGAACTTTGAGCAATGATTTTAAGTTGATTTTAGTATCCTAATTAAAATCTAAAACTTGTTGTTGATAGTATTATTGATGGTGTGTCAATAACAAATTTTTAGATTTCCATTATTACAATTGAGTCAACTTAAAAGTAGTAACAACTGAAAAAGTATGAAGAAACATAGTGGTGAAATTAACTCACCCTTTGATTGAAGGCGTACTCTTTTATCCGCTCTCTCTTCATGGCAGCTTCTCTCTTGCTGGTGAACAAAGCGGTTTCCTCCTCCTTTGTTAGTATGCTATCATCCCACCTTCTCTGACTATTTGCATCAATCTACTAGTTCGCAAAAAGTCCGAATGAGTAAAGCAAGTAAGGTCAGTGAAATTAAATCAATCTTTTGTAGGTTTAAAGCAACCATACGACCTAGATATGCAATCTATTTTTCAAATTTCATCAACTAATACAACCTACATGTTGGTTCTGAATTATGTTACTTGTGACAAAAATATCAAATAACAGGGTCAAAAAACTATGATTAACTGCCTGCACATCAGTGCCACGGTAACAAAGTTAAAATAAGTGCTGACATGCTGCTTATTCGGACCCTGACATGGCAAAGCCACAATGGCATTTTCGTTAGTTTTTTGAGGCCGTAAGTAAAAAAAAAAAAAAGTAAGTTGCATTATTTGATATTTTTCAAAAGTACGCAGCATATTTCCAGATCTAACACATAGGTTGCATTAAATGATAATTAGAGTATAGTACGTTGCATAATTTAGTAAGTATTCGGGTTTAAAGCTTAGTTTACATTAAACTTGGTTAAGAACAAACCTTAATGTCTCTGCCTCGGAAATCAAGCAGTTCTTTGTTTATGTTGGAATACGATGTCTCCTCCACTGTCTGAATTCTTCTTGCACAAACCTGTGACTGAATATTTACAACAGATTGCAACCTCCTGAGAGTGGTGATAGCTTGGCGTCTAACAGCTCTGCCTCGGATTAACGCTTGCAGCTTCACTACTCCCTTCAAGGCCCGTAACGCTTTTCTTGCCTGCAAGACCGGTGCCACATCAATGTTATTGTCAGAAAGCGATATATCAAGTACACCATCCGTCCCCAAAATGAATGTCCAGGTTTCTAAAAATTTAGTCCCAAAATGAATGTGCAAGGGAATTTACTAAATCATCCCTCATCATATAACATGTTCTAATTCACACTAAAGACTCAGTGATGCAATGTAGTGAGCTTCATTGAGGGTTTTTATGTAGGTATGTTTACTAAAAGTGCTTAAGTTCAACATTTTCGCAAATGTTGCTCAAAATGAAATTTGGACATTCATTCATGAGCAATGCTAGGGGCAGAAAATACAGTCACAAAATCTGGCTTACAAAATTAGTTGGAGATATTTTATAGGCTGCATCGATAGTAGATACTTGTACACTATAATTAAAAACACCAACAAAATTTTTACACGATTTTGTGAGTAAAATTTTTTGTCCCTAGTATTATTCTTCATATAGAGGCGAAGGAAGTAAAATCAAAGACCAAATCTTTGACAGACACAAAATTCTTGGGAAAAGCTCACCAGATATCCTCGGAATGCAGTTTGAATCTTGATTGCTGCTGCCTCTCGAGTCTCCCCCACGCATTGGCAACATAGTGGTTTAGGCCCAAGGGCTTGATCCTTAGCATGTGACACATCTTCAGTAATCTGCTCATTTTGGTCAATGAGTTTTACAACTGCAGCTGAAGTTTCAGCTATAATAACAGGGTTTGTTGCAGCTAAACTATTCTGCTCTTCCACATTTTCACAGGGTATGTTGTTCTCTCCCGTCATGGTTGGTACAGAAACCGAGGTCAACCTTTTGACTTTTTGCTTCCCGAACAGCCATCTCCTCTTCTTCTCCTGATGAGGCCAGCAAGAAGCAGTAAGTACCAAGTACGTACGTATATATACGAAACTTAATGTCAGTAAATAAGCGCGAGTGACTTAACAGCGTACTAGTACCTTTTTCCTGTTTGATTGAGTATCCGAAGTAAAGAACCTCTTCACTAGGCTGAACCAACTCCTTTTCGCCATTGCCGCACTGTCTGTAGTTACATATTGAACTGACCAAAATAAAAATCTTGGTGAATCTTGAGTAAGAACTTGTGGATATATTATATATCCCTGAAACTAGCTATATATGTTCCTTAATGAGGGATACAGAATTTAAGGTGACACCAATTTTTTCCACAATCTCCAAATATTGACTTGACATTAAAAGCTCTTTGGGACTTGAATATGAGGTGTAAACTTCTGTATTAGTATATGCATAGGGAAAAGTTAAATTTCACCCAAAGAAACCTCAAATTTTTATGCTAAATTAAATTGTTGGTCAATGATTGATTGGGTTTTTCTTTTTCCAATCTCTTTTAGTGATTTGATGTATTAACTGTATAACACACATGGGTTTTGGGACAAAAGCTGTGCATGTGACAAAAGGTATGGTCTTTATTATATAAGGAGAGAAAGTTGTTATGAATAATGAGAATGTTGTGGGTTGAATTTGGGGCCCTGTTCATGTTCAAATGTTTGTTGGGCATACTTTGTGTTGCCCACCTCTGTGCAAAGAGCCAAACAGCATGCAATGGCAATCCACTTTATATGAGTGATGATAAGTGAGGACTTGAGCTGGAAATGGTACAAGCCGGTATGCTCTACGTACAAGTCTTGGATAAAGTTGTTTTCTTAAGAGTTGAGGGTTCTTTAGCTAGCTGTCAAAGAACTCTAACTCAAGCTGTATCATTAGGTTTACCTTTTTATACGGAAATTTAGGGATTCAATCTCCATTAGTGGTAGATTTTTTTTTTTCTTGAAAGGATGATGGGATAACTAACATTGCAAAAGCCTTCCATGGTGAATTTGGACTACCGAAAAAAAGATGTATGAGCTCTTTTACTAGAAAAAGAAAAGAAATGGGCAAATAGGTAATGAAAGAAAGATATGTAATGTGAGAGAGAGAGAGAGAGAGAGAGAGAGAGAGAGAGAGAGAGAGAGAGAGAGAAGCATTATTAAATGGAGTGGGGAACTTGCATCATGCAAGAAGAGAGAATGTAAGGAAAGAAACAAAGCAGGCTCGAGTTGTAAGTGATCATGGAAGGACAGCTATTGGGGGTCCAAATCCATTGTCCATTTCCCCCAAAACATCAAACTATTCTTTTTTGGTGTCACAAACACCAATTTTCTTCAACTTTTTTTTTCCCACTTCCTCTCTCTCCCATATGAACATAAATAACATAGACAGATGTCCCCCGGGGAATAGGTGGATGGCAAAGGAGGGGGACATACGATCTTGCTAGAGGCATGCAGCGTGGGTTAGATTCAGTCTGGCGCAAGCGAGCAACCTGGGCATAAAAAAAAAACCGACAACATAGACAGGTACTTGAAGGACAAGTTGAAGCACATACCACTATGTTGGAGGTTCAATCGATGCGGTTAACAACAACCCAATCAGGGTGCTCCAAGAAATGCTACGTACTTAAGGGATATATGTTGGGACTTGACCTCGGCTGCAAGTACGTAATTCTCATATAACAACCAAATAGCTATTGTAAAACAACCATAAACTAGGTGTCTAGGTTATACAAATTTTATTTTGTACGACAAAAATATAAATTAACAAGTTCAAACATGGTTGGCCCTCAATTATATGCTTAATCCACTAATTGATTTCACGATTTTCACTAAAATTTCATGAAGTTACAAAAATGCAAGTTTTATCTACTTAGATAAGAATTTGAGTCCAATTTCAATAAACCTTCCCTTAACTAAGATTTTATTGCATTGTTGTTGTCTTCAAACTTATGATTTCCACTTAAACCCATTCCACCACACCATAATCGATTGTCTTCAAACATGAATCTCTAGCTTGGTTTCAGATTAGTCTTCAATAACATAACACTAAGCAATCGTGTTGTGCAGCTTTCTAGAATTTCCACCAAGAATGGGAAAGGAAATGGAACAGTAAACTTTCGTGCCACTTGTTAAATTGATCACGAACAAGAGAGACCACAACAATATTGAGAATTTCATCAAATCTTCTATTTCTAGGACACATTCATAGGAGATTTACTTATTTCATTTAAGTATATTTTAGACGATAGTTTAAATCTAGTATATCATTTAGATGATCTTGTATGTCCTTCGCAGACTTCAAACCTCATGTAATATCTATATATATTGTTACAATCAATGAAAATATTATCTTCTGCCTAATATTTATGGTATTCAGAGTATAACGATCTAAACCCTATGTTGGTCTCAAAGGGCAACAAGGGTATGAAAAATAGCTAGAGGGGGGGGGGGTTTGAATAACTGTTTTGAAATTCTTTTCGAACCCTTGATAAACAAAATTGCAAATGCGCACTTTATCAAATAAGCGTTATGAAATGCGCCTAAGTGAGTGAGTGAAATTCACAGCGGAATTTAGTTAAGTAAATAGGCGCAAAGCTTGATAAAAGGGGCGCACACAAGTATTTTGGCTCAAAGTGAGTGAAATAAGGAACTAAGGCAAATGATATAACAAACACAACACAATTCAATCCAATCAATCTACAATGATTAAACAAGCAAATAGTGAGATAAGATAATAACTTGAAAGTAAATGCCAAGAAATTAATACGCGCTATTTGGAGAGGTTCGATCGGGAAATGATCTACGTCCTCTACCAAGATGGTTAGTCTTTGATTTCTAATGAAGATCTTATAATATGAGAGAGTGTTACAAATTACAACGTTTGAGCTTATACACTAACTCAAGATCTAATATTCTATGAAAGAACAAATCATAGACAAAACGGGTGTATCTCTTAAAGAAAGATCTAAGTGATCAAACTTAAAGAAGTGCGTGTGTGAATTTAGATTCAAGGCTCTTTAGATCTTTATGATTTAGAGCACAATAAAACTAAAGTGTTTTTGCTTGAGGATCTGGGCTAAGGATGAAGGTATGAAGATGTTCTTGAGGAATCTGGGAATTCAAAGGCAATCTTCAAATCTTCAACAAATGCTTGAGAGAGAAATTCAGAGATTCTTAGCAACTTCAAAACGTTTGAAGTTATGGGGTATTTATAGTAGAGCTCCAAAAACTAGCCGTTGGAAATCCCTTGTGGGTAAGGTTACAGGACAGATGTGCTGGAGCTCATTGAGTTGAGCACGTGTCCTTTATAGCCGTTAGACACATAACACAATTAT
Organism: Campanula takesimana; assembly: GCA_026119855.1. Lineage (NCBI taxonomy): Eukaryota > Viridiplantae > Streptophyta > Magnoliopsida > Asterales > Campanulaceae > Campanula > Campanula takesimana. Next base: position 1,505,676 of record JAOWBW010000405.1, on the reverse strand, counting down.
GACCGTTATGGACAGGTGTCCTTAGATGCGGGTGCATAAGTGTTATTTTTCCACCGTTGGATCTTTGGCATAGTTTGAATTTCTTCAAGTCTTCATGTCTTCAATAAATCACCAAGTGTTAAATCATTCACAATGAGGCGCGTTGAGCCAATGGGGCGCATGGGCGCATTGAGCCATTTGGGGCGCAAGAGCAAAGCTAGGTGCATACTCATATGCGCGCGCGCCAAGGAGGCGCATGGAGCAAGTGAGGGGCGCATGGGCACGTGGCTCAAATTGAACAAAGTGATTTTCTTCAATCTTGACATTCTTGCCCTATTCCTAAGCTTAGTCTATTACAATGGACTGCCTAAAAAAATGAAGTATAAATACTTCTTACATATGGGTCTAAAGTCCATGAAATAAAACTTAGGTGATGGATCAATCAAATCTAATCAATCCTATTACATTGAAACTGAGATATAATTGGGCATACCCAACAATCTCCCCCTATTTGATTGATGCCATTACCTACTATATCAGGGACAAACATTATACTTGATAATAACATGTTCAAATAAATGAAATTGGTAAATCATGTCTCAAGTTAATGCACACACTAGTCCAAGATATAGATTTCTAATCTATTCCAATAAAGACAAAACATTACAAATGGAAAGATAGAAACAACAGTTTAACACATTCAAAATGTATGAGTTTTGGTTTGAAATGTGTTTAAACAAAGTTTAAACTCAATGCATGAAAATATGAAACAGTTCAAATATGATGCATATGATTTTAAACAACATATTCAATCTATATTATAAAACATATAGGAAATAACTACCTCTAAAAAGAACATAAAGAACGGCTGAGATTAACTCTTAACCGCCACGATCCAACGACTCACAAATTTTCCAAATTTTCTTTTATTTATTCTAGTGGCTCAGATTGAATCTGAAAAAATAATCCAACGGCTCTCCTATGGCGGTTACCAAAACCCTCTCCTATTCGTCACGCAGACTGAGAAACGGAGGAAGAACGACTCTGAAATAACAGCGGCCATGGCAACGTTGAGCAAGGTAATTTTGCTCGCCATTGGTGTCTCGCTCTTTAGACTTTTTCCTGTTTTCCTGTTCAACATCTTTCCTCGACACACAGATTCAATTTTCCTATCCCCCAGCATTTGTTCTGTCTTATGTTTTTATTTTGTCCCCGCATTGATCTTCGTTTTGGGGTTCTAACTGATGTTATATGTGTTAGTTTTGCTGGGATTTGTTTCAATTTCTGTGTGATGTTCTATGTGTTAATTTTGCTGGGATTTGTTTCAATTTTTGGAAAACAGTAATCCCTGCCCTAGCCATAGCCGCTGCTGTAGCAATCCCATTGCCATCGAGCGATTAAGGCGCCGTTCTATTTCGTATTTTGTGAGTCTCTCTAAACCGGCGAGCAGCCCCTCAAACACTTCGCCTCCATACTAACTTCTCCATTCGTTTTTCTCTTCCCCAGATCCATCACCGACCAAGCCAGTCCACTGGAGCCACCGAAAGTAACAAAACAAAAGATCTGGAGTCGCTGACATCGGGGATTCCCCGTAATAATACTTGCGGCTGTCCCGTTACGGCTAAAGTCATAGCATTGTCGGTCGTCGATCCTCTCCTCCGCTCATGTACCTCTCTCCTCTCTAACTCTTATTCGTGTCTGTGAATTTCATTGTGCTATTTTATGGATTTAGATTCTGCACGTTCCTACTCGATTTATAGCCTTTTTTATTTATGAAATTTACTTTAATTTTAGTGTTGTAGTGTTGCCTTCTCTGTTGATCAATTTGTTTACATATGTCAGTTTGTTTAATTGGTGGTCCTTTCTTCAGTTTACAGGTGATTGGGATTTCCCTCAACCTCTCAACTATATGTGAGTCATAATCTGGATCCTGTGCTCCATCCAAGTAGGTTTATTGTGTTTTTTCCCATTCTGTTTAATTTCCAACTTCCCCAGATTCTTATCTCCACCCTTTATCTCTCAATTGTTTTTCTTTCCTCATTCACTCCCATTTGTCACCCGGGAAAAGATCTGCGCCATTTGTGAGATGGGAACGGACAGTCACGAAATGATCTCAAGGTGACATTCGTCCGAATAGATGGACAACCACACCCCTGTTTGCAGTTGGAATAGTGAGAACAGAGCGGTTTGGTGCTTCAATTTCGAGCCAGAGGTCTCCGTTCCTACGCCGCTGCCGCTAAGGGGTTAATTGAACACAGATGTTGATGTTCTGGTAACCAGATGGGGCTGTATTTTTGTTAGTTACTCATCTAGGTTTGGATTTGAAGTTCTTTAATGTAATCCTCGGATGTCTAGGGCTGAATAATCTCAGTTGATGATTCATCTTTATTATCTAACATTGAAAACTGCCTATGGAAAACCATACTGATGAGTGATGACGTTCATCCCCATAACGTCCCTCAACCGGTAATTGTCTTTCGATTATGTCATTTTCTCTTGCTTTCTCTTGCTAAATTCAATAACAGAATTATAATATTTTGGGTTTAATTAGGAAATTGGTGTAGGGGAAAAGAGTGCTTACCCTAAAGGAAGACTTGCATCTAATCACAAAACATCAAAGGTGATTCAAAATTTGCCATTTCTCTCTTCTTTTTTTCTTCGGTGTGTAAGTGCAGGTACATTCACTGCCATTAGACTTGAAAGCACCTTTTGTGACCTTTCTATCGAGTGTATTTACACCGGGAATCCATCGCACACAACATGAGGGGACAATGACGCCGTACCAGAAAATTGCAAAGTGGCATCGGAAAAACATCATATGCTCTACGATGACTCTTGCCTTAGAGTACCATTCTCTATCTTTCTAAGAAACTGTTTTTTCTCTCAGTTAAACAGGTAGTAATTAGTGTTTTTTTTTCCTGGGTGGACCTGGTGTATTAGAAGATATTATCTTATACCAAAGGGTGTATATCCAACTGTTAGTTTCTATTACCTTGACTTTACCTGTGATTGTGTGTGAAGTACTCACTCCGTCCCATAATAATAGTCTCACTTATCATTTTTTGTAGTGTACTAGAATTTCAAAATTAGTCTATTTATAACCCGTTTTCATACTATCACCAATTTGTACCGTCATTGTTTTCGTACCGTCTCCGTGCCATCGGCACGGGCACAAGTAACAAGAAGTTTGAATGAACAAGGTTTGAGAGAAATAGTGATGCTTTGTTCTCATTAAAACTCGAAATATAAGAGTTGATTACAAGTTTTTAATAGAACAAAAACAAAAGATGAGCTAAAACATTTAAGCACTAGAATCACTAAAACAAATTTCTAACATCACAAAATTTTCTAACAACTTACAAATAAAAGAAAAGAACTAAGGGTTGGGAGGAGGCGCGTCGTCTTCCTTCAATCCTTCTTCGATCTCCGTTACCGAGCGTTGAATTTGTTTGGTAAGTTGAAGAGTACGGTTAACATTTGTGAATGTCTCTTGAACACCATCTCTGAGGTAGTACAGATGCCCAATATTGAAGTCTTGATAGTCATCAATGAAGCGTTGAGTAATAGCTTGCTGTTGAGAAAAGTTTTCAGCAATCATTTGTAAGTTTGCTTCAACAGCAGCTTGCGCGGACACAATATCAGAAGAAGATCTCTCTGCGCACCTATCAGCATTAGAATGCGCGGCGTTGAAATGAGTAACAATCAACTCCTTCAAAACGTCTAACTTTGAAAGCAAGGAGCGAGAGTTAAAAGGCGCGCTAATCCTAGTACTAGAAGAGGGCGCAGAAGAGGGATCATAGTCCATGTGCGCGCCGGGAGCATTTGCTAGCTCATCCTTGATTTCCTTGAGTTTATCCATTATGTTCACTAACTTATCACTTTCACTAGTGACTAAGTCAAGCAACTTCTTAATATCATCAGCAACACTAGTTTCCACTTGCTTAATAGCATCAATAAAAGCTTGACCATCAGTGAGCTTGATCCCTGCGCTAATTCTTTCACGAAGTTCAGCAAGTGTGTCTTTAAACATGTCATTTATTTGACCTATTGCATCGCTCCATTGTTGAGGGGTAAGAAAATGTTTGTCTCTGATGTCAGTGCTAATGCGCGTTATCTCCCCCTTAATGGCAGCAATCTCATCTGCCTGATTTGTTAACATTGAAGTATGAAGCTCAAACTGAGATCCTAAGCGCGCCTGACCCTGCTGAATTTGTTGAAGCATTGAAATAACTATACTCAAATCAGCAATAGGAGGAGTAGGCGCGGGAACAGTTTGGGGTGCAGTAGGAGAAGGGCGCCTGACAGGTGAAGGAACAATAGTGGTTTTCTTGGGAGGAGATGGAAGATACTCAGTACTCGAAGTAGGGTCTTATGTATTGGGTTGAGGCACAGGAGCAGTAGGCGCAGAAGTGGACTTGCGCTTCTTTAAAGGTTTTGGCTCCCCCTCAACTAGATCCTCACTCATGTCTCCAAATAACTCAGCGGATAATTGATCTCTGAGTTTTTGTTGTTCAGCAGTGAGTGAAACAGAAGATGGAGTAGGAGTTGGTTTAATAACAGGAGCAGGCGCAATAGTAACTTTCTTGAGGGGCGCAGAAGAGATTTTCTTTGAAGTCTTTGAAGGAGGCGCACGAACTACGAGAGGAGGAATAAATGCAGACGGAGCAGGGGCGCGTACATCAGCGCTGGATCCTGCGCCTTTTTGCCTTTCTTTATGCGCCAAAGTAGCAGCCTACTTGATTTGATAATCTTCATCTCTTTTTCTTTGCTCTTCAGCCAAACTAGCTTCCTGAGCGCGCTTGAGAGCTTCCTGGTCCTCTTTTTCAGTTCTGGGATGCTTTGGTGGTCTGCCCTCTCGTTCAACAATAGCAATCCCTTTACCTTTGTCTGTACCTGCGCTAGTTCCTGCACCAGGCTGAATCTCAGTCGCTGCACCATCTGCTGCGCCATCTGCAGCGCCATCAGCATCTCCTTCATCTGATTCAGTGGCTTCATCAACCAACTGAGCACCCTTTACTCAAGGCGCACGCTTTGCAATGCGCTTTCTGCGCCTTTTCAACACCAAGCTATCCTTACCAAAAATTGGTACATCGTCTGTATTATAGACGGGATTCTCATTAAGGAATTGTGCAAGAGCTGGGTAGGTGAGAAAAATCTTCGTAAGAATACGGCAGTGAGTCTTGAACTTCGTCTTTCCTTCACTCTTATTCTTGTTGTACTTATCAATCTGATCAGTCAAAGTTTTGAATAGAATTTGAGGCCAATTGAGTCTGGCCTTTCCCATAATCGCAGCAGTATATTCCCACTGCTCCACCGTGAATCTATTCACATTGCCCGATTTGAACACAATAGACGCATCAACGAGATGCGCTATATGTGCTAATAGATATCCTCCATCCCTAATCTCAACATTTTTGATGTTATTCTGAAGGGTGGGGATATTGAGATAGGCGCGCGCAACAATGTTCTGCGCGACCGTTGAGTAAGTATTGGCTTGACCGGATATTCTTTGAGGACCGGTTGTGTTGAAATTGACTGCATGCTTGATTGAGCCAGTAGAAATAGTGATATCAGTATTTTGAACCACGGCGCGAATTCTGTAGCGCACAAAACCTATTTCATTTTTTGGTAACTCAATGAGAGCGGCAGTGGAGAAGAATTCATCAACAAGAAGTGGTGAGTAGAATGGTTGATCCAGCGTGAATAAGGGAGTAAGTCCAGCAGTATGAAGAGTTGAGATGATTTCAAGCCCTATTGGATCTAATGATAGCTCAGCTAGATCAATTGTTTCACCGGGCCTAAAATTTGCAAGATCCTACAAAACAATGATGATTTAAGTTAGAAGTGAATAAGGCGCATAGAATCATAGCAATGAGAAAATTAAAATAGGCGCAAAAAAATTTGAGGCGCGTAGAAAAATCAGGCGTATAGAATCATAGGCGCCTAAGATAGCGCAATGATTTAAGGCGCATGATTGTAGTAGGCGCATGAAATTTTTGAGGCGCATAGATATATAGGGCGCAAACTATGGTTCTATGAAAAATACTAAGGAAAAATTAAACATAGAAAATTGACTAAGTATGAATTGAGGCGCATAATATATTTAGGCGCATAATGTTATTAGGCGCATGAAGGATTGAGGCGCATAAGATTTGTAATAGCCAGAGGCGCATATATATGTTAGGCGCATGAATCACTTGAGGCGCAGAATATCAATAGGCGCATAATCATACTAGGCGCATAAATTCATAAATAGGCGCATAACTATGTAAATCATTTGAACTTAGCAGAAAAACACACAGAATATCACAAACAAGCAAAAATCATTAATCATGAAATCAATAAGAATCAAAACATGCAAATTTTTGAAAACAAGTTTTGAAAAAATTTAAAACCCAAGTCATGCAAACATAATGAATAACACGAAGAACATACTCTTGAGTGCTCGAAGAACACCAAGAATACCAAGAACACCACCAAATCACATATACAATATGTCAAAATTACCGCAAGAAGACAAGGATCACAAATATATAAACCAAAACAAGTACAAAACAACAATAAATCCAGAAAATGGATTTAAAGGTCCAAAAATTTGAAAAGTTTGAAAATAGAAAAACTTCAGATTCGCAACAAATACCGCATTGATCGTTGTAAAGTTGGAATGAAAAGATTCAAAATCACAAATAGAACAAAACCCAACAAACTATTTTGAAAACCGATAACCGAAACAAGATTAATCAAAGAAAGAGGATTTTCGGGTTCTAAGGAAAAAACGCAAACACAGTGACTGTAAAAATTAGAGAGAAAAAAAAAGATTGAGAGTTTAGAATCCATACCATTTCGTCTTGATTCGATTTTGAAGCTTTCTTAGGATCCATGAAGTATATATATATATATATATAAAGAAATTTGAAAAACAAGGAGTGGAGAAATAGAGAGACAGCAGTGAGGGAGAGGAGTCTGTGAAGGGGAAGGAGTTTGAGAGAGAGAAGGAGTGAGAGAGGGTAGGTAATGATGAAAAAGGAAATATGAAGGGGTTAGGTCAATATATATAGATTAGGTTTTCTAGGAGAGGGGAATGCGAAGGGATGTGTATTTATGGGGTGTCAAAAAGGAAAACGGCTCATTATGGTGAAAGACATAAAGTACGGAGCATTAAATGAAGGATTGACAATGAAAGGACAACCATTAATGAAAGGATGACACAAAGTACGAATGATATGACATTTTGGGTAAAGAAAAACTGCTCCACTTCCCTTGTAAGTGTATGAGCAATTTTGACTAATTTTTGCACAAACCCCAAAAACATCTGTTTTGGTGTAAGTTTGGGGTGCAAGAAATATATCCCCAGATTTTTTTTTGAAAAACGAAAAACGAGGGAAAATTAATTGCACAAGTACCCTTGAACAATCATGGAATGTCAAAAGACAAAGATTCTATGCAATAAATAAAAACATACCTGGTACTTATGAAAATTTAATACGTTCAATCATAAGGATAATAAATAAGGGAGCATTGATTGAGCCGCAATATTAAATGGGCGCATGGTAGGCGCAATAACTCATGGCGCGCGCAGAATGAATTGGGCGCAATTACCTTGGGCGCGCGGAGAGTGAGGCGCATACACAGGCGCGTAGTTTTCTTGAAACTTTAGAAAATGATTTAACTATTGAACCTATGATATTCATAACTCAACAAAACATAAAATCATTAGTAGTGACAAAACAATATGTACTAGTTGAGTTCAAGTATACCCATTTCACCTCTCAAAAAGATGAACCGTTTCGAGTCAAGTGCTTTCGTTAGAATGTCGGCGATTTGAAAGTCGGTTCCCAGGTGTTCCAAATGAATATTGCCTTTTTCCACGTGATCTTTGAGGAAGTGATATTTGATGTCGATGTGTTTTGTCTTGGAGTGCATGACAGGATTTTCAGGAACCGCTATTGTTGATGTATTGTCGCAGCAGATGGGACAATTTTCTTCGATTATATCATAGTCCGCCAATTGCTGCTTCATCCATAGAATCTGAGAGCAACAACTTCCCTCAGCGATATATTCAGCTTCAGTTGTTGAGACAGATACTGAAGCTTGTTTCTTACTCGCCCATGACACAAGTCGATATCCGAGGAAATGACAAGTGCCACTTTTGCTTTTCCTATCAATTGTGCACGCTGCATTATCCGTATCTAAATAACCTACAAGTTTAAAATTTGAATCGTTGGTGTACCAAAGTCCAAGGTTAACAGTACCGGAGAGATAACGTATAATACGTTTTACAGCAATCAAGTGCGCTTCTCTAGGGTCAGATTGATAACGAGCGCAAACACAAACACTAAACATTATATCGGGCTTACTAGCTGTAAGATAAAGGAGTGAGCCAATCATACCTCGATAGAGCATTTGATCAACACGTTTACCTTTTAAATCCTTGTCGAGTTTGTTGCCGGTAGCCATTGGAGTGTTGTATGATTTAGCATTTTCAAGTCCAAACTTCTTGATTAGATCCCTTGTATACTTAGCTTGATTGATAAAAATGCCTTTATTCATTTGCTTGATTTGGTGACCGAGGAAGAAAGTGAGTTCTCCCATCATACTCATCTCAAACTTTCTCTTTATTAGTTTCTCAAAGCGCTTGCACAACAATTCATTAGTAGAACCAAATATAATATCATCTACATAAATTTGAACAAGTAATTTATGACCATTATGTTTGGTAATGAAAAGAGTAGTATCAATTTTACCGCGAGTGAAGCCTTTCTCAATGAGAAACTTGGATAGGGTATCATACCATGCTCTTGGCGCTTGCTTGAGTCCATACAAAGATTTCTGGAGTTTGTACACATGATTTGGAAATTGTGAATCTTCAAACCCAGGTGGTTGAGCTACGAAGACTTGTTCTTGGAGTTCACCATTTAGAAACACGCTCTTCACATCCATTTGATATAACTTGAAGTTCTTGTGAGCAGCGTAAGCTAGAAAGAGTCTAATAGCTTCAAGTCTTGCTACGGGCACAAAAGTTTCATTGTAATCAATTCCTTCTTCTTGCCTATAGCCTTGTGCAACCAATCTTGCTTTGTTTCTCGTGATGGTTCCATTCTCATCCATCTTGTTTCTGAACACCCATTTTGTACCAATCACTCCTTGATCATGAGGTCTTGGAACTAGAGTCCAAACCTTACAACGTTCAAATTGATTTAGTTCTTCTTGCATTGCAACAACCCAATTTGGATCTTGGAGCGCTTCATCAGCTTTCTTCGGTTCAATTTGAGAGATAAATGCAGTGTAAGCATCAAAGTTAGTAGCTCTCCTTGTACGAACACCAACATTTAGATCACCAATGATATTATTCATTGGATGACCTCTAACTTCATGAATTTCAGGGTTGTAGTGACTTGAAGGTCTTCAATTGGGACATCTTTACCAGCTTCAAAATCATCAAAGTTAGGAGGCTGAACTGGTTCAGCATTGAAACTGGGGTTAACACCAGATGCAGCAGTAGATATAGGCGCGTGAGAGGAATCTAGAGGCGGGACATTCAAAAAAGGCGCAACTGAAGATTCATTGGGCGCGCCATAAATTGAGTTAGGAGCAACTGATGTAGATGGATTTCTTTGAGTTGATAGATTCTGATCTTGTGTAGGCGCAACATGAATAGGAGCACCTGTCTCATTTAACTCAACAGAATCATCAGCAACATTTGGAGACAAATGTGGCTCAAGGAGAGAATGTTCATCAAATGTAACATGTACAGATTCAACTATCACTAATGTAGATCTATTAAAAACGCGAAAAGCTTTAGAATTGTTTGGTATGCCCACATATATCTCAGATTCAATGTAATAAGATTGATTAGATTTGATTGATCCATCACTTAAGTTTTATTTCATGGACTTTAGACCCACATGCAAGAAGTATTTATACATCATTTTTTAGGTAGTCCATTGTAATAGAATAGACTTAGGAATAGGGCTAGAATGTCAAGATTGAAGAAAATCACAATGTTGATTTAAGGCTCGCACCATGCGCCAAGCGCCTTTAGCATGCGCCTATGCGCCTCATAAGCGCGCGCTATGCTACGCGCCCTAAAGACTCAACGCGCCTACGCGCCTCTTTGATATTAAATCAACACTTGGTGATTTATTGAAGACATGAAGACTTAAAGAAATTCAAACTACGCCAATGATCCATCGGTGGTTAAATAACACGTATGCACCCGCATTTAAGGACACCAGTCCTTAACGGTCACATTTATGTTATTTGTCTAAAGGCTATAAAAGGACACGTGCTCCACTCAATGAGCGACAGCACATCTGTCCTTTAACCTTATCCTCAAGGGATTTCCAACGGCTAGTTTTTTTGGACTCTACTATAAATACCCCATAACTTTAAACGTTTTGAAGTTGCTAAGAATCTCAGAATTTCTCTCTCAAGCATTTATTGAAGATTTGAAGATTGCCTTTGATTTTCCAGAATTCTCAAGAACATCTTCATACCTTCATCCTTAGCCCAGATCCTCAAGCAAAAACACTTTAGTTTTCTTGTGCTCTCAATCTCAAAGATCTAAAGAGCCTTGAATCTAAAATCACACACGCACCTCTTTAAGTTTGATCACTTAGATCTTTCTTTTAGAGATACACCGGTTATTGTCTAGGATTTGTTCTTTCATAGAATATTAGATCTTGAGTTAGTGTATAAGCTCAAACGATTGTAATTTGTAACACTCACTCATTATATAAGATCTCCATTAGAAATCCAAGACTAACCATCTTGGTAGAGGACGTAGATCATTTTCCCGATCGAACCTCTCCAAATAGCGCGTATTAATTTCTTGTCATTTACTTTCAAGTTATTATCTTATCTCACTATTTGCTTGTTTAATCATTGTAGATTGATTGATCTAAATTGTGTTGTGTTGGTTATATCATTTGCCTAAGTTCCTTATTTCACCCACTTTGAGCCAAAATACTTAGAGTGTGTGTTGCGCCCCTTTTAATCATTTGCGCCTATTTAACTTAACTATTCCGCTGTGCATTTCACTCACTCACTTAGGCGCATTTCATAACGCTTATTTGATTAAGTGCGCATTTGCCATTGAATTTTTTAGGGTACGAAAATAATTTTAAAACAGCTATTCACCCCCTCTAGCTATTTTCCATACCCTTGTTGCCCTTTGGGACCAAAAAGTGGTATCAGAGCTAACACCTTTATAAAACTTTTTTGTTTTTCAAGCTTAACATCTTGGGTGCCGATTCAATATGGAAAACTCAAAACCTTCGGCAACTGCTAACTACACACATGTTCCAGTCTTTGATGAAGATCACTTTGACGTGTGGAAATTCAGCATCTTAACTCATCTCACCTCAATCGATGAAAGGCTTCATGACACCATGGTTTATGGACCTTACATCCCTATGAAAGCAAATCCAAATCCACGCACCAATGCTGCTCAACCAACCATCAAGAAACCAAGGGAGAATGGAATGAGGAAGAAACAAGAAGAGTTGCAAATGATGGCAAAGCAAGAAAAATTCTCTTAAGCACTCTAAGCACGGCTATGAAACAACAAGTCATGAATTGTGCTACTGTTAATGAGCTATGGGACACTATTAAAGAGCATATAGAAGGAGATACTGTTTGTAAGGAGAACAAGAAATATGAAGTGCAAAAGAGATTCAACAATTTCTCTCAACTCCCCGGTGAAACCTTAAGACAAACTTATGAACGCTACTGTGAAATTATCAATCTATGTATTTCACTTGGCATGAAATTTTCAAACAAAGATTTGAATGTAAATTTCCTCCAAGCTTTTGGCTCAAGATATCTTCATAAATCCAGCGCTCTTAAAGACGCTGGAACTTTAGATGTATGGACGTTAAGGAATCTTTATGCAAATCTTAAGGTTTATGAGCTCAAACTTCAGCGCATCAGTGAAACTGAAGGAAAATTGAAATCCATAGCAATGGTGGCGCATAGAGAAGAAGCACATGGCCCTGCGCCGGTTCAAGAAGAGAAAAGTTTCGATCCCAAAATTTCTACCTCTGAGCTATTAGACATGGATGATGAATACTTCGCTTTATTTGTGAAGAAATTTCAAAAGTTCAGAAAATTCTCAAGACTCGGCTCAACCAACAAATTTCAAGGATCTACCAGCAGAGCTCCTCCAAAGTTCACGAGGAGCAGTGATTCTAAAAGAAAAGAAGACCTTGTTTGTTTTAATTGCAGGAAACCAGGACACTTTGCTTCAAGCTGCCCAATTCCAAAATTTGAATATATGCAGAAGAAGAGCAGCCATACTCCCAAGTTCACTCCCAAATTCACTCGTCACAAGGGAATGGTTGCTGAAGAAGAATCACCAGCAAATGAGAAGAACACTTGGATTGAAACAGACTCAGATGAGAGCGATGAAGATTCCGATGATGGACTCGTTTGTTTGGTGGCAAATGATGATGAAGTTGATACTTATGATTCTGATGATGACTTCTCCAAAGATGTTCCTGATATGAATGTCTTGAATAAACCTATCAAGAAATCTGCAGGTTTACAAGAAGTGAAAAGGAATAAAGGACCAACCATCAGTGAGCTCGTTGAACAAGGATTTCTCACTCCGGTTCAAAGCGATTGTGGATTGTTATTTTCTAGATGTGATCTGAGTGCTAGAAGCAAACTCAGAAAGAGTGAATATATTAGACCTCAAGTTGCACCTATTCCTACAATCAATCATGATGAGTACATTGTAAAGCAAGAAAAGTTGTTCTTAGAAGCCGAAAAGGTAATCAGTAAATTTGGCAAAATGAAGGAAGCTTTAGCACTATCATGTGATGAAATTTCCCAGCTTAAGACCAAGAAATCTCTACTTAAATCTGAACTCACCCTCCTTAAGTGGTAGATAAAGAGCATGACTCCTCTTACTATTAAAAACACTTTTCTAACAGAACAGAACTCACTTCTTAAAGTTCAAAACGATGAATTGGTTGCTCAAATTACCGATCTTAAAAAAATTACAAATGAGTGGTCCAATTCTCGTGTCACTATGGAGAATATATTTGAGTCCCAAAAATTCAGTGGTGAGAAAAGTGGCTTGGGATTCTCATCAACTAGTGACAACTTTAAATGTGATGTCTGTGCTGAAAGAGATAGTGAATTTACAAATCAGCAAACTTTTGAAATTCCCAAGGAAAAACATTCTAATTCAATGGGTAAAGGACAGGAAAAAATCAAGAGACAGTCATTCCATTATGTCTACCCAACGAAACAATTTGGGAAAGCTAAAGAGAAGGAAGTAGCTAGAGATGAATCATCCTCCAGCAAAACCATTCTTGAAACTAGGCGCGCTCCTTCTCTGAGTGCACATTATGCACCTAGGAGCCACGCGCCTAACCGCCGTGCGCCTCCTAGCCCTATGCGCCCTCCAAGAAAAAGCGCTCCAAAATTTCAAAAGAAATATTTTGTTAAGGCTGGCTCATCTGACCCAAAGAAGGATGCTATCCCAAAGAAAAGTAAAGAGTTTGTGAAAACTCACGTGATTAGTGGCTTTCATCATTGTTCAATTTGTGATTGTTTGGGACATAAGGCCGTGGAATGCCTTTTGAGATTCACTCCCAATGCCAAAGGATGTAAGAATCCTAAGTTCAAGCAAGAGTGGGTCGTCAAAAGTTGCTAACTCTAGGACCCGAAAAGGAATAAATGGGACCTGCTTTAAATGTTATTTCAGGTTCTTTGCTTCATGGCTGGATCTTCAAAAGCTAAAACGTATGAATGGATTCTCGATAGTGGGTGTTCACGACACATGACTGGAGATGAATCCTTACTTGAAGATGTTCATGAAGAAAGAGGTCCCTCAGTAACATTTAGTGATAATAACAAAGGTCAAGTTGTAGCATATGGAAAGCTCAAGAAAGACAAAGTGTGCATTGAAAGAGTCTCTCTTGTCAAAGGGCTCAAGCACAATTTATTATCCATATCTTAATTCTGCGATAAAGGATTAGAATGCCATTTCACCTCAACTCAATGTCTTATCAAGAATGGCAAAACTGGAGTTACATTACTCACGGGATATCGTAAGACAAATATTTACATTATTGATTTCCATAGTATGAACTCTAGTACTAATCTTTGTTTTGTAGCTAAAAGTGTGAGCGAAAATAGTATTCTGTGGCACAAGCGCTTAAGTCACTTGAACTTCAAGTATCTATCTAAACTTAGCAGGAATAATCTTGTAAAAGGACTTCCCAAGGTTGCTGATCATCATGACAAGAAGTGTGCCACGTGTCAACTTGGCAAACAACCGAAAAGTCTTTCTCCAGCAAGACCAATCCCTCAACAACTAGATGTTTGCAACTGCTGCACATTGATCTATTTGGACCAGTCACCACCGCAAGTATTAGAAGAAATAAGTATACTTTAGTTGTGGTGGATGATTATTCAAGATATACATGGGTGGAAATGATGATCTCAAAAGACGATTGTTATGACATTTTGACTACCTTATTCAGACTGCTCCAAACCTAAAAAGAAGATGACATCATTAGTGTTCGATCCGACAATGGAACAGAATTCAAGAATAATGGTGTTGCTCGATATTGCGACGATCATGGGATAGATCACAACTTCTCAACCGCTAGTGTTCCTCAACAAAATGGTGTTGTGGAAAGAAAGAATAGGACGTTGATTGAAGCGGGAAAGATGATGATAGCTGAAGTTAAATTGCCTAAGTACTTTTGGGAAGAAGGTATCAACACAGCATGTTTTACTCAAAATCATTCCCTCATCAACAAACTTCACAACAAGACTCCGTATGAACTTTGGCATGGTAGAACTCCCAACATTGCATTCTTCATGATCTTTGGTTGCAAGTGTTATATCCTCTACAACGGAAATGAACATAGAGGTAAATTCGATGCCAAAGCCGACGAAGGTATTTTTATTGGGTATGCCAAACATTCTAAAGCTTTTCGCGTTTTTAATAGATCTACATTAGTGATAGTTGAATCTGTACATGTTACATTTGATGAACATTCTCTCCTTGAGCCACATTTGGCTCCAAATGTTGCTGATGATTCTGCTGAGATAAATGAAACAGGTGCTCCTATTTATGATGCGCCTACACTTGAACATAATCTATCAACTCAAGGAAATCCATCTACATCAAATGCGCCTAATTCCTCATATGGCGCGCCAAATGAATCATCAGCTGCGCCTCCTTCTAATGTTGCACCTCATGATTCTTCTCACCCGCCTATATCTACTGCTGCATCTAGTGTTAACCCTAGTTTCAATTCTGAACCAGTTCATCCCCCAAATTTTGATGATTTTGAATCTGGTGAAGATGTACCAATTGAAGACCTTCAAGTTACTACAACCCAACCTAACTTACCTCCTGAAATTCATGAAGTTAGAGGTCACCCAATCAATAATATCATTGGTGATCTAAATGTTGGTGTTCGTAGAAGGAGAGCTATAAAATTTGATGCTTACACTGCATTTATCTCTCAAATTGAACCGAAGAAGGCTGATGAAGCACTCCAAGATCCTAATTGGGCTGTTGCAATGCAAGAAGAACTCAATCAATTTGAACGATGTAGGGTTTGGACTCTTGTTCCAAGACCAAATGATCAAGGAGTGATTGGTACGAAATGGGTTTTCAGAAACAAGATGGATGAGAATGGAACCATCACAAGAAACAAAGCAAGATTGGTTGCTCAAGGCTGTAGGCAAGAAAAAGGCATTCATTACGATGAAAATTTTGCGCCCGTAGCAAGACTTAGAGCTATCAGATTATTTCTAGCTTACGCTGCTCACAAGAACTTCAAGCTATATCAAATGGATGTGAAGAGCGCGTTTCTAAATGGTGAACTCCAAGAACAAGTCTACGTAGCTCTACCACCTGGGTTTGAAGATTCACAATTTTCAAATCATGTGTACAAACTCCATAAAGCTTTGTATGGGCTCAAGCAAGCACCAAGAGCATGGTACGATACACTATCAAAGTTTCTCATTGAAAAAGGCTTCACTCACGGTAAAATCGTTACAACTCTTTTCATTACCAAACATAATGGTCATAAATTACTTGTTCAAATTTATGTTTTTGATATTATATTTGGTTCTACTAATGAATTGTTGTGCAAGTGCTTTTAAAAACTAATGAAGAGCAAGTTTGAAATGAGCATGATGGGAGAACTCACATTCTTCCTCGGGCTTCAAATCAAGCAAATGAATGAAGGCATTTTTATCAATCAAGCAAAATACACAAAGGATTTAATCAAAAATTTTGGACTTGAGAATGCTAAAGCATATGACACTCCAATGGCTACCGGCAACAAATTCGACAAAGACTTAAAAGGTAAACGTGTTGATCAAACGCTCTATCGAGGTATGATTGGCTCACTCCTTTATCTTATTGCTAGTAGGCCAGATATTATGTTTAGTGTTTGTGTTTGCAGTCGTTATCAATCTGACCCTAGAGAAGCACACTTGATTGCTGTGAAACATATTATACGATATCTCTCCGGTACTGATAACCTTGGACTTTGGTACACCATGGATTCAAACTTTAAACTTGTAGGTTATTCAGATGCGGATTATGCAGCATGTACAATTGATAGGAAAAGCACGAGTGGCACTTGTCATTTCCTTGGATATCGACTTGTGTCATGGGCGAGTAAGAAACAAGCTTCAGTGTCTGTATCAACAACAGAAGCAGAATATATCGCTGCGGGAAGTTATTGTTGTCAAATACTATGGATGAAGCAGCAATTGGTGGACTATGATATAATCGAAGGAAATTGTCCCATCTACTGCGACAACAGTTCAACCATTGCCGTTTTTGAAAATACTGCCATGCACTCCAAAACCAAGCACATCGACATCAAATATCACTTCCTCAAAGACCACGTGGAGAAAGGAAATATTCATTTAGAATACGTGGGAACCGATTTTCAAATCGCCGACATTCTAACGAAAGCACTTGATGCGAAACAGTTCATCTTTTTGAGAGGTGAAATGGGTATGCTTGAACTCAACTAATTCCATATAGTTTTGTTATTACTAATGATTTTATGTTTTGTTGAGTTATGAGTATACTAGGTACAAAAGTTTAAATCATTTTTATATTGCGGCTCAATCAATGCTATCAAAATTTATTATTTCAATAATTGAACGTATTCAATACTCACAAGTACCAGGTATGTTTGTTCTTATTTATTATAGGAATCGTTGTCTTTTGACATTCCTTAATTGTTCAAGGGTACCTGTGCAATTATTTTTTCCCTCATTTTACGTTTTTCAAAATTTTATTTTCTGGGGATATATTTCTTGCACCCCAAACTTACACCAAAACAGATATTTTTGGAGTTTGTGCAAAAAATTAGTCAAAATTGCTCATACACTTATAGGGAAAGTGGAGCAGTTTTTCTTTACTCAAAATGTCACATCGATGTACCTTGTGTCATTCGACATTTATGGAGCCGTCATTTCAATATTTTCCCCTCATTAATGGCTTGTCCTTTCCAAGTCAATCAACATAAATGCTAGTCTCTTCACCTTCCCTTTATAGAAAATCACCCTATATAAACCCTTACACCTCCTATTTTTTTCTTTTCTCATCATTGCCTATCTCTCTCTCAGTCTCCCTCTCACTCTCTCTTCCCAGTCTCTCTCTTACCATCTCTCGTTTTCTCTCTTTTTCTCTTTATATTGTTCATCATTTTCTTCTCCATTTTTCTATATGTATTCATGGGTCCTAAGAGAACAACAAAAGCACCCCAAGATGAAATGGATATTGCAAATTTAAGACCTGGTGAGACGATTGATCTTGCTGAGCTCTCACTTGATCCAATAGGGATTGAAATCATCTCAACCCTTCACACTGCTGGACTTACTCCACTATTCACGCTGGATCAACCATTCTATTCTCCGCTCCTTGTTGATGAATTTTTCTCAACCGCTGCTCTAGTTGAGATGCCAGCTAATGGATACGTGCGCTACAGGATATGCGCCACTGTTCAGAATGTTGCTATAACTATCTCTACGGGCACAATCAAGAACATAGTGAGTTTCATTATTACTGGCCCTCAGAGTGTTTCAGGACAAGCAAACACCTACTCTGTAGCCACGTAGAACATTGTTGCGTATACTTATCTCAAAATTCCTACCCTTCTGAATAACATAAAAAATGTTGAGATTAGGGATGGTGGTGATCTGCTCGCTCATATAGCGCATCTTGTTGATACTTCGATCGTGTTCAAAATCGGAAATGTGAACAGATTCACTGTGGAGCAGTGGGAGTATACTGCTGCCATCATGGGAAAGGCTAGGTTGAATTGGCCTCAGATTTTGTTCAAGACTTTGTCAGAGCAGATAACCAAATACAACAAGAACAAGGCTGAAGGGAAGACCAAATTTAAAACTCATTGCAGAATCCTTACCAAAATTTTCCTAACCTACCCTGCCCTTGCTCAATTTCTCAATGAAAACCCAGCTTACAAGACTGATGATGTACCAGTTTTTGGTAAAGACAGCTTGGTTCTGAAAAGGCACAGGAAGCGCATGGCAAAGCGTGCACCTAGGGTTAAAGGTGCTCAGTTGGTTGATGAAGCCACTGAGTCAGATGAAGGAAAAGATGATGGTGCTGAAGACCGCGCAGCAGATGGCGCAGAAACTACAAATGCTCCTGGCGCTGGAACGAGCGCAGGAATAGATAAAGGAAAAGGGATTGCAACTGTGATTGAAAGAGAAGCCAGACAACCTAAGCGCCCCCGAACTGAAAAGGATGATCAGGAAGCTATCAAGTGCGCTCAGGCAGCCAGTTTGGTTGAAGCGCAGAGAAAACGAGATGAAGACTATCAAATCAAGCAAGCTGCTGAATTACCCAAGTTAGAAAGGCGCAAAGGCGCATGATCTAGCGCTGATGTACGCGCCCATGCCCCTACTGCGCCTCCTCCTTCTAATCGTGCGCCTCCTTCAAAGACTTCAAAGAAGACTTCTACTGCTCCTATCAAGGAAGTTCCTATTGCGCCTGCTCCAGTCATTAAACCAACTTCTGTCTCACTCACTGCTGATTAACAGAAACTCAGAGATAAAATATCTACTGAGTTATTTGGAGACTTAAGTGAGGATCAAGTTGAGGGGGAGCCAGAACCTTTAATCACGTGTAAATCTACTCGTGCGCGTGTGGCTCCTGCGCCTCCACTTACTACAGAAGATCCCAGTTCAAGTACTGAATACTTTCCTTCTCCTCCTCATAAAACAACTCATATTTCTTCACCAACCAGGCGCCCTGATACTACTGCGCCTCAATCTGACGCGCCTTCTCCTCCTAATGCTGATTTGGGTGTAGTTATTTCTATGCTTCAACAACTTCATGAAGGCCAAGCTCGAATTGAGTCTCAGTTAGAGCTTCATACTTCAATGTTAACCAATCAGGCAAATGAGATTGCTGCCATTAAGGGGGAGATTACGCATATTGGCGCTGATATCAGAGACAAACATTTTCTGACCCCTCAGCAATGGAGTGATGCCATCGTGCAAATGAATGATTTATTCAAAGACACACTTGCTGAGCTTCATGAAAGAATTGCAGGAGGAATCAAGCTCACTTATGGTGAAGCTTTCATAGACGCTATTAAGCAGGTAGAGACTAGTGTGGCTGCAGACATTAAGAAGTTGCTTGACTTAGTCACTAGTGAAAGTGATAAGTTAGTGAATGTGATGGACAAGCTGAAAGAAATCAAGGATGAGCTCGAGAATGCTCCGAGTGCACATATAGATACCGCGCCCTCTTCTACGCCCTCCTCTAGCGCCGCGCATTTTAACTCTCGCTCCCTACTCTCAAAGTTAGACGTTTTGAAGGAGTTTATTGTTACTCATTTTAATGCTGCGCATTCCAGCACACATAGGCGCGCAGAAAGAACTTCTGCTGATATTGTCACCGCGCAAGCTGCTGTTGAAGCTAACTTTCAAATTGTTGCAGAAAATCTCTCTCAACAGCAAGCCATTTCTCAACGCACCATTGACGAGTATCAAAACATCAATGTTGATCATATGCGCTACATTAGAGATGGTGTCATTGACACTCATGGTGTTGTAAACCATTGTCACCAACTTTCAAAGCAAATCCAGCGCTCCGTGAAGGAGATTGAAGAAGGTTTGAAGGAAGACGATGACGTGCCTCCTCCCAACCCTTAGTTTTTTATTTTGTAAGTTTTTAGAACTCTTGTGATAGAAAACCTTTGGTTAGTGATTTAGTGCTTATGTGTTTTAGCACTTTTTGTCTTTGTTCTTTTAAATACTTGTAAACTGTAACTCCTATATTTTGAGTATTAATGAGAACAATGCATCACTTATTATCAAACCTTGTTCACTCAAACCTCTTGTTTGTAGAAAATGAATCTATTATTTAAAATCATATGCATCATATTTGAACTGTTTCATATTTTCATGCATTGAGTTTAAACTTTGTTTAAACGCATTTCAAACCAAAACTCATATATCACTTTGAATGTGTTAAACTATGTTTCTATATTTCTATTTGTAATGTTTAATCTTTATTGGAATAGATTAGAAATCTATATCTTGGACTAGTGTGTGCATTAACTTGATACATGATTTACAAATTTCATTTATTTGGACATGTTATTATCAAGTATAATGTTTGTCCCTGATATAGTAGGTAATGGCATCAATCAAATAGGGGGAGATTGTTGGGTATGCCCACATATATCTCAGATTCAATGTAATAAGATTGATTAGATTTGATTGATCCATCACCTAAGTTTTATTTCATGGACTTTAGACCCAAATGTAAGAAGTATTTATACTTCATTTTTTAGGTAGTCCATTGTAATAGAATAGACTTAGGAAAAGGGCTAGAATGTCAAGATTAAAGAAAATCACAATGTTGATTTAAGGCTCGCGCCATGCGCCAAGCGCCCTTAGCATGCGCCTATGCGCCTCATAAGCGCGCGCTATGCTACGATCCCTAAAGACTCAACGCGCCTACGTGCCTCTTTGATATTAAATCAACACTTGGTGATTTATTGAAGACATGAAGACTTGAAGAAATTCAAACTACGCCAATGATCCATCGGTGGTTAAATAACACGTATGCACCCGCCTCTAAGGACACCTGTCCATAACGCTCACATTTGTGTTATGTGTCGAACGGCTATAAAAGGAAACGTGCTCCACTAAATGAGCGACAGCACATCTGTCCTTTAACCTTATCCTCAAGGGATTTCCAACGGCTAGTTTTTTGGACTCTACTATAAATACCCCATAACTTCAAATGTTTTGAAGTTTCTAAGAATCTCAGAATTTCTCTCTCAAGCATTTATTGAAGATTTGAAGATTACCTTTGATTTTCCAGAATTCTCAAGAACATCTTCATACCTTCATAGCCTAGATCCGCTATGAACAATAATTCATAATAACAAGATGAAATAAACTAACCCTTGTAGATCGTTATGTAAAACTTGGATTAAGCGTTAAGACAAACGCCCTCTACCGGTGATCCACACAACGAACAGATTTCAAGAACGCCTTATTGAACTTGACTGCTAGGTCTTCGGATTGATCAACGAAGTTGAAGAACGATTCTTCAAAGCTCCTAACTATTATTGTGACTTGATAATTGAGATTAATCAATCACAATAACCCAAGAATATAATGTGTGATTTCTTTCTCTAAGAAAGACTTTGGAATTGATCAAATCAACTAACTAGGGAACAATTCCCATCAGTCTGTATTTATATTCAAGGGGTTTCAGAAACCCTTTAGGAATTAGGTTTTCTTGTTCAACAAGAGTTTTCCTAAAAACTGATTCTGCCGGCAAAACCATCCGTACGGATGTTTCAGGAAGCATCCAGAATCAGCCGTACGGATCCTTTAGGCAAGATCCGTTTTACTTCGTTTTTCGCTCCTTTTAATTATCCGTTCTGCGTGTGTGACCCAATAGGATTATACTAAGTTGGCAACGAGTCCGAACCAGTCAAACCTCGTAAGTCATAAGCGGACTCTAGCAAGCCATTATGACTACCCAATTAGTATAACTTTGAACTCCAAAGTTTCCTAAAATAGAACATAACACAATCTCTTTGTTACACGATGTCTATTGAACGTAAGCCATGGTCAATGGTCAACTTACATTTGTTCAATGCTTTCTCGATCCCGAATGTATTGATAACACAAATCTTATTTGAGCACGGCCATGCATTTCATCAATACCATTCATCGAGTGGCCAAAGCTTGACATCTCTTGACGAGGAACAAATCCCATCTTGGCTTATTACTCTTCCCTACATGATTCCGATTATGCCAATCATATTCTTTATAGCTATCCGGTTAGGGATAACGTTTGAATATGTCAAACGTAATGTTCATCATGTGGAAGACTGTGATAACCTCAGGTCTAGAGATTCCAGTGATATAACTATATGAGACTTAATTATGACATTGTGACCATGACGTAAATCTCATAGGGGTCAGTCCAATATTTGTTCTCCAACAAATACCCATAAGTCTAATTGTATCCCATACACCATAATTATCATATGATTATCAGGGACAGGGATTATTATAATAAACATGCAAAAGACATAATAATCAAACATTCAATATCTTTATAAATAATAACATTTGTTTTACAAACAACATGCCTAGGGAATAACACCAACAATCTCCCACTTGCACTAGGCCTAATTAATGTATCGAATACCCATAGACCTAACATGACCATCATGCTTTGCTTGCGGAAGACCCTTTGTCAATGGGTCTGCAATATTATCATCAGTTGGTTCTCTGCATATATTTACGTCTCCTCTATCAACGATCTCTCGAATGATATGAAAACGCCTAAGTATGTGTTTGGATTTCTGATGCAATCTAGGTTTCTTTGCTTGAGCAATAGCACCATTATTATCACAATAAAGGTCTATTGGATTAGCAATGCTAGGAACCACCTCTTGTTCACCAATGAACTTTTTAATCCAAACAGCCTCTTTAGCAGCATCGGATGCAGCAATATACTCAGCTTCAGTTGTAGAATCTGCTACGGTACTTTGCTTAGAACTCTTCCAGCTAACAGCACCTCCATTGAGCACAAATACAAATCTAGATTGCGATCTAGAATCATCCTTGTCAGTTTGGAAGCTTGCATCTGTGTAACCACTTACGACAAGATCATCTTCCATACCTCCATACACCAAGAACAAATCTTTAGTCCTTCGCAAGTACTTAAGAATCGTCTTGACTGCAATCCAGTGACTTTCACCGGGATCAGATTGGTATCTGCTCGTCATGCTCAAAGCATACGAGACAACAGGTCTAGTACGTATCATGGCATACATGATGGATCCAATAGCAGAAGCATATGGAATCCCAATCATTCTCTCATACTCATCAGTCGTCTTAGGACACTGATTCTTGCTTAGAGATATGCTATGACCTACTGGCAAATTTCCTCTTTTAGAGTTTTCCATGCGGAATCTCTTGAGAACTTTGTCAATATATGTATCTTGACTTAAACCAATCAGTTTCTTAGATCTATCACGATAGATCCTAATGCCAAGGATGTAAGCGGCTTCTCCCATATCTTTCATTGAAAAACACTTTCCTAACCAAGTCTTTACAGACTGTAGTGCAGGAATGTCGTTTCCAATGAGCAATATGTCATCAACATATAGTACTAGAAATAATACTACGCTCCCACTAATCTTCTTGTATACACAAGGTTCATCTTCGTTCTTGATGAAGCCAAACTCTTTGACCAATTCATCAAACCGAAGATTCCAACTCCTAGAGGCTTGCTTCAATCCATAAATGGATCGTTGCAATTTGCATACTTTATTAGAATTTTCTGGAATTACAAAACCTTCAGGTTGTGTCATATAAACATCCTCAAGTAAGTTCCCGTTAAGGAACACTGTTTTGACATCCATTTGCCATATCTCATAGTCAAAATATACGGCTATGGCAAGTAAAATTCTTATAGACTTGATCATTGCTACGGGCGAAAAGGTTTCATCATAGTCGATTCTATGAATCTTCCTATAGCCTTTTGCTACAAGTCTAACTTTATAAGTATGCACCTTTCCATCCATGTCAGTTTTCTTTTTGAAAACCCACTTGCATCCTATGGTTTTTATACCTTTGGGCTCATCAATCAAGTTCCAAACTTGATTGTCATACATGGACTTAATTTCAGATTCCATGGCTCTAAGCCATTGATCTGAATCAGGAGCGGACATCGCTTCTTGATAGGAAGTAGGTTCATCATCAACTATGACTTCCACTTAATTACTATCCGTCATGAGAAATCCATATCTCTCAGGTTCGGATCGTATCCTACCAGTTCTGCGAGGAACATGAGTATTCTGATTAGGTTCCACAACTCCTTGTGAACCTTGGTCAGATCCAATCATCGGTTCCATGTAATTTGCGGGTTCTTGAACCTCTTCAAGACTAAGTTTACTCCCACTAGTTCTTTTAAAGAGAAACTCTTTCTCTAGAAAAGCACCATCTCGTGCAACAAACACTTTGTTGTCCGTGCGGTTGTAAAAGTAGTATCCTTTTGTTTCCTTAGGATAGCCCACAAAATTACATTTATCAGATTTGTGTGCGAGTTTGTCAGAGATCATCCTCTTGACATATGCCTCACAACCCCAAATCTTCATAAAAGAAAGATTAGGCTTCTTTCCTTTCCACATCTCATATGGAGTCTTTGGAACATATTTTGTTAGAACATTGTTTAGTGTAAGAGCAGCAGTTTCTAGTGCATGTCCCCAAAAGGATAAAGGAAGATCAACTTGACTCATCATGGAGCGGACCATATCCAATAAGGTCCTATTTCTCCGCTCAGACACACCATTCCATTGTGGTGTTCTAGGTGGAGTTAATTGTGAAACAATTCCACAATCTTTAAGATGATTGTCAAATTCTTGGCTTAAATATTCTCCACCACGATCAGATCGAAGTGCTTTAATAGTTTTACCAAGTTGATTCTGTACTTCATTTTGAAATATTCTAAATATCTCAAAAGATTCACTTTTATTCTTCATTAAGTAGACATAGCCATATCTACTAAAATCATCAGTAAAAGTTATGAAGTATTGATATCCTCCCCTAGCACTGCTGCTCATTGGTCCACAAACATCAGTATGTATGAGTCCCAATAAGTCACTAGCCCTTTCACTACTCATAGTAAAAGGTGCCTTAGTCATCTTTCCAAGTAAACAAGACTCACAAGTTTCATATGATTCAAAATCATGTGAATCTAAAAGTCCGTCCCCATGGAGTTTTGAGATACGCTTCTCATTAATATGACCAAGACGGCAATGCCACAAATAAGTATGATTTACATCATTAGGTTTGGATTTCTTATTTACATTATAGATATTATCATTATTTCCACTTTCAACATCAAGAACATAAAGGCCATTAAATGAACATGCAGTACAATAAAGCATATCATTTAAATAAATACAAAACTTCTTATTCTTAATAAGAAAACTATAACCTTCATTATCCAAACAAGAAATTGAAATAATATTCCTACTCAAATCCGGAACGTAATAACAATTGTTCAAAACAAGAATTAATCCGCTAGGTAAAATGACATCATATGTTCCTACGGCCAATGCAGCAACTCTTGCTCCATTTCCCACGCGTTGGTCTACCTCGACATCTTTGAGTAGCCTCCTATTCCTTAGTGCCTACACATTCAAACAAATGTGAGATCCACATCCGGTATCTAATACCCAGGAACTAGAAGTAGAAAGTAGAATATCTATAACATAGATACCTGAAGTAGACGCAGTCCCACTGCTCTTCTTCTTCTTTAACTCTTCCTTGTAAACCTTGCAATTTCTTTTCCAATGATCAATCTCATTGCAGTGGAAACAGATTGCATCCTTTTGGGAAGTAGGTTTAGCCACATCAGCATTAGCAACAATTGCCTTGCCAATCTTGGGTTTGACAACTTTTGTCATAACCCCTTTGCCATTGCCTTTAGAGCCTTTTCTTCCTTTTGTCACTACGAGCACAGGAGCGACTTCTTTACCGATTTTCTTTTCCGCTGTCTTTAGCATCCCGTGCAACTCAGACAGGGACTTATCCATCCCATGCATATTAAAGTTTATGACGAACTGATTATAGCTTTTGGGCAATGAATTAAGAATAAAATCAGTGGCCAACTCAACATCAATGGGATGGCCAAGCCTCTCTAGATGCTCAAAATGAGCCTTCATCTTCAAAACATGAGGGCCCATAGACTGCCCTTCGCTCATCTTGCATGAGACCAAGGCAGCTATAGTGTCGAACCTCTCTTGCCTTGCTTGTTCTTGAAACATGTCTTTCAACGAAAGAGCAAGGTCAAATACCTCCAAGTGTTCAAGAGTCTTCTGAAGCTCTGGACACATGGCCGCAAGCATAAGACAACCCACCTCACGAGAATCACTTTTGTGTTACTTGTAGGCGTTTCTCTCATCCTTGGGTTCATTAGAAGCAGGTTCTTCTTCAGGAACGGGCTCTTCAAGAATATAGGGCTTGTCCTCATGATTTAGAACAATTCTAAGGCTACGGATCAAATCCATGTAGTTAGCTCCATTTTCTTGAAGCTTTTCCTTCTCAAGGATAGATCGCAGTGATAAGTTTGTATTTTGTGCCATTATCTACAATTATGCAAACATATAATTAAATATAAGTACCAACTTAATTAAAGATATTAAAATATTAGTATTTCACAAATACTCCCACTAAATTATATAACCTTCATATACATTCAATGTATAATATAATTTAAATGGGCTAAGATCCATATATCATTTAATTTTACGTCCGCGAGGGCAAGATGCATAAAATTAAATTATTTAGGTAGATAACTCCTTATCAATCATATCATATATGACTCTTAGATCTTTTATGAGATTATATCAAGACATCTTATGTCATGCATGTTTTAAATCTCATCTGTGCCTTAGGTCCATAACTCTTTTGATAGCCTAATTAAGTCAACCCACTTTAAACGCATAGGAACCACTCTTTCACTCATCTTGTTCATACATGAATAAAATCAATGCACCTCGCGAGGGTTAGAGCGCGCATGAAATTACCCATGTAATCCCAAGTGTCTTAATCATGGGTTGGCACAAAACTTAAATTTTAAGAAGGTTCACACACATAAAGTTAATCAATTAACCGAATTAATTTTATGTGACATTAGTTGCGCTAGTTAGGGATTAAAGTCTGAAACCTTTGAGATTACTCCAATCTTAAACTCCTTTAAGATTCTAATCTCTATGTCTGCACTTCTGAACTTACATCTATTTCAGGAAACACGGTTTCAAAGACCAGCCATCTGAAATGGATCAAATCAGTATAGTCCAAACCTTCTGCAGAGCATCTTGAAATTGAGAGCACAAACCGTACGGTCGAAACTAAGCCAAAATGCATCCACATTCCCGTACTAGGATCAAGAAACCAAGCAACTTCTCTATACGGTCGAAACTAAGCCAAAAGGCATCCACATTCCCGTATAGATTGGCCACTTGTCTCAAGATCTTTCATTGTCTCTTAATCTCACAGATTACAGCAGTTCTAAACTCTTTAGAACTCTGTTTTCTGCAGTTACTTTGAATTCTTCGCAGAAAACTGTTTCAGGAAACACGGTTTCGAAAACCAGCCGTCTGAAACCAGTTTCTGTTTTCAGGTTCGAATTCTGCAAACAATTTGCAGAACAATCTGAACATGAGAAGTCAGAATGAATTCTGGGAGTGGACCAAAACCATCCGTACGGATGTGTTTGGAGGCTCCCAAACCAGCCGTACGGATTCTTAGGTAGAATCCTAGTTTTTCCAGATTTTCAGATTTCAGAAATTCGATCAATCTTAATATCGTGTTTATACATAATCAGATTACAGAAACATGAAATTGCAGATTACGAATTTTAACCCATCTAATTCATATATTCAATAACCAATTTATTCCACATACAAATTAGATCAAGATCATCAATAAGATAATCCGATTACAACATGATAATCTAAGTATGCAATCATACATATTAATCAAATCAATATTACAATTACATCAACTAGCATGCATATTTTATATCTCATATAAAATCCATCACATAAATTCATCTATCTCATGATCATACCAATTAAATAATTGCATTAAATAATTATATCATGATAATATTAGAATTATTGATCATCAACGGGGCTCTGATACCACTGTTGGGTTTCGTGCAATCATGCGCAGCGGAAGATAGACATGAATAAAACCCAATAGCCTAGATCCGCTATGAACAATAATTCATAATAACAAGATGAAAGAAACTAACCCTTGTAGATCGTTATGTAAAACTTGGATTAAGCGTTAAGACAAACGCCCTCTACCGGTGATCCACACAACGAACAGATTTCAAGAACGCCTTCTTGAACTTGACTGCTAGGTCTTCGGATTGATCAACGAAGTTGAAGAACGATTCTTCAAAGCTCCTAACTATTATTGTGACTTGATAATTGAGATTAATCAATTACAATAACCCAAGAATATAATGTGTGATTTCTTTCTCTAAGAAAGACTTTGGAATTGATCAAATCAACTAACTAGGGAACAATTCCCGAATGTATTGATAACACAAATCTTATTTGAGCACGGCCATGCATTTCATCAATACCATTCATCGAGTGGCCAAAGCTTGACATCTCTCTTGACGAGGAACAAATCCCATCTTGGCTTATTACTCTTCCCTACATGATTCCTATTATGCCAATCATATTCTTTATAGCTATCCGGTTAGAGATAACGTTTGAATATGTCAAACGTAATGTTCATCATGTGGAAGACTGTGATAACCTCAGGTCTAAAGATTCCAGTGATATAACTATATGAGACTTAATTATGACATTGTGACCATGACATAAATCTCATAGGGGTCAGTCCAGTATTTGTTCTCCAACAAATACCCATAAGTCTAATTGTATCCCATACACCATAATCATCATATGATTATCTATTAAACTTATAGTAATAATTAATCATAATTATCAGGGACGGGGATTATTATAATAAACATGCAAATGACATAATAATCAAACATTCAATATCTTTATAAATAATAACATTTGTTTTACAAACAACATGCCTAGGGCATAACACCAACATTCTTGTGCTCTCAATCTCAAAGATCTAAAGAGCCTTGAATCTAAAATCACACACGCACCTCTTTAAGTTTGATCACTTAGATCTTTCTTTTAGAGATACACCGGTTATTGTCTAGGATTTGTTCTTTCATAAAATATTAGATCTTGAGTTAGTGTATAAGCTCAAATGATTGTAATTTGTAACCCTCACTCATTATATAAGATCTCCATTAGAAATCCAAGACTAACCATCTTGGTAGAGGACGTAGATCATTTTCCCGATCGAACCTCTCCAAATAGCGCGTATTAATTTCTTGTCATTTACTTTCAAGTTATTATCTTATCTCACTGTTTAATCATTGTAGATTGATTGATCTAAATTGTGTTGTGTTGGTTATATCATTTGCCTAAGTTCCTTATTTCACCCAATTTGAGCCAAAATACTTTGAGTGTGTGTTGCGCCCCTTTTAATCATTTGCGTCTATTTAACTTAACTATTCCGCTGTGCATTTCACTCACTTACTTAGGCGCATTTCATAACGCTTATTTGATTAAGTGCACATTTGCCATTGAATTTTCAAGGGTACGAAAAGAATTTTAAAACAACTATTCACCCCCCTCTAGTTATTTTCCATACCCTTGTTTCCTTTTGGGACCAACAAGAATGTTTGGCATACCCAACAAAAATACCTTCGTCGGTTTTGGC
This sequence comes from Campanula takesimana, assembly GCA_026119855.1. Lineage (NCBI taxonomy): Eukaryota > Viridiplantae > Streptophyta > Magnoliopsida > Asterales > Campanulaceae > Campanula > Campanula takesimana. The sequence goes on along the minus strand of JAOWBW010000405.1, from coordinate 1,475,850 downwards.
ATCGAATTTACCTCTATGTTCGTTTCCGTTGTAGAAGATATAACATTTGGAACCAAAGATCTTGAAGAATGCAATGTTAGGAGTTCTACCACGCCAAAGTTCATAGGGATTCTTGTTGTGAAGTTTGTTGATGAGGGAAAGATTATGAGTGAAACATGCGGTGTTGACAGCTTCTTCCCAAAAGTACTTAGGCAATTTTGCTTCAGCTATCATCGTCTTTCCCGCTTTAATCAACGTCCTATTCTTTCTTTCCACAACGCCGTTTTGTTGAGGAACTCCAGCGGTTGAAAAGTTTGTGATCTATTCCATGATCGTCGCAATATCGAGCAACACCGTTGTTCTTGAATTTTGTTCCATTGTCGTATCGAACACTAATGATGTCATCTTCTTTTTGGGTTTGGAGCAGTCTGAATAAGGTAGTTAGAATGTCATAACAATTTTCTTTGGTAATCATCATTTTCACCCATGTATATCTTGAATAATCATCCACCACAACTAGTGTATACTTATTTCCTCTAATACTTGCAGTGGTAACTAGTCCAAATAGATCAATGTGCAGCAGTTGCAAACATCTAGTCGTTGAAGGATTTGTCTAGCAGGAGAAAGATTCCTTCTATTGTTTCCCAAGTTGACATGCGGCGCACTTCTTATCATGATGATCAGCAACCTTGGGAAGTCATTTAATAAGATTATTCCTGTTGGTGTTGGTTCCCTAGGCACGTTTAATAAACGTTGTAATTGTTATCATTTATTTCATATTAATAAAGAGATGTTTTGATTACTATTGTCGTTCATGTTTACTTATAATAATCTCCGTCCCTAGTACTTGTTTGGTATTAGTATAAAGGCTAAATGATTATGGGATGATCATGTTAGATTTATGGGTACTTGTTAAGTACCGGACATGACCGGCTTTATGAGATCTATATCATGGTCAATGTCATATATATATCTCATATTAGTTATGTCATTTGAATCCTTAGACATGTAGTTATTATAGTCTTCCACTTGATGAACATTATGTTTGACATATTCAAACGTTACCTTTAACCGGGTAGTTATAAAAGGTATGATTGGCATAATCGGATTCATGTAGGGAAGAATAATAAGCTATGATGGATTTGTCCCTCTTAGGAGAGATGTCAAGATTAGGCCTCTCGTAGGAATGATGTGGATGAAAATGTTCGGCCGGACTCAAATGAATTGATTGGATCAATGTCGTTTGGATTATCAACATATTCGGAATCGAGAAAGTATTGAACAAAGACAAGTTGACTTGTTGACCATGACTTGTGTTCAATGACATCATGGACAAAGGGATTATGATATGTTCTAAATGGAATGCGAACTTGTATCTAGTTATACTATTTGGGTAGGTATGACGGTTTGCTAAAACCTAATCATATCTTATGGGTTTATGATTGAACCCGTTGCCAACTTAGTGTAATCCTATAGGGTCACACACATTAGAACGAATCTAAAAGGACTTAATTAGAATTATGGGTCGAAGGACTTTTAAGGGTTTTAGAGGAGAAAACCGGAAAAACTGAAAAGGGGAGCGCCCGGTCGGGCAGCCTTGTGTACCCGGTCGGGATATATGCTGCGCCCGGTCGGGCACTTTGCTATACCCGATCGGGCAAGACGGTTTCGGGCCAGAAACTTCCTGTTCTGTTTTCTTGCGGGTTTAACCACTTGTTTCCTATTTGGAATAGGTGTAACAAGTATAAAACCTATCTCTAGTTGCCCTAATCAGTCCTATCAATTGTGATAACATTATGAGTGCCTCCAAAGAGTTTTGAGAGGATTATTTTTCTTGTTCTAAGAGATCTCTAGATTGAAGAACAAGAATATCATCACGTAATTCCATATAGTCAAATACAATTGAGAAAGCGTGTTTCTCAATTTTGGTCTAGCAACCAAGATCAAGTGTTCTTGATATTCGTTCGTGGTGTGGATACTGATAGTGGGTGAAATTTATCATCTTCGAAGTTCGTGTTCTTACTTGCTCGTGATCAAGCTTCGAATTCTCCACCAAGATTAAAGACCAAATTCAAAGGCATCAAGGGTTATTATTCTAGTATTCATATTGTATATATTTGATATAATCATATGAGCGGATCTATGGCTTTGGGTTTCATAAAAAAATTTAAATGCTTTATTCCGCTGCGCATGTTACTACGAAACCCAACAATTCCTGCTGAGTTTAGATAGATACTTGAAGTTCAAGTGACTTAAGCACTTGTGCCACAGCCAACTATTTTCGCTCACACTTTTAGCTACAAAACAAAGATTAGTACTAGAGTTCATACTATGGAAATCAATAATATAAATATTTGTCTTACGATATCCCGTGAGTAATGTAGCTCTAGTTTTGCCATTCTTGATAAGACATTGCGTTGAAGTAAAATGGCATTCTAATCCTTTGTCGTAGAATTGAGATATGGATAATAAGTTATGCTTGAGTCCTTCGACGAGAGAGACTCTTTCAATGCACACTTTGTCTTTCTTGAGCTTTCCATATGCTACAACTTGACCTTTGTTATTATCACCAAATGTTATAGAGGGACCTCTTTCTTCATGGACATCTTCAAGTAAGGATTCATCTCGAGTCATGTGTCATGAACACCTACTATCGAGAATCCATTCATACGTTCTAGCTTTAGAAGATCCAGCCATAAAGCAAAGAACCTGAAATATAAACATTAAAAGCAGGTCCCCTTTATTCCTTTTTGGGTCCTAGAGTTAGCAACTTTTGACGACCCACTCTTGCTTGAACTTAGGATTTTTACGTCCTTTGGCATTGGGAGTGAATCTCAAAAGGCATTCCACGGCCTTATGTCCCGAACAATCACAAATAGAACAATGATGAAAGTCACCAATCACATGAGTTTTTACAAACTCTTTACTTTTCTTTGGGATAGCATTCTTCTTTGGGTCAGATGAGCCAGCCTTAACAAAATCCTTCTTTTGAAATTTTGGAGCGCTTTTTCTTGGAGGGCACATAGGGCTAGGAGGCGCACGGTGGTGAGGTGCGTGGCTCTTAGGCGCATAATGTGCACTCGGAGAAGGAGCGCACCTTGTTTCAAGAATGATTTTGCTAGAGGATGATCCATCTGTAGCTACTTCCTTCTCTTTAGCTTTCCCAAATTGTTTCGTTGGGTAGACATAATGGAATGTTTGTCTCTTGACTTTTTCCTGTCCTTTACCCATTGAATTAGAATGTTTTTCCTTGGGAATTTCATGAGTTTGCTGAGTTGTAAATTCACTGTCTCTTTCCGCACAGACATCACACTTAAAGTTGTCACTAGTTGATGATGTGAATCCCAAGCCACTTTTATCACCACTGGCTTTTTAGGACTCAAAGATACCGTCCATAGTGACATGATAATTTAACCACTCATTTGTAATCTTCTTAAGATCAGTGGTTTAAGTGACCAATTCATCATTTTGAACTTTAAGTAATGTGTTCTGTTCCGTTAGATAAGTGTTTTTAACAGTAAGAGGAGTCATGCTCTTTATCTGCTCCTTAAGGAGGGTGAGTTCAGATTTTAATAGAGATTTCTCGGTCTTAAGCTGGGAAATTTCATCACATGATAGTGCTACAGCATCCTTCATATCACTAAAACGACTGATTACCTTTTCAGCCTCTTTGAATAATTTTTCTTGCTTTACAATGTCCTCATCATGATTGATTGTAGGAATAAGTGCAACTTGAGGTCTAACATATTCACTTTTTCTGAGTTTGTTTCTAGCACTCAGATCACATCTGGAGAATAACAATCCACCATCGCTTTGAGCCGGAGTGAGAAATCCTTGTTCAACGAGCTCGCTGATGGTTGGTCCTTTCTTCTTTTTCACTTCTTGAAAACCTGCAGATTTCTTGATTGGTTTATTCAAGACATTCATATCAGGAACATCCTTTGAGTAGTCATCATCAGAATCATAAACTTCATCTTCATCATCCTTTGCCACCAAACAAACGAGTCTATCATCAGAATCTTCATCACTCTCTTCTGAGTCTGTTTCAATCCAAGTGTTCTGCTCATTTGCTGGTGATTCTTCTTCAGCAACCATTCCCTTGTGACGAGTGAATTTGGGAGTATGGCTGCTTTTCTTCTGCATGTACTCAAATTTGGGAATTGGGCAACTCGATGCAAAGTGTCCAGGTTTCCTGCAATTAAAACAAACAAGGTCTTCTTTTCTTTTAGAATCACCGCTCCTCGTGAACTTTGGAGGAGCTCTGCTTGTAGATCCTTGAGCTTTGTTGAATGAGCCGGGTTTTGAGAATTTTCTAATCTTCTGGAATCTCTTCACAAATAAAGCGAAGTCTTCATCATCCATGTCTAATAGCTCAGAAATAGAAATTTTGGGATCAGAACTTTTCTCATCTTGTACCAACGCAGGCGCATGCGCTTCCTCTCTATGCGCCACTATAGCAATGGATTTTGATTTTCCTTCAGTTTCACTGATGCGCTGAAGTTTGAGCTCACAAACCTTGAGATTTTCATAAAGGTTCCTTAAAGTCCATACATCTAAAGTTCCAACGTCTTCAAGAGCGCTAGATTTATGTAGGTGTATTGATCCAAAAGCAGCAAGGAAATTTGTATTTAATTCCTTATTAGAGAACTTATTTTCAAGTGAAATACAGAGATTGATAGTTTCACAATAGCGTTCATAAGTCTGTCTCAATGTTTCAACGGGGAGTTGAGAGAAATTATTGAATCTCTTTTGCACTTCGTATCTCTTGTTCTCCTTGTAAACCGTGTCTCCTTCTATATGCTCTTCAATAGCATCCCATAACTCATTGGCGGTAGTACAATGCATGACTTGTTGTTTCATAGCCGTGCTTAGAGTGCTTAGGAGAATGTTTCTTGCTTTGCCATCATTTGCAACTCTTCTCAATTCTTCTTCAGTTTATTCTTCCTTTGGTTTCTTGATGGTTGGTTGAGAAGCGTTGGTGCATGGATTTGGATTCGCTTTCATTGGGATGTAAGGTCTATAAACCACGGTGTTATGAAGCCTTTCATCGATTGAGGTAAGATGAGTCAAGATGCTGAATTTCCACACGTCAAAGTGATCTTCATAAAAGACTGGAACATGTGTGTAGTTAGCAGTTGCCGAAGGATTTGAGTTTGCCATATCGAATCGGCACCCAAGCTGTTAAGCTTGAAAAACAAAAAAATGTTTTATAAAGGTGTTTGCTCTGATACCACTTGTTGGTCCCAAAGGGCAACAAGGGTATGAAAAATACCTAGAGGGGGGGGGGTGAATAGCTGTTTTGAAATTCTTTTCGAACCCTTGATAAACTCAATTGCAAATGCGCATTTTATCAAATAAGCGTTATAAAATGCTCCGAAGTGAGTGAGTGAAATGCACAACGGAATTTAGTTAAGTAAATAGGCGCAAAGCTTGATAAAGGGGGCGCACACACACTCTAAGTATTTTGGCTCAAAGTGAGTGAAATAAGGAACTAAGGCAAATGATATAACAAACACAACACAATTCAATCTAATCAATCTACAATGATTAAACAAGCAAATAGTGAGATAAGACAATAACTTGAAAGTAAATGACAAGAAATTAATACGCGCTATTTGCAGAGGTTCGATCGGGAAATGATCTACGTCCTCTACCAAGATGGTTGGTCTTGGATTTGTAATGAAGATCTTATAATATGAGAGAGTGTTACAAATTACAACATTTGAGCTTATACACTAACTCAAGATCTAATACTCTATGAAAGAACAAATCTTAGACAAAACCGGTGTATCTCTTAAAGAAAGATCTAAGTGATCAAACTTAAAGAGGTGCGTGTGTGAATTTAGATTCAAGGCTCTTTAGATCTTTATGATTTAGAGAACAATAAAACTAATGTGTTTTTGCTTGAGGATCTGGGCTAAGGATGAAGGTATGAAGATGTTCTTGAGGAATCTGGGAATTCAAAGGCAATCTTCAAATCTTCAACAAATTTTTGAGAGAGAAATTCAGAGATTCTTAGCAACTTCAAAACGTTTGAAGTTATGGGGTATTTATAGTAGAGTCCAAAAAACTAGCCGTTGGAAATCCCTTGAGGATAAGGTTAAAGGACAGATGTGCTTGAGCTCATTGAGTGAAGAACGTGTCCTTTATAGCCGTTAGACACATAACACAAATATGACCGTTATGGACAGGTGTCCTTAGATGCGGGTGCATACGTGTTATTTTTCCACCGTTGGATCTTTGGCGTAGTTTGAATTTCTTCAAGTCTTCATGTCTTCAATAAATCACCAATTGTTAAACCATTCACAATGAGGCGCGTTGAGCCAATGGGGCGTATGGACGCATTGAGCCATTTGGGGCGCAAGAGCAAAGCTAGGTGCATACTCATATGCGCGCGCCAAGGAGGCGCATGGCGCAAGTGAGGGGCGCATGGGCACGTGGCTCAAATTGAACAAAGTGATTTTCTTCAATCTTGACATTCTTGCCCTATTCCTAAGCCTAGTTTATTATAATGGACTACCTAAAAAATGAAGTATAAATACTTCTTACATATGGGTCTAAAGTCCATGAAATAAAACTTAGGTGATGGATCAATCAAATCTAATCAATCCTATTACATTGAAACTGAGATATAATTGGGCATACCCAACACCCTAACTCCTTCTCCGGCTTTTTTTTCTCACCACCACCTCTTTAGCATTGTCAAACTCCTCCTCCGTCCTCCCCAACCCGCCGAACCCGACCACCCAAAATCCTTACTCCTCTCACATATCCTACATGGGCCTCCCAAATTACTTATATTCTCTTTGGCCTCGACCTTCTCAAATTTGTCGACGGCACTCATCAACCACCACCCGCCACCATCACTAAAGACTGCAAAGAAACCACAAATCCCGCCTCCATCACCTGGAATAGACAAGATTGTCTCATTCTAAGTGCTCTTATTAGAATCCTTGATGCCTCCATAGGACCACTAGTTTATCAAGCCACCACCTCTTGTGAAGATATACTCAAAACCACATACGCCAACCCTTCCTGTGGTCATATCCTCCAAGTAAAATATCACCTAGACTCTATCCCCAAATCTTCCCTCTCAATCACCAACTACATGCAATCAATTAAAGCATGTACGGACACTCTTGCAATCCTTAGTAAACCAATGGACCTGGAGGACATCAATGCTAAAGTCCTAAAGGGTCTCGACTATGAACCTTACAAACCCATCATTGACTCCGATCGAGCCCGTCACAACCCTATACATCACGAACTCACCCTTACATAACATCACCCCCCCTCCATCATTCCCGGCCTCTGCCCATCTAGTCCAAGCTTCTCGTAACCCCTCTTGGTTATCACCCTTACTTCCCACACCAAACTCCTCTCAACCACGTCCCACCATTCCCAATACCTTCAAAGGTAAATGTCAGTATTGTCGTTATTTAGGTTATACAATCTCCCAATGCCGATAATTCAGTTGTAACAACCCGAATGATGTCTTCTCACCCCCTCCTCCAACCGTCCACCTTACTCCACCACTCTACATCTTCCACCTCAACTTCATACTGCCATTGCTTCCATGCCTTCCTCTCCGGCCTCCTGGCTCGTCGATAGCAGTGCCATTCTTCATATCACTAACCTTGCCCTCCATCACCCCTACAATGGCAGTGATGATGTCAACAATTGAGATGGGTCCGACCTCCCCTTCTCCAATATAGGTTATTTCTCAATTCCTTCCTCTCATTCGTCTCTTAATTTCAATAATGTTCTACATATTCCCCTTATTTCCCGCAACCTTTTTTCTCTTTCACAATTTTGCAAAGATAAGAACGCTATTATTGAATTCTCTTTCTTATTATAAGAGTATCTCAGAAAAATGCCCTCTTCTCCATGAAACAATTGATCGTGGAGTCTATATTTGGAATCCATCTTCTCCTCAAGTGCATGTCGTCACCACCATCTCATCTATGTCCTGGCATCACCATTTAGGATACCCCTCCCCCTATATAGGTTTCCTATTTAAATAAACAATTTTTGTTATCTATTCCTATTAGACGATTTCCTCATTGTAATTTCTGAAACATTAGTGAAAGTCATAAGCTTCCATTCCACACTTCTCCTATTACTTCTACTGCACCACTTGATCTTATTTCTTCTGATGTATGAACTTCTCCCATTTACTCCTATGACCATTTCAAATACTATGTTATATCTGTTGACCATTGCACCAAATACACCTTGTTATATTCCCTAAAACGGAAATCTGACATGTTTGTTGTCTTTTTACGGTTTAAAGGTATTGTCGAAAACTTTTTCTCTCACCCCATTCGACAATTCTTCTCTGACAATGGCGGTGAATACCTTAAACTCACACCCTCCCTACTATAAAACGGTATTGCTCATCTTACTTCCTCCAGAGCATAATGTCTTCACAAAACATCGTCATCGACATATAGTTTTAACTAGCCTCACACTTCTATCTTATGCCCATCTCACTCTCACTTTCTGGCCCCACGCCTTGCCTACCACCACATATCTTATAAAACGCATGCCTACTGCCTCTTTAAAAAATGATTCCCCATATCTGTATCTCTTTCTCTCTTCCCTAATTGCAATAAACTCTGCTGCTTTGGTTGCCTATGCTACCCGTGGCTTAGGCGATACACTTTCCATAAACACGCTCCAAAATCTTTTTTGTGTATTTTTGTTGGCTACTCTCTTACTCAGAGTACCTATCAATGTCTTTACCCAACTACAAATAGTGTGTACAGCTTTTGACATGTCAAGTTTGTCGACTATAAGTTTTCTTACCCTACCCTCACCACTCGTATCACATCGTCCATTATCTCACCCTCTGACTGGTGATCTTTCTTCATACCTCTACTTTAACAACCACCCCTCCCCGCTACTCCTCTATTCTCCTCTCCTCTCGCTCGCTCCAACTTCATCCCAATTAACGACCCATCCTCCAGTCCCTACACCAACACCCTCGGCTGAAGGCACCCATACTCTTACCCTTCTATCTTGGCTGAACCTACTCCCTCCCCATCTCCCCTTCCCCTACCTACCCGCACAATTACCACTCGCCTTTCAAACAATATCCTATAACCCAAATGCCAACCTTGATACATTCTCTTCCCCCACCTCTCTCCCCACCTCTACCAAACAAGCCCTCTATTGCTTGAGTTAGCATGCTATCATGCTCGAGGAATATAATACCCCTCATTTTCAATAATACTTGGACACTTGTTCTATCCTATCAAGCTCTGAACATCGTTGGATGCAAATGGGTATTCTATATTAAATACAACCTTGACAACACATTCCACAAATATAAAGCTCGCCTTGTTATTAAGGGTTTTCACTAACACCCTGGCTTAGACTATTCTGAAACCTTCAGTCACGTGGTCAAACTTGTCACCATTCGCCTCATTCTGTCTTTAGCTATCAGTCGTGGATGGTCTCTTCGACAACTTAACATTAATAATGCCTTCCTCCAAGGGCACCTCTCAGAATCCATTTACATGTCTTAACCTCCCGGGTTCTTCTCCTCCACCCATCTGTCTCATATTTGTCGTTTATCCAAGGCCATCTATGACCTCCAAAAAGCAACTCGTGCTTGGTACACTGCTCTCAAAATCTTTTCTTCTCTCTTTTGGATTTGTCATCTCCCTAACTGACCCATTTCTCTTTATCTACAAAACAACTCTCACCATCTTCTTCTCTTAGTCTATGTTGATGACATCATCCTCACCAGTCCCTCTGACTCCTTTCTCACCACCTTTTTTAGAAACCTAGCCTCCAACTTCTCCCTAAAGGACCTTAGCTCCCTCTCATACTTCTTCGGTGTTGAGGTCACTCCCAATGCCCATGGTCTCATCCTCTCCCAAACCAAATTCATACAAGACATTCTCTCTTGCCGTAATATGCTTTACTCTATACCCTCTCTGACACCCATAGCCACATATCCCATTATCTTGGTTATTCCTTGTACCCCCATCTATAATCCTACTGAGTTCCTTGCAATAATCGGGAGCCTTCAGTGCCTCTCTCACCGGCCCTGATATTGCTTTTTCTATCAACAAGCTCGCCCAATTTATTCACTACCCTCAAGAAAACAATTGGTGCGTCCTCATACATCTTCTATGTTATCTTCATGGTTCCATGTACGTGGGTCTCCAACTATTCAAACACACTGTTTCCTCCCTTCATGACTTTTGTGACGCTGATTGGGCCGGTGATAAAGATGATTTTATCTCTACCACTGGCTTTGTTGTCTATATTTGGCAAAACCCTATTCCTTGGTGTAAAACCTCGATCTCGCACCCGCTAAACCAAACCCTTAGCTGGTCTAAACCTGATATTTAATGACCTAATACCCTAAATTTGGCGGTTTAGGACTACCGACCGCCTTATCGGTGCATTGAATAGAAAAACTGAGTTCAAATCTGTTATCATGACTAAAAATCGAGTGAACGAACATATTCTCTAAAGAACGATCAGCGGGACCGTTGGGTATGCTTATTACTTAACCCTCCTACTTATGTTAGAATTGATTGATACCATCACCTCAGTTTATTTTAAGGACTTTAGGACCCTATATAAGAAGTTTTATAACTTCAATTTTTAGCTAAGTCCTCTTTATAGACTAAGCTTAGTGTTTAGGGCTGATGATTTGGTTTTAAGGTCTCAAGTGCAATTGACTGAATGGGATGCACATGACTCCCATGCGCAGCGCCCCATCTGCGCACTCAATGTGCATGGCTCTCATGCGCGCGCAGTTCTGCCTCAGTCAATTCTCTTATTTCCTAACCTCACCTTTATGAAGCTTGGAAAGCGTTATGACAAGCTACGCTTTCTGGAATGAGTCAAAGTGCTGATGTGGACAAACGACAAAACGTGAACACTCAGCATACACGTAGATAGAGACGCGCCACATATTTGAAATTCAAATTGAAGACAGCTGTCATCCTTCTAGAAGAAGTTTGAAGCTCATCCACTTGCTCTGTCTCCAACGGCTATAAAGGACCCTGCGCACCAATCACATTGTGACAGCACATCGTCCTTGCTCAGAGCTCCAACGGCTAGTTTTTGAAGCTCCACTATAAATAGCCAGCTCTTCCTCACTTTCCAAGCTGCTTGTGTTTTGCTCTCTGAAAGAAAACTTTGAAGATTTGAAGATTTCTTGCTCTTTTCCAGAATTCTCAAGAACAACCTTCATACCTTTATACTTTACCAAGCCTAGATCCTAAAGCTTTGTAACACCAGAATCTTGTGCTCTCCATCTCATAGATTTAAAGAGCCCAGATTTCTGACACACACACACACCTCTTGAAGTTTCGATCTCATCGATCATACTTCTAGAGATACACCGGTTATTGTCTAAGATTTTGTTCTTTCATAGATTATAGATCTTTGAGTTAGTTTTGTTCTAAATCGCTGTAACTTGGAAACTCTCTCATATAATAAGATCTCCATTAGAAATCCAAGAATAACCATCTTGGTAGAGGACGTAGATCTTTTCCCGATCGAACCTCTCCAAATAGCTTGTCTATTTATTGTGCTTTACTTTCTACATTTAAGCTTTTCTTATATATTGCTTTGTTTGATCCTTGTAGATTATATTGCGCAGATTGAATTGTGTGTGTGTGCTTATTGCCTTAGTTCCATTTTGCGCCACTCTTTAAACTAAATCTTAGTGCATGCATATTTACACTTCTGCGCATCTCCCTGCGCATAAGTGATTGCTTTAAACTTCCGCTGTGCATTTTACACTCTTACTGCGTGCTATACTTAGCCAAATTAAGAGTCGTGCGCATTTGCCATTGATTTACAAAAGGGTTTGAAAAGAATTTTAAAAACTCTATTCACCCCCTCCCCTCTAGCATTTTTCATACCCTTGTTGCCCCTTTGGAACCAACAAGTGGTATCAGAGCTAACACCTACATAAAACATTTTTTCTGTTTTTCAAGCTTAACAGCTTGGGTGCCGATTCGATATGGCAAACACAAAACCTTCGGCAACTGCTAACTATACACATGTTCCAGTCTTTGATGAAGATCATTTCGACGTGTAGAAATTCAGCATCTTAACTCATCTCACCTCAATCGATGAAAGGCTTTATGACACCGTGGTTTATGGACCTTACATCCCAATGAAAGCGAATCCTAATCCACGCACTAACACTGCTCAACCTTCCATCAAGAAACCTAAGGAAGAATGGACTGAAGAAGTGATGAGAAGAGTTGCTAATGATAGGAAAGCAAGAAACATTCTCCTGAGCACTCTAAGCACGGCTATGAAACAACAAGTCATACATTGTGCCACTGCTAATGAATTATGGGATGCTATTGAAGAGCACATCGAAGGAGACACTGTCTGCAAGGAGAACAAGCGATACGAAGTTCAAAAGAGATTCAAAAATTTCTCTCAACTCCCCGGAGAATCCTAAAGATAGACATATAAACGATTTTGTGAAATCATTAATCTCTGTATTTCACTTGGAAAGAAGTTCTCCAATAAAGAATTGAATGTCAATTTTCTCGCTGCTTTTGATCAAGATACTTGCATAAATCTAGCACTCTTGAAGACGCTAGAACTTTGGATGTTTGGACACTTAGAAATCTTTACGAAAATCTTAAAGTTTATGAACTCAAACTTCAGCGTATAAGTGAAACTGAAGGAAAATCAAAATCCATATAGAGAAGAAGCACCTGCGCTAGCACAAGTTGAGAAAAGCTCAGATCGCAAGATTTCTACTTCTGAGCTATTGGACATGGACGATGAAGACTTTTCTTTATTTGTGAAAAGATTCTAGAAGTTCAAAAAATTCTCAAAACCCAACTCTTTCAGCAAAGCACCAGGATCTACAAGCAGAGCTCCTCCAAAGTTTACCAGGAGAAGTGATTCCAAAAAAAAGATGATCTTGTTTGTTTTAATTGTAGGAAACCAGGACACTTTGCATCGAGCTGCCCAATTCCCAAGTTCGAGTACATGCAGAAAAATAGCAACCACACTCACAAATTTAATCGTCATAAAGGAATGGTTGCTGAAGAAGAATCTCCATCTACTGAGCGCAATACATGGATTGAAACAGCTTCAGAAGAAAGCGATGAAGATTCTGATGATGGACTCATGTGCTTAGTGGCAAAGGATGATGAGGTAGATGTTTATGATTCAGATGATGACTACTCCAAAGATGTTCCTGATATGAATGTCTTGAATAAACCTATCAAGAAATCTGCACGTTTTCAAGAGATGAAAAAGAAGAAAGGACCAACCAACAACGAGCTTATTGAACAAGGATGTCTTACTCCAGCTCAAAGCGATGGTGGATTGTTATTTGCTAGATGTGATCTGAGCACAAGAAGCAAGCTCAAAAAAGGCAACTACATCAGACCACAAGTTGAACCAATTCCAAAAATCAATCATGATGAGGACATTGAAAAGCAAGAAAAGTTGTTCAAAGAGGCTGAAAAGGTTCTTTGCTTCATGGATGGATCTTCTAAAGCTAGAACGTATGAATGGATTCTCGACAGTGGGTGCTCACGACACATGACTAGAGATGAATCCTTACTTGAAGATGTTCATGAAGAAAGAGGTCCCTCAGTAACATTTGGTGATAATAACAAAGGTCAAGTTGTTGCATATGGAAAGCTCAAGAAAGATAAAGTGTGCATTGAAAGAGTCTCTCTCGTTGAAGGACTCAAGCACAACTTATTATCCATATCTCAATTTTGCGACAAAGAATTAGAATGCCATTTCACCTCAACACAATGTCTTATCAAGAATGGCAAAACTGGAGCTATACTACTCACGGGATATCGTAAGACAAATATTTATATTATTGATTTCCATAGTATGAACTCTAGTCTAATCTTTGTTTTGTACCTAAAAGTGTGAGCGAAAATAGTTGGCTATGGCACAAGCGCATGAGTCACTTGAACATCAAATGTCTATCAAAACTCAGCAGGGACAATCTTGTCAAAGGACTCCCCAAGGTTGCTGATCATCATGACAACAAATGCGCAGCTTGTCAACTTGGCAAACAATCAAAGCAGTCTTTTTCCAGCAAGACAAATCCCTCAACTTCAAGATGTTTGCAACTGCTGCACATTGATCTCTTTGTACCAGTCTCCACTGCAAGCATTAGAGGAAACAAATATACTCTAGTTGTGGTGGACGATTATTCAAGATATGCGTGGGTGGAAATGATGATCTCTAAAGACAATTGTTATGACATTCTTACCACTCTATTCAGATTGCTCCAAACCCAAAAAGAAGATGACATCATTAGTGTTCGATCTGACAATGGAACATAATTCAAAAATAATGGTGTTGCTCGATATTGCGACGATCATGGGATAGATCACAACTTCTCAACCGCTGGTGTTCCACAGCAAAATGGTGTTGTGGAAAGGAAGAACAGAACATTGATAGAAGCAGGGAACACGATGATAGAAGAAGCTAAATTGCCTAAGTACTTTTGGGAAAAAGCTATCAACACAGCATTTTTTACTCAGAATCGCTCCCTCATCAACAAACGCCACAATAAGACCCCTTATGAACTTTGGCGTGGAAGAACTCCCAACATTGCTTTCTTCAAAATCTTTGGTTGCAAATGTTATATCCTCTACAACGGAAACGATCATAGAGTTAAATTCGATGCCAAAGCGGATGAAGGTATTTTTGTTGGGTATGCTAAACATTCAAAAGAGTTTCGTGTTTTCAATAGATCTACATTAGTGATAGTTGAATCTGTACATGTTACATTTGATGAACATTCTCTCCTTGAGCCACATTTGGCTCCAAATATTGCTGATGATTCTGTTGAGTCTATTGAGACAGGTACGCACATTCCTACTGTGTATACACAAATCAGAATGCATCAACTCAAGGAAATCCATCTACATCAGTTGCGCAAAGCTTTGTCAATAGCGCACCAAGTGAAGCTTCAGTTGCACCGTACAATGCGACTGGAGATTCCACTAATGCGCATCATTCTACTTCTGTGCATGGTGTCACTCACTCTTTCAATTCTGAACCAGTTTAACCCCCTAACTTTAATGATTTTGATGCTAGTGCAGATGTGCCAATTGAAGACCTTCAAGTTACTAATATCATTGGTGATCTTCATGTTGGGGTTCGTACAAGGAGAGCTACTAACTTTGATGCTTACACTGCATTTATCTCTCAAATTGAACCGAAGAAGGCTGAAGAAGCGCTCCAAGATCCTAATTGGGTTGTTGCAATGCAAGAAGAACTCAATCGGTTTGAATGATGTAAAGTCTGGACTCTTGTTCCAAGACCAAATGATCAAGGAGTGATTGGTACAAAGTGGGTGTTTAGAAACAAGATGGACGAGAATGGAACCATCAAAAGAAACAAAGCAAGGTTGGTTACACAAGGCTACAGGCAAGAGGAATGAATCGACTACGATGAAACTTTCGCGCCCATTGCAAGACTTGAAGCTATAAGGATCTTCCTAGCTTACGCTGCTCACAAGAACTTCAAGTTATATCAAATGGATGTCAAGAGTGCGTTTCTAAATAGTGAACTCCAAGAACAAGTCTACGTTGCTCAACCACCTGGGTTTGAAAATCCACAATTTCCAAATCATGTCTACAAAATCCAAAAAGCTTTGTATGGATTAAAGCAAGCACCAAGAGCATGGTATGATACGCTATCCAAGTTTCTCATTGAGAAAGGCTTCATGCGCGGTAAAATCGATACTACTCTTTTCATTGCCAAATATAATGATCATAAATTACTTGTTCAAATTTATGTCGATGATATTACTTTTGGTTCTACTAATTAATTGTTGTGCAAGCGCTTTGATAAACTAATGAAAAGCAAGTTTGAGATGAGCATGATGGGAGAAGTCACATTCTTCCTCGGGCTTCAAATCAAGCAAATGGATGAAGGTATATTTATCAACCAAGCGAAGTATACAAGGGATCTAATCAAGAAATTTGGACTTGACAATGCTAAACCATATGAAACTCCAATGGCTACCGGCAACAAACTTGACAAAGACTTGAAAGGTAAGAAAGTTGATCAAACTTTATATCGAGGTATGATTGGCTCTCTCCTTTATCTTACTGCATGTAGGCCAGATATTATGTTTAGTGTTTGTGTCTGCGCTCGTTATCAATCTGACCCTAGAGAAGCGCACTTAATTATTGTGAAACGTATTATACGATATCTCTCCGGAACTGTTAACCTTGGACTTTGGTACACCAAAGATTCGAATTTTAAACTTATAGGTTATTCAGATGCGGATTATGCAGCGTGCTCAATTGACAGGAAAAGCACAAGCGGCACTTGTCATATCCTCGGATATCGACTTGTGTCATGGGCTAGTAAGAAATAAGCTGTAGTTTTTGTCTCAACTATTGAAGAAAAATATATTGCTGCTGGAAGCTGTTGCTGTCAGATTCTATGGATGAAGCAGCAATTGGTGGACTATGACATGAAAGAAGAAAATTGCCCCATCTACTGCGACAATACTTCAACCATTGCGGTTTCTGAAAATCCTGTCACGCACTCCAAGACCAAGCTCATTGACATCATGTATCACTTCCTCAAAGACCACGTGGAGAAAAGAAACATCCATTTGGAACACGTGGGAACCGACTATCAAATCGCTGATATTCTTACAAAGCACTAGATGCTAAAAGATTCATCTTTTTGAGAGGTGAAATGGGTATGCTTGAACTCAGCTAAATCTTGTCCATATGATTTGTCAATACTAATATCTTTGTTTTATTGAATTATCTAAGTTAGAACTGCCTCATGTACCTGCGCACTTCATGCGCACATGATGTTACGCATAAGGCAAATCTTTTGAGTTTTCTAAGAAACTCTGCGCAAAATATAGCTGCGCATAAGCATCATGCGCATGCCACGTGGACCCCAGGTAAGTTCTCTTTTCAATAGTTATACCTAGGTCCTTGACTTGCTGAGTCAGCTCATAATTTGCAAGGGTACTTGCGTAATTATGTATTTTCCCTTGTCATTTCTTTTTGAATTTTCTTCGGAAATTACTTTTCTACCCCTGCGCACGTCCCACCTCTTTTAATGCAAAGGCATTGAGTGATGCGCCATTAATGCTATTTGTGTGATATTTATGACGAAAGTGGAAGAGACTTTTCATGACCATTAATGCCTGACACACGCGCGCACCTAGGAATTTTCACGCGCTTTTCTCATTGGTCCACGCCATCTGCGAGTGCGCCTCACTCGCGCGTGCACCTCACTCACCTGACTTCACCAACTCGTGTCAACGCGCCGTGACGTCATCGACCCTTTTTTATGATAACCCCTCTCCGCCGTCTCTGCTCTTATCACTCTCTCTATCTCTCTTTTGTTTTTCACTCAACCGCCTCAATTTTCTCTCTCTCTGACTTCTCTTTCTCTCTGCACTCATCACCTTTTCACTCCATTTTCGTGTATAATTTCTTCTATATATATATCTTTTATGGCTCCCAAGAAAACCTCTACAACATCAAAGAAACCAGAGGATCCATGAATGGTAAGAACTTCAAACTCAGTTTATACTTTTTCCGCCATTGTTGAGTTCGAAGTTTCAGTTTTTCCCCTTTCTGATTTCTCTATGATCCATTGCTTGTTTTTCAAATTATTTGATGCTGTGTACTCGATTTGCTAGTACCTTTTCATATATGTAATTTGTTTTACGATCTATGATCGTTTGGTTTGAGTTTCTGAGATTTTTGAGTTTTAACCTTTTCGTATTCTTATTTTGTTTTTCTCAGATCTTGGATGTATGTTCTTGTTGTTGTTATTTTCGTTTACTTGTTTGTGTGTGATTTTTCATTACGAACATTTTGATATGCTTTTTATGCATTTTGGAGCACTTTGACATTTTTATGTTCTTGGTGTTCTTCGTGTATTCAACACATGTTCTTCATGTTCTTGTGAATAGTCTCTTGATGTGCCTTAACATGATTTTCTGTCCTTGTTTATGCTTTTTGCGCCAATTTTAGGCGTGTAGTTTAAATTACTTTATTCCCGGTTGGGAACTCGATGTGGAGGACTTGCGCCAAGATGCTCTTGGGCGCTATATGATGGAGATAATTGATTCATCTGGTATTCTTCCTCTCTTCACAAAGAACCAGACTTTCATCCTTCCATCTTACATCGACGAATTCTTCAGCAACGCAGAAGAAGTTGATCGCGTGTATGACGACATCACTATTCCATGCCTCAAAAGTTCTGTGCGTGGAGTTTCTGTGACTATCAACTACGCGCACATCAGACAAACGATGGGACTTCCTGCGTACAATAGGAAGAAGTTATCACATGATGCGCAAGATAAGGTTGCGCAGAAACTAATCAAAATTCCTACATTAGTTGGTCAATACAACAACCACGATAGGAAGGAGTTTGGTGAGTTTATGTACCACCTCTGCACCCTCATAGGAGAGACCATTAATTGCAAGAATGGTAATAAGTCAACCTTTATCAGCAAACAGTGGATGTGCTGCGCAGCTATCTATAAGAAGAAACAATTGAGCTGGGATGAAATCATTTTTGATGAGTTAGTGCGATGGGTGCGCGTTTACAAGAAGAAAGCAGCTGACACCAAGAGGCCACCCAAGTACAAGACTCACTGCAGAATCCTCATGGCCATCTTCATGCGCTTTCCCAAAGTGCGCAAGTTGGTGGATGAGGACCCCTCTTTGAAAGTTGATGTGACTTCCACGCACACGTATTCATGAGTATTCCTTCACAATTTTCGCCGTGAAGTGAACAACTTCGATTATTGCATGTACTGGGCTGCTGATCCCATTGAAGTGTTTGAGGACATTAATCCTGATGATCAAGGATCTCCTCCAACTTCTGATAGTAAGCTCAAGGAAGCCTCTTCATCTGAGTCAGAATCTGAAGATGAATCTGTCTATGAACCTAAGTTGAGCAAGGTTGGCACTAAAGAAAAGGGCAAGGGTATTTCCTCTGATGAGCCGCGCAAGAAAAAGAAGGCTTCTAAACCTGCTGCAACTGGTATAAAGATCAAGGAACCTTCTGTGCAAGGCTACTGCTGACCCTGAGCCTCCCAAGAAGTCTAAGAAGGCCAAGGCTCCTGCGCCTGTTGAGAAGAAGAAGGAAAAGAAAAAGAAGAGGCAAGCAAAGGAATCTAGAACTCTACTGGATGAGTCTGATGAAGACGTCCAAGTAGAAGATGATTCTGCGCCTCCTCCTCCTGTGCCTAAGTCCAAGCGCGCCTCTACTCCTCCTCCTGCGCCCCAAGAAGAAGATGAATTTGAAGGTGCATTTAATGATCCACTCATCAGCCCTTCCAAATCAACTACTGGACCCTCTAAGGCTGCACCATCTCAGGGGGAGACGCAGAACGAAAGACCCAAGGAGATGCGCACGGATGCTTCTAGTGAGGATGAGATCCCACTATCTGCAACGAAGGCCACTCCATCTCGCAGGGTCAAGAAGGTTGCTACCAAGAAGCGCGCCTCAAAGCATACTATGGAAGATTTATCTGATGTTGAATCAGATCCTCCAAGGCATTCCCCTCCGCGCAATGAAAAGTCTGCGCGTGAAATTGCAAGGGAAGCAAGGCTCGCTGCGGTTGCGCAGAGAAACATTGCGCAACAAGCCCCACCAGTCTTTATTGATGGTGAAGGTTTTGTTCATGATGCACCAGATCCCACTGTTTATGTGGATGCACCAATAGTTGAAGATGGTGAAGACTCAAGCTCAGAAGATTATAAGGTCCATCGTTCTCCTATCCATGCGCATCAATCTCCTGTTCATGCGCAAGCTACTCCTCCTGCTGCTGCTACCTTACCCGCGAAACCTACTGGAGCTTCCCATACTTCTCCAGATATTCAAGTGGTGCCTCCAGCTACTGCTCCCTTAGACCCTTAAAGTTCATCAACTGACATGCGCCAAATCTTGGCCATGCTTCAAACTATTCAAGCAAATCAATTTGCCGCGCAAACCCAGCACTTTCAAGTGGTCACTGCACAAGCTAAAATTCAAGAGCAACTGGATGCGCAGTCAGGAAGGCTTGATGCGCAGGCCAATTTGCTACAGGCTATTAATTGTGCCATTAAGGGGGAGAGTTCTGCAACAAAGGCAACCCCTTCTGAAGCTGCGCCTACAACAAGTTCTGGAGCTGCGCCTATGCCTCCAAATTTTGATGCGCTCTGCCAAGACATAGAGTATGACTTTGGTATTATTACCACTGTGCTCTCGAAGATTCCCTCTGTGCATGGTCTGTCTGAAGCACTTTGCACTTTGGCAAATACTCTTACTGAGATTTTTCAACTGGAAACTGCCAAAGTGATAAACTCCATTGACAATATTGCGCAAGGTGACTTCAGTTCCTCCTCCCTCAATGCGCTAAAATCTCATGTCACCAACTGCTTAGTTCAGTTCAGTGATACCTTCAACGGCGCCATGAACCAGGATATGCTAGATATGCAAGCAAGTCAGAACATGGTCTAAGTGGAGCTGACCAAATGCCTAGTGGATGCGCAGAAGGAAATTCAGGACTTTATTGCGTCTTCTCAGCAATCTCTTACAAACCAATATGGTTCGCTTGAGAATACACTTAACAGAGTTTCAGAAGACCTTCAAAAAGACAATAGTTTGATGCTCGTTGGCATAAAGAATTATGTTAACCAAGTTGTGGAATAAAATGCTAAGTTTCAAGCTCTCAATATTGAGATAATGAACAAGATTACCAGCCTGCAGAATGAGCTTAGGGAAGCGCTACCTAGGATTAACATAGACTAGATTTGTAATATTTCCTTTGCTGCGCATATTTTGTAAGTTTTTGATGCGCATTTAAGTTTTTTTTTGCTTTTGTTATTTCTTCCATTGTAAAACTTGTACCTGTAACTCAAATCTTTCAAGTTTTAATGAGAAGAATGCATCATTACGTTTTCACAAAACTTTGTTCAATTCAAACTTTTCGTTTGTGGAACAATGAATGCTTTACTAAACCCTACATCATGCGCATATTCATAACTGCTCATATTCCATTGCATAATGTTTAAACATTCAGTTTAAACGCGTACTTTAATCTAAAATCATAATATTTTGTATGCGCTAAATGATATTTTTGTCTTTCTCATACTGTAAGCTTTATCTTTTGGATAGACTAGAAATCTATAACACTGGCTAGTGTGTGCATTGACTTGAGACATGATTTACCATTTACATTCTTATGGACATGTTTTTATCAAGTACTCTGTATTGCCTTTGTTGTACTAGGTAATGGCATCAATCATTTAGGGGAAGATTGTTGCGTATGCTTATTACTTAACCCTCCTACTTATGTTAGAATTGATTGATACCATCACCTCAGTTTATTTTAAGGACTTTAGGACCCTATGTAAAAAGTGTTGGTCCCAAAGGGCAACAAGGGTATGAAAAATAGCTAGAGGGGGGGGGGTGAATAGCTGTTTTAAAATTCTTTTCGTACCCTTGATAAACTCAATTGCAAATGCGCACTTTATCAAGTAAGCGTTATGATATGCGCCTAAGTGATTGAGTGAAATGCACAGCGGAATTTAGTAATGCAAATAGGCGCAAAGTATGATAAAGGGGGTGCACACACACTCTAAGTATTTTGGCTCAAAGTGGGTGAAATAAGAAACTAAGGAAAATGATATAACAAACATAACACAGTTCAATCAATCAATCTACAATGAATAAACAAACAAATAGTTAGATATGATATGAACTTGAAAGGAAATAGCAAGATAGTAAGTACGTGCTATTTGGAGAGGTTCGATCGGGAAAATGATCTACGTCCTCTACCAAGATGGTTAGTCTTGGATTTCTAATGGAGATCTTATATAATGAGAGAGTGTTACAAATTACAATCGTTTTGAGCTTATACACTAACTCAAGATCTATTTCTATGAAAGAACAAATCCTAGACAATAACCGGTGTTTCTCTAAAAGAAAGATCTAAGTGATCAAACTTAAAGAGGTGCGTGTGTGATTTTAGATTCAAGGCTCTTTAGATCTTTGAGATTGAGATCACAAGTAAACTAAAGTATTTTTGCTTGAGGATCTGGGCTAAAGATGAAGTTATGAAGATGTTCTTGAGAATTCTGGTAAATCAAAGGCAATCTTCAAATCTTCAACAAATGCTTGAGAGATAAATTCGTGAAATGCTTAGCAGCTTCAAATGGTTGAAGTTATGAGGTATTTATAGTAGAGCCCGAAAAACTAGCCGTTGGAAATCCTTGGTGAGTCAGAGAAAGGACGGATGTGCTATCGCTCATTAAGTAGAGCACGTGTCCTTTTATAGCCGTTAGACACATAACACAAATATGACCGTTATGGACAGGTGTCCTTAGATGCGGGCTCATACGTGTCATTTTCTCACCGTTCGATCATTGGCGAAGTTTGAATCTCTTCAAGTCTTTGAATCTTCGTTAAATCACTGAGTGTTAAAAACATTTCTTTGAGGTGCGTTGAGCTAAGAGGCGCGCATGAGCCAATGGGGCGCGTAGCATAGCTAGGCGCATCACCTTATGCGCGCGCGCTGGATAGGCGCATGGCGCAAAGGTGAAGGGGGTGCATGGCGCGTTGAATGGAGCGCATAGGCGCGTAGCTCAAACTAACGGAGTGATTTTCTTTAATCTTGATCTTCTTGCCCTATTCCTAAGCCTATTCTATTGCAATGGACAACCTATAAAAATAAAGCATAAATACTTCTTACATGTGAGACTAAAATCCATGAAATAAAACTTAGGTGATAGATCAATCAAATCTAATCAATCCTATTACATTGAAACTGAGATATAAGTGGGCATACCCAATAATCTCCCCCTATTTGATTGATGCCATTACCTACTATATCAGGGAAAAACATTATACTTGATAACAACATGTCCAAATAAATGAAAATGGTAAATCATGTCTCAAGTTAATGCACACGCTAGTCCAAGATATAGATTTCTAACCTATTCCAATAAATATAAATAATTACAAATGGAAAGATAGAAATGATAGTTTAACACATTCAGAATGATATATGAGTTTTAGTTTTGAAATATATTTAAATAAAATTTAAACTCAATGTATGAAATATGAAGCAGTTCAAATATGATGCATATGATTTTAAACAATATTCATTGTTCTACAAACAAGAAGTTTGAGTGAACAAGGTTTGAAATAATAGTGATGCTTTGTTCTCATTAAAACTCGAAATATAGGAGTTGGTGATTACAAGTTTTCAATGGAACAAAAAACAAAAGGTGCTAAAACACATAAGCACTAAATCACTAACAAAAGTTTCTAATCACAAAAAGATATAAAAAAAATTGCAAATAAAAGAAACTAAGGGTTGGGAGGAGGCGCGTCGTCATCCTTCAATCCTTCTTCTATTTCTGAAACTGAGCGCTGAATTTGTTTGGAGAGTTGGTGACAACGGTTTACAACCCCATTAGTGTCTGTGACACCATCTCTGATATAGCGCAAATGATCAACATTGATGGTTTGATACTCATCAATGGTGCGTTGAGAGATAGCTTGCTGTTGAGAGAGATTTTCTGCAACAATTTGAAGGTTAGCTTCAACAGTAGCTTGCGCGGTGACAATATCAGCAGAAGTTCTTTCTACGCGCATGTCTGCGCTAAAGTGCGCGGCATTAAAGTGAGTAACAATCAACTCCTTCAAAATATCCAACTTTGAAAGTAAGGAGCGAGAGTTAAATGGCGCGGCGCTAGAAGAGGGTGCAGAAGAGGGGGCGGTGTCAATGTCCGCGCTTGGAGCATTCTCGAGCTCATCCTTTATTTCCTTCAGCTTATCCATTACATTCACTAACTTATCACTTTCACCAGTGACTAAGTCAAGCAACTTCTTGATATCTACAGCCACACTAGTCTCTACTTGCTTAATTGCATCAATAAAAGCTTGACCATCAGTGAGCTTGATTCCTCCTGCAATTCTTTCATGAAGCTCAGCAAGAGTGTCTTTGAATAAATCATTCATTTGGCCGATCGCATCACTCCATTGCTGAGGGGTCAGAAAATGCTTATCCCTGATATCAGCGCTAATGCGCATTATCTCCCCCTTAATGGCAGCAATCTCATCTACCTGATTCGTCAACATAGATGTATGAAGCTCAAATTGAGATTTAATGCGAGCTTGGCCTTCATGAAGTTTTTGAAGCATAGAAATAACCACACCTAAATCAGCATTAGGAGGAGGAGGCGCGGAAGGATCCGGGCGCCTGGTAGGAGAATGAATAGGAGTTGTTTTCTGTGGAGGAGAAGGAAGATATTCAGCACTTGAACTTGGTTCATCAGTAAGGGGAGGCGCAGGAGTAGATCTGCGCTGGAGTAAAGGTTCTGGCTCCCCCTCAACTTGATCCTCACTTAGGTCTCCAAATAACTCAGTAGATATTTGATCTCTGAGTTTCTGTTGATTAGCAGTGAGTGAGATAGAAGTTGGTTTAATAACTAGAGCAGGCGCATGAGATGTTTTCTTGGTAGGCACAAGAGCAACTGGAGTAGTTGAAGATTTTGTTGGAGGCGCGCTGGGAGGAAGAGGCGCAGTAGGAGCAGGCGCGCGTGCATCAGCGCTTGAGCCTGCGCCTTTCCTTTTTGGCTAAGGCAGTAGCCTGCTTGAGCCTATAATCTTCATCCCTTTTCCTTTGCGCCTCAAGGCAGCTAGCTTCTTGAGCATGTCTGAGATCTGCTTCATCATCTTTTTCAGTTCTAGGGCGCTTAGAGGGTCTACTTCCTTCTTTAGCAATCCCTTTACCCTTTCCTTTCTATGCGCCTTGAGCAGCTGTTGGTTCAGCGCGAGGTGCAACTTCAATATCTGCGCCATCTTGTGCGCGGTCTTCAAGCACCTTCTTTTCCTTCATCTGATTCAGTGGCTTCATCAACCAACTGAGCACCCTTTACCCTAGGCGCGCGCTTTGCCATGCGCTTGCGCCTCTTCAAGACAAGGTTGTCTTTCCCAAAAACTGGAACATCATCAGTTTTATAAGCAGGGTTCTCATTAAGGAATTGGGCAAGGGCAGGATAAGTGAGAAAAATTTTGGTAAGAATCCTGCAGTGAGTTTTGAACTTTGTCTTCCCATCAGACTTGTTCTTGTTGGATTTGTCAATCTGGTCTGACAAAGTTTTGAACAAAATCTGAGGCCAATTCAACCTAGTCTTTCCCATGATGGCAGCAGTATACTCCCACTGCTCCACAGTGAATCTATTCACATTGCCGATCTTGAACATGATTGAAGTATCAACAAGATGCGCTATATGAGCGAGCAGATCACCACCATCCCTTATCTCAACATTTTTTATGTTGTTCAGAAGAGTAGGGATTTTGAGATAAGTATGCGCTACAATATTCTGCGCTGCAACTGAGTAAGAGTTTGGTTGTCCAGAAACACCCTGAGGGCCAGTAGTGCTGAAACTCACTATGTTCTTGATTGTGCCCGTAGAGATAGTTATAGCAACGTTCTGAGCGGTGGCGCATATCATGTAGCGCACGTATCCATCAGCTGGAGTCTCAACTAGAGCAGCGGTTGAGAAAAATTCATCAACAAGGAGCGGAGAATAGAATGGTTAATCCAGCGTGAATAAAGGAGTGAGTCCAGCGGTGTGAAGGGTTGAGATGATTTCAAGCCCCGTTGGATCAAGTGAGATCTCAGCAAGATCAATCGTCTCACCAGGTCTGAAATTTGTAGGACCCTGAAAAGTAAACATTTGAGTGAAGTTAGTAGTGTATTAGGTGCATAGAATCATAATGATGTGCTAAGTAAACATAGGCGCATAGCAATATATAGGCGCATACATGTTGAAGGCGCAAATAGATACGAGGCGCATATCATGGTTCTATGAAAAATACTAAGGAAAAATTAAAAACATAAATTTTTTTACAAAGTATGAATTGAGGCGCATAAGATGTTTAGGCGCATAATGTTATTAGGCGCATAAAGGATTGAGGTGCATAACATTTGTAATAGCTAGAGGCGTATACGAATGTCAGGCGCATGAATCATTTTGAGGCGCATAAGGTCAATAGGCGCATAAATAACTAGGCGCATGAATTCATATATAGGCGCATAACTATGTATATAATTTAAACTTGGCATAAAACACATAAAAACATACAAACATATGCAAACATACATATGTAAGATTTTAAGAATCAAAATATGAAAATTTTGAAAAACATGTTTTGAAAATTTTGAGACCCAAGTCATGCAAAAATAACTAAGAACACGAAGAACATGCTTGAGTGCTTGAAGAACATCAAGAACACCAAGAACACATAATTCGTGAAACTTCACCGAATCAAGCATACAATATATCAAAATGACCGCATGAACACAAGGATCACGAAAATGTAAACCAAAACAAGTCCAAAACAACAACGAATCCAGAAAATGGATTCAAAGATCGAAAATTTGAAAAGTCAAAAAATCTAAGATTTCCAGATTCGCAAAGTACAGTGCATTGATCGTTGAAAAGTTTAGTTATAAAGAATCTAAATCAAAATACGAACAAAACCTAACAAACGATTTTGAAAACAAAGCACCGAAACAAGATTTATCAAGAAAAGTGGGGTTTTCGGTTTTAAAAAATACGAATGAACCCAGAAAAAAAATTACGGAAAAAAAAAAACATATATTTAAGGAGTTTAAGGGTTGAGAATTCATAACATTTCGTCTTGGGTTGATTTTGATGCTTTCTTAGGACCCATTAAAGAAAAATATAAGAAGAAAAGAGAAGTATATATAGAGAAAAAGAGAGAGAAACCGAGAGAGATAGAGAGATGATGAGTAGAGAGAGATACTGCGTTTGAGAGAGAGAAAGTTGGTGAGGGAGAGAATATATAGGTTTGGATTTTAAAAATAGGGACTAATATGGAAATAATAGGGTTAAGATTTTTTAAAATGATGGGAAGTTGAAGAGATGGGCATTTATGAGGGGAAATGAAAAAGTCGGCTCATTATGTGGAGAGGTCTTTGGAAAGGACAAGCAAAGGAAAAGCATTAATGAGGGGAAAGGAAGAAATGATGGCTTCATAAATGCTGAATGACCCAAAGTGTATAGATGTGACATTTTGGGTAAAGAGAAATTGTCCCACTTCCCTCATAAGTGTATGAACAATTATGACTAAATTTTTGCACAAACCCCAAAAACATCTGTTTTGGTGTAAGTTTGGGGTGCAAGAAATATATCCCCAGAAAATAAAAATTTTCGAAAAACGTAAAACGAGGGAAAAATTAATTGCACAAGTACCCTTGAACAATTAATGGAATGTCAAAAGACAAAAATTCCTATAATAAATGATCAGAATAAACTTACCTGGTACTTGTGAAAATTGAATGAGATCAATCATTGAAATAATAAATTTTGAGCATTGATTGAGCCACGAAATTAAATGCGCGTATAAGGGGCACAATCACTCATTTATAAGGCGTATGATAGGCGTAATACTCACTGGGAGCGCGCAGAATGGAGTGGTGGCGCGAATACGTGTTTGGGCGCATATGTAGCGCACAAGCTTCTTAGGCGCACATTCAGATGGGCGCATATGAGTATGTGGCGCGCAGTGTTTCCTTGAAACCTTGAAATTTATCTAACATATAAAACCTAGTATACTCATAACTCACTAAAACAAAATCATTAGTACTGACAAAACTGTATTGAATTTTAGTTGAGTTCAAGCATACCCATTTCACCTCTCAAAAATATGAACCGTTTCGCATCAAGTGCTTTCATTAGAATGTCGGCGATTTGATAGTCGGTTCCCACGTGTTCCAAATGAATATTGCCCTTTTCCACATGGTCTTTGAGGAAGTGATATTTGATGTCGATGTGTTTAGTCTTGGTGTGCATGACAGGATTTTCAGAAACCACAATTGTTGATGTATTGTCGCAGTAGATGGGACAATTTTCATCGATGATATCATAGTCTACCAATTGCTGCTTCATCCATAGTATTTGACAGCAACAACTTCCCGCAGCGATATATTCAGCTTCGGTTGTTGAGACAGATACTGAAGCTTGTTTCTTAGTCGCCCATGACACAAGTCGATATCCGAGGAAATGACAAGTGCCACTTGTGCTTTTCCTATCAATTGTGCACGCTGTATAATCCACATCTGAATAACCTACAAGTTTAAAGTTCGAATCTTTGGTGTACCAAAGTCCAAGGTTAAGAGTACCGGAGAGATATCTTATAATACGTTTCACAAATGCGCTTCTCTAGGGTCAGATTGATAACGAGTGCAAACACAAACACTAAACATAATATCGGGCCTACTAGCAGTAAGATAAAGGAGCGAGCCAATCATACCTCGATAGAGCGTTTGATCAACACGTTTACCTTTTAAATCTTTGTCGAGTTTGTTGCCGGTATCCATTGGAGTATCGTATGGTTTAGCAATGTCGCAACCCCGAACCCCGCGGGCCCGAGACCACGATCTGGACGTCGACTTAAACAATAAACTCTAAAATAATGGAGATAAAAATTTCCTTTTATACCCAAAAGATGATAACACAAGGTTTTGTAAATCAACTTGAACAACAAAGTAAAAACTAGTATAAACTCCATAAGCTTATACACCAAAGTTACAAAATACACAAATCCTAGTGACGTCAATGTTTGGTACAAATATCCCCAAAAGGTTACACATTGATATAATGTAAACCAACCTATAACAACTTTCCCCAAAAGAATGTATCCACACTCGACGTCCTCTTCTCGTGATCAGCGAGACTAATCCTTAGCACCTGGGGGGGGGTTAAGGAAAAACAAAGATAAAAAGAAAGGGGGTGAGATAAATCTCAATAAATTACTAATGCAACTACATGACATGCTATGATGCAATAAGCAATAAACAATAATAAATATCACATAGCACATAGCAATTATCACATATCAGATAGCAGCTGAAATAAACACATAACAAAGGATATAGCCAAGGTTTTCCAAACCGGTACATCCAAATAAAGGATCGCTGCGCAGCTTCAATAATCAACCATCAATATCTTCATAATAGCATTAAAGCAGAAGAGAAATCCCCGGTACCGGAACAATATCCATAAAAGTGTCACAAAGGACAAGTGCCATGCCACAAAGTCATGCTCGGTAGCTAGATACATTCCCAAAGGAAGCTAACTTATCCCTTCCAAGGCCAATCTGGAAAAGGGGGTATAGAAGGGGGCAAAACAATGGTCAACATTATAATGGACTTGGCATTGCCATTATAATCTTTACCATCGCCCGATGCAACAAATATGCCAGCTGGGCTTCTAATTAAATGCTAAGTAATAATATTTTAGCATGAATAAACAACTTAAGGTTCCAAAGTAGGGAACCATACCGAGAAGTCACCAAGAAAGTGAAATGTACCAACCACGCACAATTAAAGTGTTCCAACAATGGCAATTAACACTTAATTAATTTCCAACACAAACTTAATCACAAAGGACCCAATTCTATCACTAGTGTGCACTACAATGTTCACTAAGGTCAACTAGAAGGACACCCAAGATTTGGATCAAAACGCATTCTTCAATTCAACCACACAAAATAACAAATGAAAACTTTCAGAGGTTCTGTGCGGACGCCCAATATGGTCTGTGCGGTCGCCCAAAAAGGCCCTCAAACAAGAACAAAAGCTTTCAGATAGATGTGCGGTCGCCCAGACATTTTTGGGCGGTCGCCCAATCTTCTGAACTGCTGGAAATCGGGGAGGAAGAAATGGGTTCTTCCATTTTCATACCAAAACACATTTCAACCAAAATCCAACTCTCTAACTAGCATACTAATGTACCAAAACAACTTATAAGTCCAAAAAGACTCATACAACCACATTTAACAACCAATATCAAGATCAAATCCCAACATTCATACAATCACCATTTTTAACCAGAAATCCAAATAAATTCCAAATAAATTGCAACCTCATCCAAACTTCAAATATAACAACAAAAGCATTATATGAACATGATATGAACATTTTAACATCAAAATGGGGGAAAAGTAACTTACTTGAAAATAATGAAAATTGACGGAATTCGAATATTTTGTATTCTACGCGATCCTATCGACGATCTAAACACATTTCAAGTTTTAAGAAATGAGAGATTATGAGAGGAAGATGAAGAAAATGAAGAGAGAAGGAAATAAAGAAAACTTACCACAAATGGAGGAGAGAGGAAGAGGTGTGCTGGGAGAGAGAGATGAAGGTGGAGTGTATGAGGGAGAAGGGAAGGAGTAGGGAGGGAGTAGGGAAATGATTTAAAAGATTTACACTTAGGCCCCCTCCACTACACTACACACAATTTCTACACTCCCTACTAACAATTAAGACCCAACAATACTACACTAGCACAAAAGACCCAAATAAAATGTTAGGCATAATTATTATAACACATAAATATTTAAATAAATAATAACTTAAATAAATAATTAAGCAACTAAACAAATAATAATTATTTATTACTAATAAAATAGAGCCTAGATTTCGGGTCGTGACAAGCATTGTCAAGTCCAAACTTCTTGATTAAGTCCTTTGTATATTTGGCTTGATTGATAAATATGCCTTCATTCATTTGCTTGATTTGAAGCCCGAGGAAGAATGTGAGTTCTCCCATCAAGCTCATTTCAAACTTGCTCTTCATTAGTTTCTCAAAGCGCTTGCACAACAACTCATTAGTAGAACCAAATATAATATCATCAACATAAATCTAAACAAGTAATTTATGACCATTATGTTTGTAACGACCCGAAAACCCGTATCTATTTTCTTAGTAAAAATATTTGTTTATTTATTTAATTAATTATTTATGTGTGCATTTTAGTGTTTCATAATATTTTATGCCTAGCATTTTAATCGATCATTTGTGCTAGTGTAAAGTTAGTAAGTCTTAGTTAATGGTGGGGAGTATGGGTTTAATTGTTCTTGGTAGTAGTAGAAGGGCCTAGGTGTAACATTTTGTTTTAATAATCATCCTCCTTCCTCCTCCCTCCTCCCTCACCTCACATTTTCATTTCCCTCTCTCTCTCCTCCATTGTTGGGTTGAAAAAGTAAGATTTCTCTCCTCCTTCTCTCTTCTTTTTAGCCATCTTCCTCCCATTATTTTTCATTGCTCATTCTTTGAAAAATGTTTAGATCGTTGTTAGGATCGTAGAGATCAAAGAAATTTTGAATTCCGTCAACTTTGATAAAATTCAAGTAAGTTACTTTTCCCCCATTTATGCTAAAAATGTTCATCCTTAGCTCATTTGATGCTCTAGTTGTTATATATTGCTTCTTGGGTTGATTTGGAATTGATTTGATTTTTATCCATTTTTGTGAAATTTTAATGTTTGAATCATCTCTTGAATTGGGTAGTCTAGATAATGTTATATGAGTCATTTTAGACTTGTAAGTTGTTTTGGTACATTGGTATACTAGTTAGAAGGTTTGATTTTTGGTTGAGTAGTGTTTTGGTAAGAAAATGGAAGAACCCGGGTCATTTCAGCCGATTTCCGGCAAGACAGGGGTTGTGGGCGACCGCCCACTTTTGGGTTGGGCGACCGCCCAGGTCTTCAGTTGTTATGGTGTTGAAACTTAGTTTTGGGCGACCGCCCATGTTGGTGTTGGGCGACCGCCCACGTTGGCTGAACTGAAGGTCTTTATTTTTGGATTGTTATTCGAAGTCAACTTGGTCTGGGCTCGGGGTACCATTCTAGTTAACTTAAGTTAATACCGTGGAACACTTTAGTGCTTGAGATTGGTTCCTTTGTGAACAATAGTGTTATGTAATTTGATCAAGTATTGTTTGGGAATGTTTGGGCATCTTATGATGTGTTCGTGATTGTTCCAATCGAATTGATTTTGGAAGCCATGGAAGAAATTGTTGTTCTTGAAGTGATTTGTGAAGATTAGGTGATGGATTGTTGGATTGGGATGATGAGTTATGTGTTGTTTGATATATTTGGAGTTAAATGAGGTCTTAATGGAGTTAGAATTGGTTTGGGTCGAGCTCCACAATGGTGGGGAGGTATAAGGGTTGTTATATCAGGATTTAGGAAAAAGGAGTGAAATTCGGGTGTATTTTGGGGTCTGGGCGGTCGCCCACTTAGTTTTGGGCGACCTCCCACTAAATCAGCCTCATTTAGCTTGGTATCAGGGTTCCGGGCGACCGCCCACTCAATTCCGGGCGCCCGCCCACTTTTTCCAGAATTTAGGTCGATCTTCCGGAGGCCATAACTTCTTCGTCCGGACTCTGTTTTAGGCGTGTAAACTATCGTTTCGAAGCTCTCTTAGAGTAGTACAAGATGGTATAGGTTTTTTAGTTAATTTATAAGTTTTATACTTTGGGATTTTATTGGGTGTTCGAGGTTAAGAGGAGTTGTATAGATCCATTGTGATCAAGTTTTACAAATCCAATTGAGTCACTTTGTTGAGTTGTTGTGATCACCTTTGTGATGTATTTGAGGATCCCCTACTTTGAGATACTTTAATTGAAAGTTATTTCACTGATCGAATTGATTTTAGGATAAGACTTGGACTAGGTTTAGGCAATGTCTTATAGTACCTAGAGGGTTGTTGTTGAACACCAAAGTGTAGGGTTTGGTCCGGTTGTGATCGTGTACTAATAGGTATAACCTTTTGGATTCGTTTGGGCTGTTTAGAATTGGTTCGTTATGAATGGATGTAAAGAGTGAATTGGCAATTGAGCACCTGCGGGTTTGATTAGCCTTAAGGTGTATTTATTCGGATTTCCTATTTGGAATTCTAGATGTAAAGAGATGGTTGAGTTCCTGGTCGTAGTACTCTTTATGAGTAGACGTTAGGGTCACCTTGGTAATGGTCATTGTGCTAATAGTGAGCGACCGTTTGGGTTGTACTCTTTATGAGTAACTTGTGGGTATCATCTTTGGAATGTATCTGGTATGGTTCCTTATTATGGAATTATCGTGTTTAATAATCATTGTTCCTGGGCTCCTTATGAGCAATTCCGTCTATCGTTGTTGTGCTCTTCATGAGAAACTCTTGTTATCGTTGTTGTTAAACTCTTCATGAGTAACCGATGCATCTTTATGGTGATTATTTGGTATGGTTCCCTAATTTGGAATCTTTGGTTGTTTATCGAGCTAGTATTTATTATCTAGCATTTATTTGAAAGTCCAGTTGGTTATTTGTGTTCGAGTCAGGCAATGGATAATGTTATAATGGCACGAGCCAAGTCCAGTATAGCATCGCCTATTGGTCCTTCTTTCCCCTTCCAGATTGGCCTTGGTTAGGATGAGCTAGCTCCTTTTGTGAGTATTCTAGCTACATGTTTTGGAGCATGACTTTGTGGCATGGCTCCCGCCCTTTGTGGCACGTTACTTTGTTATTGGTTCCGGTACCGGGGGTTTTCTCTTCAACTATTATGCTACTATGAAGATGGTTTGATTGGTTGAAGCTGCGCAGCGATTGTTCTATTGGTTTGGTGAAACCTTGGCTCAGTATCCTTTGTAACGTGTTTATTTCAGTCTTATGTGCTGCATGATGAGTTAGTCGTTATTTCCAACTAGTATGGGATGGTTGGCGATAGGGAGCTTTCTCATTTGTTGTTATATGATTTACTTGCTCAGTTATATAATTGATTTGCATGATATTATGCCATGTAGATTCATTTAGTAACTTACTGAGATTTTATCTCACCCCGTTTCTTGTTTCAAATTGTTTTTCCTTAACCCCCCCCCAGGAAAGTAAGTGGTATCGTTTGAGGTCCGATGTATCAGGAGTCTTCTGAGCAGGTTGATCGCCTTTGGGATAGTTGCTCTTTGGAGCCTTTACGTATTTTATTGTGGGTTCGTAGTCGTTCAGTGTTTTGTATATACAGTTGTACTTTGGGCATTTTTGTTAATAGTTGTTCTTGCTTCCGCGTTTGTTTCTAGTCTCCGAGTTATAATCTTGTTGATGTATTGTTTGTTGGTATTGGTTTTATAAGTTGAATTCACACGCCCGGTTTGGTATTTAGCATTTTTGAGATGTATATTGTAAATTTTATATTTATGTATTTTTGGAATTTCCGCGGCGTGACAGTTGGTATCAGAGCAATGGTTTTAGATCTTGAAGGAGAATAAGAACTCTGATATTGAATAGGTTTCAATACTTGGGTGTTACAAGTTTGAGCGGTTTAGAAAACTAAGTTTTCATAAAAGATGAGGTTAAGGTAGAAGTTGGTTGAGTTATAAGTCATGATATTTACGTCGAGCGTTTCTCTCTTGTGGTATATCAAGTATAGGATTGGTGTCAATAGTGTTGGTTCCATTGGGGTTAGTTGGCTTGGGAATCGAGAGTACGAGTTTCGAAGGCTTGGACGTACCTATTTTGTAAAGTGGAAATGTCTTGTGCTATATTCGTATGTCGGTTCTCATTAAGTGATTTATGTTGAAGTGTATTCCCGAGTACAAAATTTCGTGATTGCTACGGGTATATGTAAGGCGATTTAGTTATGTCACCTATTCAGGGTATCGACGAGTTGAATGGTATGGTTTAACTTTCTATGTGTTGCGACTTTCTTATTTAAAGCAATATGAGTTATGAGTATATTGATGAAGTTATAATCATTAATGATAGTAAGCGCGTTGAGTTTAAAGGACCAAACATATTTTGAGAAGGTAAGAAATTCTCGGGCAATATTAAAGGAATTTTGGGTTTTAGTTAAACAGTTGTCACATGGTTATGGATCTTTTCTTTGTGGCGTTTCTCGTTCGGATTAAGGATGTGTAAAGGAAGTAATATTAAGTATGCGATTATCTAATGGAAGTATATTTACAATATAATTAGGGTTGTGAATAAGACAAGTTTGTAGTATCTCGAGAATTATGTTTAAGAGAAATTTGGATGCTTCAATTCTGGTCTTGGGTATGGATTTTAGTTAGGAGTGAAGATAGTGATTGAAGAAGGTTTGGTACGAGATATTACTATGTTGTAAGCATTGCTTAAGTTTACTATATGATGGGTTAAAGTGGATAATTGGGAAATTCGGGAAGAGACGGAACTAAAGTAACCGTGGCTATTGGATCATTCGGGTAAGTATTCTAAAATTTGGGTTAATAAATAGAGCTATCTATGACTAGGGATTGATTGTGGTTTTATTGATATCACCTTAGCAAACTATAGTTGTTTTTATGGGACCAAGTATAGAAATGATGTTAATGGGTTATCAATGTTGGATAGTCATATGTTCTTTGAAAAGATAAGTGTGAGTTAATACAAGTAGGTTGAGAAATACAAAGATTATGATTGTATTATGTTTTATCGCATAAGGAAGATGATTTTTGTAGTGGAATCATATTGATCGGATAGTTGATGACGGTAAATTTTTGAGTATATCATTGAGTCATTGGGTGACAGTAATCGTTATCCGTATTCCTTCTCTTATTTATTCGGGTAGTAGTATGGTTACTTGGGATGATGTTTAGATCGTCAATGTGTGCGGATGAACCAGAAAAGTGAAACTTATGGGTATTGGTGACTTAAGGGGTCGATTGGGAGCGTAACGCTAATCAGGATCAAATTAGTTATGTTTCATAATTGGTGATCAAGTGATAATCGTGGGAATTTGAAATCCCGGATGAAAGAAGAAGTTGACTTTAGAATGTTTAATATGAGTATACCTGAGATATGTATGTGTTCAATATGTGTGGGGTTTATTTGAGTCATGGAATCTATGTCTGAAATCTTTAAATAGATACTTGATTTGGGGTTATGAGTGCTATATGAGAATCGATATTTTGTAGCCTCGTTGTGATGGCGTGTGATGATTTTTGATAAGTGAATTCACGGGTGAATTCTTTTTAAGGAGGGTAGATTGTAACGACCCGAAAACCCGTATCTATTTTCTTAGTAAAAATATTTGTTTATTTATTTAATTAATTATTTATGTGTGCATTGTAGTGTTTCATAATATTTTATGCCTAGCATTTTAATCGATCATTTGTGCTAGTGTAGAGTTAGTAAGTCTTAGTTAATGGTGGGGAGTATGGGTTTAATTGTTCTTGGTAGTAGTAGAAGGGCCTAGGTGTAACATTTTGTTTTAATAATCATCCTCCTTCCTCCTTCCTCCTCCCTCCTCCCTCACCTCACATTTTCATTTCCCTCTCTCTCTCCTCCATTGTTGGGTAGAAAAGGTAAGATTTCTCTCCTCCTCTCTTCTTTTTAGCCATCTTCCTCCCATTATTTCTCATTGCTCATTCTTTGAAAAATGTTTAGATCGTTGTTAGGATCGTAGAGATCAAAGAAATTTCGAATTCCGTCAACTTTGATAAAATTCAAGTAAGTTACTTTTCCCCCATTTATGCTAAAAATGTTCATCCTTAGCTCATTTGATGCTCTAGTTGTTATATATTGCTTCTTGGGTTGATTTGGAATTGATTTGCTTTTTATCCATTTTTGTGAAATTTTAATGTTTGAATCATCTCTTGAATTGGGTAGTCTAGATAATGTTATATGAGTCATTTTAGACTTGTAAGTTGTTTTGGTACATTGGTATACTAGTTAGAAGGTTTGATTTTTGGTTGAGTAGTGTTTTGGTAAGAAAATGGAAGAACCCAGGTCATTTATGCCAATTTCCGGCAAGACAGGGGTTGTGGGCGACCGCCCACTTTTGGGTTGGGCGACCGCCCAGGTCATCAGTTGTTATGGTGTTGAAACTTAGTTTTGGGCGACCGCCCATGTTGGTGTTGGGCGACCGCGGCTGAACTGAAGGTCTTTATTTTTGGATTGTTTTTCGAAGTCAGCTTGGTCTGGGCTCGGGGTACCATTCTAGTTAACTTAAGTTAATACCGTGGAACACTTTAGTGCTTGAGATTGGTTCCTTTGTGAACAATGGTGTTATGGAATTTGATCAAGTATTGTTTGGGAATGTTTGGGCATCTTATGATGTGTTCGTGATTGTTCCAATCGAATTGATTTTGAAAGCCATGGAAGAAATTGTTGTTCTTGAAGTGATTTGTGAAGATTAGGTGATGGATTGTTGGATTGGGATGATGAGTTATGTGTTGTTTGATATATTTGGAGTTAAATGAGGTCTTAATGGAGTTAGAATTGGTTTGGGTCGAGCTCCACAATGGTGGGGAGGTATAAGGGTGTTATATCAGGATTTAGGACAAAAGGAGTGAAATTCGGGTGTATTTTGGGGTCTGGGCGGTTGCCCACTTAGTTTTGGGCGACCTCCCACTAAATCAGCCTCATTTAGCTTGGTATCAGGGTTCCGGGCGACCTCCCACTCAATTCCGGGCGCCCGCCCACTTTTTCCAGAATTTAGGTCGATCTTCCGGAGGCCATAACTTCTTCGTCCGGACTCCGTTTTAGGCGTGTAAATTATCGTTTCGAATCTCTCTTCGAGTAATACAAGATGGGATAGGTTGTTCAGTTAAGTTATAAGTTTTATACTTCAGGATTTTATTGGGTGTTCGAGGTTAAGAGGAGTTGTATAGATCCATTGTGATCAAGTTTTACAAATCCAATTGAGTCACTTTGTTGAGTTGTTGTGATCACCTTTGTGATGTATTTGAGGATCCCCTACTTTGAGATACTTTAATTGAAAGTTATTTCACTGATCGAATTGATTTTAGGATAAGACTTGGATTGGTTTAGGCAATGTCTTATAGTACCTAGAGGGTTGTTGTTGAACACCAAAGTGTAGGGTTTGGTCCGGTTGTGATCGTGTACTAATAGGTATAACCTTTTGGATTTGTTTGGGGTGTTTAGAATTGGTTCGTTATGAATGGATGTAAAGAGTGAATTGGCAATTGAGCACCTGCGGGTTTGATTAGCCTTAAGGTGTATTTATTCGGATTTCCTATTTGGAATTCCAGATGAAAAGAGATGGTTGAGTTCCTGGTCGTAGTACTCTTTATGAGTAGACGTTAGGGTCACCTTGGTAATGGTCATTATGCTAATAGTGAGCGACCGTTTGGGTTGTACTCTTTATGAGTAACTTGTGGGTATCATCTTTGGAATGTATCTGGTATGGTTCCTTATTATGGAATTATCGTGTTTAATAATCATTGTTGCTGGGCTCCTTATGAGCAATTCCGTCTATCGTTGTTGTGCTCTTCATGAGAAACTCTTGTTATCGTTGTTTTTAAACTCTTCATGAGTAACCGATGCATCTTTATGGTGATTATTTGGTATGGTTCCCTACTTTGGAATCTTTGGTTGTTTATCGAGCTAGTATTTATTATCTAGCATTTATTTGAAAGTCTAGCTGGTTATTTGTGTTCGAGTCAGGCAATGGATAATGTTATAATGGCACGAGCCAAGTCCAGTATAGCATCACCCATTGGTCCTTCTTTCCCCTTCCAGATTGGCCTTGGTTGGGATGAGCTAGCTCCTTTTGTGAGTATTCTAGCTACACGTTTTGGAGCATGACTTTGTGGCATGGCTCCCGCCCTTTGTGGCACGTTACTTTGTTATTGGTTCCGGTACCGGGGGTTTTCTCTTCAGCTATTATGCTACTATAAAGATGGTTTGATTGGTTGATTGGTTGAAGCTGCGCAGCGATTGTTCTATTGGTTTGGTGAAACCTTGGCTCAGTATCATTTGTAACGTGTTTATTTCAGTCTTATGTGCTGCATGATGAGTTAGTCATTATTTCCAACTGGTATGGGACGGTTGGCGATAGGGAGCTTTCTCATTTGTTGTTATATGATTTACTTGCTTAGTTATATAATTGATTTGCATGATATTATGCCATGTAGATGCATTTAGTAACTTACTGAGATTTTATCTCACCCCGTTTCTTGTTTCAAATTGTTTTTCCTTAAACCCCCCCCAGGAAACCAAGTGGTATCGTTTGATGTCCGATGTATCGGGAGTCTTCTGAGCAGGTTGATCGCCTTTAGGATAGTTGCTCTTTGGAGCCTTTACGTATTTTATTGTGGGTTCGTTGTCGTTCAGTGTTTTGTATATACGGTTGTACTTTGGGCATTTTACTTAATAGTTGTTCTTGCTTCCGCGTTTGTTTCTTGTCTCCGAGTTATAATCTCGTTGAGGTATTGTTTGTTGGTATTGGTTTTATAAGTTGAATTCACACGCGCGCCCGGTTTGGTATTTAGCATTTTTGAGATGTATATTGTAAATTTTATATTTATGGATTTTTGGAATTTCCGGGGCGTGACAATGTTTGGCAATGAAAAGAGTTGTATCGATTTTACCGAGAGTGAAGCCTTTTTCAATGAGAAACTTTGATAGTGTATCGTACCATGCTCTTGGTGCTTGCTTGAGTCCATAAAAAGCTTTCTGGAGTTTGTACACATGATTTGGAAATTGAGAATCTTCAAACCCAGGTGGTTGAGCAAGGTAGACTTGTTCTTGGAGTTCACCATTTAGAAACGCGCTCTTCACATCCAATTGATATAGCTTGTAGTTCTTGTGTGCGGCGTAAGCTAGAAAGAGTCTAATAGCTTCACGTCTTGCTACGGGCGCGAAAGTTTCATCGTAATCAATTCCTTCTTCTTGTCTATAGCCTTGTGCAACCAATCTTGCTTTGTTTCTTGTGATGGTTCCATTCTCATCCATCTTGTTTCTGAACACCCATTTCGTACCAATCACTCCTTGATCATTTGGTCTTGGAACAAGAGTCCAAACCTTACATCGTTCAAATTGATTGAGTTCTTCTTGCATAGCAACAACCCAATTAGGATCTTGGAGCGCTTCATCAGCCTTCTTCGGTTCAATTTGAGAGATAAAAGCAGTGTAAGCATCAAAGTTTGTAGCTCTCCTTGTACGAACACCAACGTTTAGATCACTAATGATATTATTGATTGGGTGACCTCTAACTTCACGAATTTCAGGAGGTAAGTTAGGTTGATTCGTAGTAACTTGAAGGTCTTCAATTGGTACATCTTCACCAGATTCTAAATCATCAAAATTTGGGGGTTGAATTGGTGTAGAGCTGAAACTTGGGTTTACACCAGATGCAGCAGTAACATGTGAGTGAGGCGCATCTGATGATCCATTTGGCGCGTCATATGAAGAATTAGGTGCATTTGATGTAGATGGATTTCCTTGAGTTGATAGCTTCTGATTTTGAGTAGCCGTAACATAAATATGAGCACCTGTTTTATTAAGCTTAATAGAATCATCAGCAACATTTGGAGCCAAATGGGGCTGAAGGAGAGAATGTTCATCAAATGTAACATCTACAGATTCAACTATCACTAGTGTAGATCTATTAAAAACGCGAAATGCTTTAGAATGTTTGGCATACCCAACAAAAATACCTTCGTCGACTTTGGCATCGAATTTACCTCTATGTTCTTTTCCGTTGTAGAGGATATAACACTTACAACCAAAGATCTTAAAGAATGCAATGTTGGGAGTTCTACCACGCCAAAGTTCATACGGAGTCTTGTTGTGAAGTTTGTTAATGAGGGAACGATTTTGAGTAAAACATGCTGTGTTGATAGCTTCTTCCCAAAAGTACTTAGGCAATTTCGCTTCAGCTATCATCGTCTTTCCCGCTTCAATCAACGTCCTATTCTTTCTTTCCACAACACCATTTTGTTGAGGAACTCCAGTGGTTGAGAAGTTATGATCTATCCCATATTCGTCACAATATCGAGCAACACCGTTGTTCTTGAATTCTGCTCCATTGTCAGATCGAACACTAACGATGTCATCTTCTTTTTGGGTTTGGAGTAGTCGAAATAAGGTGGTCAAAATGTCGTAACAATCGTCTTTTGAGATCATCATTTCTACCCATGTATATCTTGAATAATCATCCACCACAACTAGAGTATACTTGTTTGTTCTAATACTTGCGGGGCTGACTAGACCAAATAGATCAATGTGAAGCAGTTGCAAACATCTAGAAGTTGAAGGATTAGTCTTGTTGGAGAAAGACTTCTTTGGTTGTTTGCCAAGTTGACACGCGGCGCACTTCTTATCGTGATGATCAGCAACCTTGGGAAGTCCTTTAACAAGGTTATTCCTGCTGAGTTTAGATAGATATTTGAAGTTCAAGTGACTTAACCGCTTGTGCCACGTCCAACTATTTTTGCTCACACTTTTAGCTACAAAACAAAGATTAGTACTAGAGTTCATACTATGGAAATTAATAATGTAAATATTTGTCTTACGATATCCCGTGAGTAATGTAGCTCCAGTTTTGCCATTCTTGATAAGACATTGAGTTGAGGTGAAATGGCATTCTAATCATTTGTCGCAAAATTGAGATATGGATAATAAATTGTGCTTGAGCCCTTCGACGAGAGAAACTCTTTCAATGCACACTTTGTCTTTCTTGAGCTTCCCATATGCAACAACTTGACCTTTGTTATTATCACCAAATGTTACTGAGGGACCTCTTTCTTCATGGACATCTTCTAATAAGGATTCATCTCCAGTCATGTGTCTTGAACACCCACTATCGAGAATCCATTCATAATTTCTAGCTTTTGAAGATCCAGCCATGAAACAAAGAACCTGAAACATAGACATTTAAGCAGGTCCCCTTTATTCCTTTTGGGTCCTAGAGTTAGCAACTTTTGACAACCCACTCTTACTTGACCTTAGGGTTTTTACGTCCTTTGGCATTGGGAGTGAATCGCAAAAGGCAATCCACGGCCTTGTGTCCAGAACAATCACAAATGGAACAATGATGAAAGCCACTAATCACATGAGTTTTCACAAACTCTTTACTTTTCATTGGGGTAGCATTCTTCTTTGGGTCAGATGGACTAGCCTTAACAAAATCCTTCTTTTGAAATTTTGGTGCGCTTGATCTAGGAGGGCGCATAGGGCTAGGAGGCGCACGGCGATGAGGCGCATGGCTCATAGGCGCATAATGAGCATTCGGAGAAGGAGCGCGCTTTGTTTCATGAGGGATTTTGCTAGAGGATGATTCATCTGTAGCTATATCTTTCCCATTAGCTTTCCCAAATTGCTTCGTTGGGTAGACATAATGGAATGTTTGTCTTTTGACTTTTTCCTGTCCTTTTCCCATTGAATTAAAATGTTTTTCCTTGGGAATTTCAAAAGTTTGCTGTTTTGTAAATTCACTATCTCTTTCAGCACAGACATCACACTTAGAGTTGTCACTAGTTGATGAGAATCCCAAGCCACTTTTATCACCACTGGATTTTTGGGACTCAAAAATATTGTCCATAGTGACATGAGAATTGGACCACTCATTTGTAATCTTTTTGAGATCAGTAATTTGAGCAACTAATTCATCATTTTCGATCTTAAGCTGCAAAATTTCATCACATGAT
Source organism: Campanula takesimana (assembly GCA_026119855.1). NCBI lineage: Eukaryota > Viridiplantae > Streptophyta > Magnoliopsida > Asterales > Campanulaceae > Campanula > Campanula takesimana. The sequence goes on along the minus strand of JAOWBW010000405.1, from coordinate 1,433,640 downwards.
AGTGCTAAAGCATCCTTCATATTATCAAATATACTGATTACCTTTTCAGCCTTTTTGAATAACTTTTCTTGTTCAGCAACAATTTCATCATCGTTGATTTTAGGAATTGGTTCAGCTGGTTTAACTTGTGGTCTGATGTAAGTTCCCTTTCTTAGCTTATTCCTTGCACTTAGATCAAATCGGAAAAACAATAATCCACCATCGCTTTGAGCCGGAGTAAGACATCCTTGTTCAATTAGCTCACTGATGGTTGGTCCTTTCTTCTTTTTTGCCACAGAGTGACTAGCTGATTTCTTGATTGGTTTGTTCAAGTTTTTCATATCGGTAACATCCTTTGAAAATTCATCGGAGTCATAGTCATTAATTTCAATATCATCTTCATCTTTTGGAACAAAACAAACGAGTCCATCATCGGAGTCTTCATCGCTCTCATTGGAGTCTGTTTCAATCCACATGTTGTGCTCATTTGCTGGTGCTTCTTCTTCAGCAACCATTCCCTTATGACGAGTGAACTTGGGAGTGAATTTAGGAGTATGGCTGCTCTTCTTTTGCATATACTCGAACTTGGGAATTGGGCAGCTCGATGCAAAGTGTCCGGGTTTCCTGCAATTAAAACAAACAAGGTCTTCTTTTCTTTTAGAATCATTGCTCCTTATGAACTTTGTAGGAGCTTTACTGGTAGATCCTTGATATTTTCTAGTTGAGCCGGGCTTGGTGAATTTTCTGAACTTCTGGAATCTCTTCACAAATAAAGCGAAGTCTTCATCGTCCATGTCCAATAGCTCAGAAGTAGAAATTTGGGGATCAGAACTTTTCTCTTTCTGAATAGGCGCAGGCGCAGGAGGTTGGGCTTCCTCTTTATGCGCCACCATTGCAACAGATTTTGATTTTCCTTCAGTTTCACTAATTCGCTGAAGTTTGAGCTCATAAACTTTAAGATTAGCATAGAGGTTCCTTAGAGTCCAATCATCCAAAGTTCCAGCGTCTTCAAGAGCGCTAGATTTATGTAGGTATCTTGATCCAAAATCTTGGAGAAAATTGACATTCAAATCTTTGTTTGAAAACATCATGCCAAGTGAAATACATAGATTGATAATTTCACAAAAGCGTTCATAAGTTTGTCTTAAGGTTTCTCCGGGGAATTGAGAGAAATTGTTGAATCTCTTTTGTACTTCATATCTCTTGTTCTCCTTGAAAACGGTATCTCCTTCTATATGCTCTTCAATGGCGTCCCATAGCTCATTAGCAGTAGCACAATGTGTTGGTGGTGGTGCCCTAGGCACGTTTAATAAACGTTGTAATTGTTATCATTTATTTCATATCAATAAAGAGATGTTTTGATTATTATTGATGTTCATGTTTACTTATAATAATCTCCATCCCTAGTACTTATTAAGCACTAGTATAAAGGCTAAATGATCATGGGATGATCATGTTAGATTTATGGGTACTTTTTTGGAATAAGGTACTGGACATGACCCGCTGTATGAGATTTATGTCATGGTCTATGTCGAACATATATCTCATATTAGTTATATCATTTGAATCCTTAGACATGAAGTTATTATAGTCTTCCACTTGATGAACATTGTGTTTGACATATTCAAACGCTACCTTAACACGGTAGTTATAAAGGGTATGATTGGCATAATCGGATTCCCGTTGGAAAGAATAATAAGCTAAATGGATTTGTCCCTCCACGGAGAGATGTCAAGCTTGGGCCCCTCGAAGGAATGATGTTGATGAAATGTTCGGCCGGACTCAAATGGATTGATTGGATCAATAGTATTTGAATTATCAACATATTCGGAATCGAAAAAGTATTGAACAAAACAAGTTGACTGTTTGACTATGACTTGTGTTCAATGACATCGTGGACAAAGGGATTGTGACATATTCTAAAGGAATGCGAACTTGTATCTAGTTATACTATTTGAGTAGGTATGACGGTTTGATAGAACCTAATCATATCTTATGGGATCATGTTTGAACCCATTTCCAACTTAGTATAATCCTAGATGGTCACACACAATAGAACGAATCTTAAATGAAAGGACTGTATTGGAATTTAGGGTCGAAGGACCTCAAGGGAATTTCTGAAATTATTCTGGGCCTCCTGGTCAACCAAGCGGGTGCTTGGGTTGAACCAGGCGGGCGCCTGAATAAGCCGGAAAAGGCCTTGACCTTCTGCCCAAATGAGCGGGCGCTCGGGTGGTACCGGGCGGGCGCTCAGTCTGGCGGCAGAATAATTCATAATTCGATTTAGGAAGGTTTTTGGCACAAGATTCCTATTTGGAATAGGTCTTAATTGTGTATAAAAACCCCAATTTGGCCAGACCATATTGATAAGTAATTTCGTGAGTCTCAAAGAGTTTAAGAGAGATTTTATTTTGTTCTAAGATATCATTGATTGAGGAACAAAATAATTCACAAATAAATTCCATATAGTTCTTTATTGAATTGTGAAAGTGTGTTTCATAATTATTGGTCTAGCAACCAAGATCGAAGAAGTTCCTTTGATATTCGTTCGAAGTGTGGATACCGCTAGAGGGTGAATTTTATCATCTTACAAAGTTCGTGATTTGTTTGTGATAAAGCTTCAAGATTTCCACCAAGACCAAAGAGAAAAGTTCATAGCCATCAAGGGTTAGTTATTCCTCTATTCATCTTGTTGTATTTGATTTAATCATATGAACGGATCCATGGCTTTGGGTTTCTTAAAATTTTAATTGCTATATTCCGCTGCGCATGTTACTTGGAAACCCAACAGTGGTATCAGAGCCCCGTTCATGTTGATTAATTCAATACTTGGATCATGTTGTGTGTATATAAATTGTTTATGTGCCAAGCATGATATGAATATTGGATTATATGATTTTTATGTGTTATGTGATTTTATGTGGTTTATTGTTTTCAACTTTAATCGCACGATTCAATCGCAATAATTATTATGGTGGATTCTAAATTATTTCGATTATTAATTTTTGATTGGATCAAAGTTTTAATAATCGGGGAAGAAATAATTTTGAGACAAAAATTTCGAACTTGAAAATTCTATACCATTCTGACCATACAAGCGCCCGCCCGCGCTGGACCAGGCGCGCGCGCGCGCGCTTCAGGCGCGCGCTCGCTAGGCCAGAATGTTCTGATTCTTGTTGAAATCTGATTCTGGAATTTTTCGATAAATCCAACAAAAACCAGTAACAAGACCAGTCCAGACTTGCTGATTTGGAATGGGTTTTGAGTAGTTGGTTTGTGTGTGGATTTTGGGGTTTGATTTTCCTATTTGTTTTAGTCTTGTGATTCCTAGATTGGTTCAAGTTTTGGATGGCTAATCTGCGTTCATCGAGATTGTGTTTCCCAAAATTGATCGCAATCAAAGTTTCAAAGATAAAACGAAGTTAGAATTATGAAGAGTTCATAATTGCTAAAATTGAGAAACAAAGTTCTTGATTCAATGATTGGAGATCCATGTGGAATTGTGAATGCAATTGGCCTACGTTCATCGAGACCATCTATTGCTTAGTTTTGGCCACATGGACTACTTTCTTGGTTTCTTGAATTAGTGCGCGATTGTGGTTGCCTAATGGCTTAGTTCGACCGCACTTCTTGTTGTCTTGATTTGGAGATAATAACCGAAGTTGAAATAGTCTCATCCTCATAATTATAGAGAAACTAATGACACATAAATATTATGCTTAAATTAATGGAGATTAATTTAGTGGCTAAACTTGATGTGTAACATGTTTATATTATGTGCTCATAAATGTGTTATATTCTATATGTAATGAACCTTCAAAGAAAGTTTTATGTCCTTATTTGCCATGCCATGATTAAAACACTTGTTTATACATGGGTGATTTTGATATGGGTTCGCCTCCACGAGGTGCATTAATTTTATTCATGTATGAGCAAGATGAGGTTCATTAGTTTAATGTGGGCTTGCCTCCGCAAGGTACATTAAATTGAATGGTTCCTATACATTTAAAATGGTTGGATTTAATTAGGCATCAAAACGGTTTTGGGCCTAGGCAAAAGATGAGATTAAACATGATTTTGAAATTGTATTTCTCAAAGAATCTCATAAAAAGATCTAAGAATCATATGGGATATGATTGACATGATTGTCTACCTAATTAATTTAGTTTTTGAGCGGTCCGCTTCCGTGGACTCAAAAGTTAAATTAAAGTTGGATCTTAGCCGAATTAAATTATATTATATATTGAATGTATAAGAAGGTTATATAATTTAGTGGGAGTATTTTGTTTTGAAAATACATTGTTTATCTCTTTAATGAAAACCGGTACTTATTAAATTTTGGAAATTTTGCATATTTGTAGATAATGACTAATAACACTCAATCAATGTCGTTGCGATCGATCCTTGAGAATGATAAGCTCGAAGAGAATGGTACAAACTTTATGGATTGGATCCGTAGCATAAGAATCGTTCTTAGGCAAGAAGATAAGTTGTACATTCTCGATGGGCCTCTCCCCGCTGAACCACCGCCTACTGCCCCTAGGGCAGAAAGAGACAATTACAAGAAACATCGTAATGATTCAAGAGATGTAAGTTGTCTCATGCTTGCTGCTATGTGTTCAAAACTCCAACAAAGTTTGGAACATTTGGAAGCCTATGAGATAGGCGTGTAGTTGAGAACCATGTTTCAAGAGCAAGCTAGGCAAGAGAGGTACAAGACCATTGTTGCATTCACTACTTGTAAAATGAATGAAGGGCAACAAGTGAGTCCTCACTTTCTTAAAATGAAAGGTTATGTAGAGCACCTTGAGAAACTTGGCTATCCAATTCCATTGGAGCTAGCCACGGATCTCATTCTTAATTCATTGCCTAAAAGTTATAATCAGTTTGTGATGAATTATAACATGCATGGAATGGATAAGAATCTCTCTGAGTTGCATGGGATGCTCAAAACTGCAGAGATGAAAATTGTGGAGAAAGGTTTTCCCGTGCTCTTGGTTCATGATGGGAAGAAGGCTGGTGCCAAAGGAAAGGGTAAGAAAGTTGTCAAACCCAAAATAAGCAAGGCAAAGGTTGCCAAAGCTTCTGAGGCAAAACCCGATTCACAAAAGGATGCAATCTGTTTCCATTGTCAAGAAATTGGTCATTGGAAACGTAATTGCAAGGCTTTCTTGGAAGAGCAAAAGAAGAAGAAGAGCAGCAAGGCTGCGTCGACTTCAGGTATCTATATGATAGATATTCTCCTTTCTACCACTGATTCTTGGGTATTGGATACCGGATGTGGTTCTCACATTTGTCTAAATGTGCAGGGACTATAGAATAGGAGACTGCTTAAAGAAGGTGAAGTAGATCTACGCGTGGGGAATGGAGCAAGAGTTGCTGCATTAGCCGTAGGGACTTATGAAGTCACTTTACCTTCCGGATTAATTCTTGTTTTGAACAATTGTTATTATGTTCCGGATTTAAGCAGAAATATTATTTCAATTTCTTGTTTGGATAATGAAGGTTTTAAGTTTCTTATTGAGAATAAGAAATTTTCTATTTATTTAAATGATGTGTTTTATGGTATTGCTAATTCATTTAATGGCCTTTATATATTGGATGTCAAGAATGAAAATAATGACAATGTCTATCATGTAAATAAGAAATCTAAACCTAATGATGTAAATCATACCTATTTATGGCATTGCCGTCTTGGTCATATTAATGAGAAGCGTATCTCAAAACTCCATGGGGACGGACTTTTGGGTTCATGTGACTTAGAGTCATATGATACTTGTGAGTCGTGTCTTCTTGGAAAAATGACTAAGACACCTTTTACCAAGTTGGGTGAAAGGGCAAGCGACTTATTGGGGTTGATACATTCCGATGTATGCGGACCATTAAGTAGCAATGCTAGGGGAGGATTTCAATACTTCATAACCTTCACTGATGATTATAGTAGATTTGGGTATGTTTACCTAATGAAACATAAGAGTGAAGCATTTGAGATATTTAGAATATTTCAAAATGAAGTAGAAAAACAACTTGGCAAAAGTATTAAGGCACTTCAATCAGATCGAGGTGGTGAGTACTTGAGTCAAGAATTTGATGATCATCTAAAGAATTGTGGAATAGTTTCACAATTGACTCCACCTGGAACACCACAATGGAATGATGTGTCCGAGAGGAGGAATCGAACTTTGTTAGACATGGTTCGATCAATGATGAGTCAAGTTGATCTTCCAATATCCTTTTGGGGTTACGCCTTAGAAACCGCTGCTTTCACACTAAATCGTGTTCCAACTAAATCGGTTCAAAAGACTCCATATGAGATGTGGAGCGGAAAGAAGCCTTGTCTGTCTTTCATGAAAATTTGGGGTTGCGAAGGTTTTGTCAAAAGACTTGTCTCAGACAAACTTGCACACAAATCTGATAAGTGTATTTTCGTGGGATATCCTAAGGAAACTAGAGGATATTACTTTTACATCCGTGAGGACAACAAAGTGTTTGTTTCCCGAACTGGTGTCTTTCTAGAGAAAGAGTTTCTCTCCAAAGAAATCAGTGGGAGTAAAATAAATCTTGAAGAAATTCGAGACCCAGAAAATAACATTGAACCAATAGTGGAACAAGAACAAGAACCACAAGGAGTTGTGGAACCTGTTCAAAATACACAAGTAACTCGCAGACCTAGTAGGTTACGATCCGAGCCTGAGAGATATGGATTTCTCGTAACGGATAGTAATGAGGTAGAAATCATTGAAAATGATGAACCGTCAACCTACCAAGAGGCGATGTCTTCTCCTGATTGGGACAAGTGTCTTGGAGCCATGGAATCCGAATTGCAATCCATGCAAAACAATCAAGTTTGGAATTTGATTGATGCGCCCGAAGGTGTAAAAACCATAGGATGCAAATGGGTCTTCAAGAAGAAGACTGACATGGATGGGAAGGTGCATACTTACAAAGCTAGGCTTGTAGCGAAGGGTTATAGGCAAGTTCATGGTATTGACTATGATGAGACCTTTTCACCCGTAGCAATGATCAAGTCTATAAGAATTTTGCTTGCCATTGCCGCATATCATGACTATGAAATATGGCAGATGGACGTCAAAGCCGCTTTCCTGAATGGAAAACTCCAAGAAGATGTGTATATGACACAACCAGAAGGTTTTGAACAAGATTCTAAGGTATGCAAATTGCAAAGATCCATCTATGGATTGAAGCAAGCTTCAAGGAGTTTGAATCTCCGTTTTGATGAATCGGTCAAAGAGTTTGGTTTCATCAAGAACGAAGATGAGCCTTGTGTATAGAAGAAGATTAGTGGGAGCATAGTGCTATTCCTTATTTTATACGTGGATGACATATTACTCATTGGAAACGACATTCCTACACTTCAGTCTGTGAAGACTTGGTTAGGAAAGTGCTTCGCAATGAAAGATATGGGTGAAGCCGCATATATACTTGGCATTAAGATCTATAGAGATAGATCAAGGAGGCTACTTGGTTTAAGCCAAATTACATACATTGACAAGGTCATTAGAAGATTCCGTATGGAAAATTCTAAGAGAGGGACCTTGCCCGTGCTACATGGAGTTTCTCTAAGCAAGACTCAATGTCCTAAGACAAACGATGAGCGTGAGAAAATGAATGATGTTCCATATGCTTCGGCAATTGGGTCCATCATGTATGCCATGATTTGTACTAGGCCGGATGTATCTTATGCTTTAAGCATGACAAGCAGATACCAATCCGACCCTGGCGAAAATCACTGGATAGCTGTAAAAGCGATTCTTAAGTACTTGAGAAGAACTAAAGACTCGTTTTTGGTCTATGGAGGAATAGAAGATGATCTCGTTGTAAATGCTTACATGGATGGAAGCTTCCAAACTGACAAAGATGATAGCCGATCGTAATCGGGTTTTGTGTTTATGTTAAATGGTGGAGCTGTAAGCTGGAAGAGTTCCAAGCAAAGTACAACCGCTGATTCTACAACAGAAGCTGAGTATATTCTTGCATCGGATGCTGCAAAGGAAGTTGTTTGGATTAAGAAGTTCATAACTGAACTTGAATTGGTTCCTAGCATTGCTAATCCAATAGACCTTTATTGCGATAATAATGGTGCTATTGCTCAAGCAAAGGAACCAAGAGCACATCAGAAATCCAAACACATACTTGTTGGTAGTGGTGCCCTAGGCACGTTTAATAAACGTTGTAATTGTTATCATTTATTTCATATCAATAAAGAGATGTTTTGATTATTATTGTTGTTCATGCTTACTTATAATAATCCCCGTCCCTAGTACTTATTAAGCACTAGTATAAAGGCTAAATGATCATGAGATGATCATGTTAGATTTATGGGTACTTGTTTGGAACAAGATACTGGACATGACCCGCTGTATGAGATTTATGTCATGGTCTATGTCGAACATATATCTCATATTAGTTATGTCATTTGAATCCTTAGACATGAAGTTATTATAGTCTTCCACTTGATGAACATTGTGTTTGACATATTCAAACGCTACCTTAACACGGTAGTTATAAAGGGTATGATTGGCATAATCGGATTCCCGTTGGGAAGAATAATAAGCTAAATGGATTTGTCCCTCCACGGAGAGATGTCAAGCTTGGGCCTCTCGTAGGAATGATGTTGATGAAATGTTCGGCCGGACTCAAATGAATTGATTGGATCAATGTCATTTGGATTATCAACATATTCGGAATCGAGAAAGTATTGAACAAAAACAAGTTGACTGTTTGACCATGACTTGTGTTCAATGACATCGTGGACAAAGGGATTGTGACATATTCTAAAGGAATGCGAACTTGTATCTAGTTATACTATTTGGGTAGGTATGACGGTTTGCTAGAACCTAATCATATCTTATGGGATCATGTTTGAGCCCATTGCCAACTTAGTATAATCCTAGAGGGTCACACACAATAGAACGAATCTTTAATAAGAGGACTACATTGGAATTTAGAGTCAAAGGACCTTGGAGGAATTTTGGAAACATTCTGGGCTGTTTGGTCTACCGAGCGGGCGCTTGGTTCAGACCAGGCGGGCGCCTGAAGTAATTCCAGAAAGACAGGGACCTTCTGGTCATTCAGGCGGGCGCCTGGCCCTTTACAGGCGGGCGCCTGGTGCTGCCGACAGGAAAATTCCTAATTCGATTTGGGAAGGTTTTTGGCACAAGATTCCTATTTGGAATAGGTCTTAATTGTGTATAAAAACCCCAATTCGGCCAGACCATATTGACAAGTGATTTTGTGAGTCTCAAAGAGTTTGAGAGAGATATTATTTTGTTCTAAGATATCCTTGATTGAGGAACAAAATAATTCACAAATAAATTCAATATAGTTCTTTTATTATATTGTGAAAGTGTGTTTCATAATATTGGTCTAGCAACCAAGATCAAAGATCCTTTGATATTCGTTCGAAGTGTGGATACCGCTAGAGGGTGAAAATCATCATCTTCAAAGTTCGTGTTCAAGCTTTGTGATCGTGATCAAGTCTTCAAGTTTCTCCACCAAAGACCAAGAGAAAATTCATAGTCATCAAGGGTTAGTTATTCCTCTATTCATCTTGTTGTATTTGATTTAATCATATGAACGGATCCATGGCTTTGGGTTTCTTAAAATTTTAATTGCTAAATTCCGCTGCGCATGTTACTAGGAAACCCAACAGTGGTATCAGAGCCCCGTTCATGTTGATTAATTCAATACTTGGATCATGTTGTGTATATAAATTGTTTATGTGCCAAGCATGATATGAATATTGGATTATATGATGTTTATGTGTTTTGTGATTTTATGTGGTTTATTGTTTTTCGAACCTTAATCGCACGATTCAATCGCAATAAAAAATTATGGTGGATTCTGAATTATTTCGATTATTGATTTTTGATTGGATCAAAGTTTTAATAATCGGGGAAAAATAATTTTGAGACAAAATTTTCGAACTTGAAAATTCCATACCATTCTGACCATTTAGGCGCCCGCCCGCGCTGGACCAGGCGCGCGCTCGCTTCAGGCGCCCGCCTGTGCTGGACCAGGCGCGCGCTTGCTAGGCCAGAATGTTCTGATTTTGTTCAAAATCTGATTCTGGAATTTTTCGATAAATCCGACAAAACCAGTAATAAGACCACTTCAGACTTGCTGATCTGGAATGGGTTTTGGGTAGTTGGTTTGTGTGTGGATTTTGGGGTTTGATTTTCCTATTTGTTTTAGTCTTGTGATTCCTAGATTGGTTCAAGTTTTGGATGGCTAATCTGCGTTCATCGAGATTGTGTTTCCCAAAATTGATCGCAATCAAAGTTTCAAAGACAAAACGAAGTTAGAATTATGAAGAGTTCATAATTGCTAAAATTGAGAAACAAAGTTCTTGATTCAATGATTGGAGATCCATGTGGAATTGTGAATGCAATTGGCCTACGTTCATCGAGACCATCTATTGCTTAGTTTCGGCCACATGGACTACTTTCTTGGTTTCTTGAATTAGTGCGGGATTGTGGTTGCCAAATGGCTTAGTTCGACCGCACTTCTTGTTGTCTTGATTTGGAGATAATAACCAAAGTTGAAATAGTCTCATCCTCATAATTATAGAGAAACTAATGACACATAAATATTATGCTTGAATTAATGGGATTAATTTAGTGGCTAAACTTGATGTGTAACATGTTTATATTATGTGCTCATAAATGTGTTATATGCTATATGTGATGAACCTTCAAAGAAAGTTTTAAGTCTTTTATTGCCATGCCATGATTAAAACACTTGTTAGTACATGAGTGATTTTAATGTAGATTCGCCCTAGCGAGGTGCATTAAATTTATTTATGTTTGAGCAAGATAGATAATGTGGGCACGCCCTAGCGGGACACATTAACTATGCGTTTAAAATGGTTAGACTTAATTGGGCGTCAAAACAGTTTTGGGCCTAGGCAAAGATGAGGTTTAACATGCTTTTGAAATTGGATTTCTAAAAGAATCTCATAAAAGGAATTAAGAGTCATATGAGATATGATTGACAAGAGTTGTCTACCTAATTAATTTGATTTTGTGTAATCCGCCTTAGCGGACTTGAAATTAAATTAAAGTTGGATCTTAACCCATTTAAATTATATTATACATTGGATGTATATGAAGGTTATATAATTTAGTGGGAGTATTTTGTTTGAAAAATACATTATTTATCTCTTTAATGAAAATCGGTACTTATTAAATTTTGGAAATTTTGCATATTTGTAGATAATGACTAATAACACTCAATCAATGTCGTTGCGATCGATCCTTGAGAAGGATAAGCTCGAAGAGAATGGTACAAACTTTATGGATTGGATCCGAAGCATAAGAATTGTTCTTAGGCAAGAAGATAAGTTGTACATTCTCGATGGGCCTCTCCCTGCTGAACCACCGCCTACTGCCCCTAGGGTAGAAAGAGACAATTACAAGAAACATCGTAATGATTCTAGAGATGTAAGTTGTCTCATGCTTGCTGCTATGTGTTCAAAACTCCAACAAAGTTTGGAACATTTGGAAGCCTATGAGATAGGCGTGGAGTTGAGAACCATGTTTCAAGAGCAAGCTAGGCAAGAGAGGTACAAGTCCATTGTTGCATTCACTACTAGTAAAATGAATGAAGGGCAACAAGTGAGTCCTCACTTTCTTAAAATGAAAGGTTATGTAGAGCACATTGAGAAACTTGGCTATCCAATCCCATTGGAGCTAGCCACGGATCTCATTCTTAATTCATTGCCTAAAAGTTATAATCAGTTTGTGATGAATTATAACATGCATGGAATGGATAAGAATCTCTCTGAGTTGCATGGGATGCTCAAAACTGCAGAGAAGAAAATTGTGGAGAAAGGTTCTCCCGTGCTCTTGGTTCATGATGGGAAGAAGGCTAGTGCCAAAGGAAAGGGTAAGGCAAAAGTTGTCAAACCTAAGATAAGCAAGGCAAAGGTTGCCAAGGCTTCTGAGGCAAAACCTGATTCACAAAAGGATGCAATCTGTTTCCATTGTCAAGAAATTGGTCATTGGAAACGTAATTGCAAGGCTTTCTTGGAAGAGCAAAAGAAGAAGAAGAGCAGCAAGGCTGCGTCGACTTCAGGTATCTATATGATAGATATTCTCCTTTCTACCACTGATTCTTGGGTATTGGATACCGGATGTGGTTCTCACATTTGTCTAAATGTGCAGGGACTAAAGAATAGGAGACTGCTTAAAGAAGGTGAAGTAGATCTACGCGTGGGAAATGGAGCAAGAGTTGCTGCATTAGCCGTAGGGACTTATGAAGTCACTTTACCTTCCGGATTAATTCTTGTTTTGAACAATTGTTATTATGTTCCGGATTTAAGCAGAAATATTATTTCAATTTCTTGTTTGGATAATGAAGGTTTTAAGTTTCTTATTGAGAATAAGAAATTTTCTATTTATTTAAATGATGTGCTTTATGGTATTGCTAATTCATTTAATGGCCTTTATGTCTTGGATGTCAAGAATGAAAATAATGTCTATCATGTAAATAAGAAATCTAAACCTAATGATGTAAATCATACTTATATGTGGCATTGCCGTCTTGGTCATATTAATGAGAAGCGTATCTCAAAACTCCATGGGGACGGACTTTTGGGTTCATGTGACTTAGAGTCATATGATACTTGTGAGTCGTGTCTTCTTGGAAAAATGACTAAGACACCTTTTACCAAGTTGGGTGAAAGGGCAAGCGACTTATTGGGGTTGATACATTCCGATGTATGCGGACCATTAAGTAGCAATGCTAGGGGAAGATTTCAATACTTCATAACCTTCACTGATGATTATAGTAGATTTGGGTATGTTTACCTAATGAAACATAAAAGTGAAGCATTTGAGATATTTAGAATATTTCAAAATGAAGTAGAAAAACAACTTGGCAAAAGCATTAAGGCACTTCGATCAGATCGAGGTGGAGAATACTTAAGTCAAGAATTTGATGATCATCTAAAGAATTGTGGAATAGTTTCACAATTGACTCCACCTGGAACACCACAATGGAATGGTGTGTCCGAGAGGAGGAATCGGACTTTGTTAGACATGGTTCGATCAATGATGAGTCAAGTTGATCTTCCAATATCCTTTTGGGGTTACGCTCTAGAAACCGCTGCTTTCACACTAAATCAAGTTCCAACTAAATCGGTTCCAAAGACTCCATATGAGATGTGGAGTGGAAAGAAACCTAGTTTATCTTTCATGAGGATTTGGGGTTGCGAAGTTTATGTCAAGAGACTCATCTCTGACAAACTAGCACACAAATCTGATAAATGTATTTTCGTGGGATATCCTAAGGAAACTAAAGGATATTACTTTTACAACCGAGAGGACAACAAAGTGTTTGTTGCCCGAACTGGTGTCTTTCTAGAGAAAGAGTTTCTCTCCAAAGAAATCAGTGGGAGTAAAATAAATCTTGAAGAAATTCGAGACCCAGAAAATAACATTGAACCAATGGTGGAACAAGAACAAGAACCACAAGGAATTGCGGAACCTGTTCAAAATACACAAGCATCTCGCAGATCTAGTAGGTCACGATCCGAGCCCGAGAGATATGGATTTCTCGTAACGGATAGTAATGAGGTAGAAATCATTGAGAATGATGAACCGTCAACCTACCAAGAGGCGATGTCTTCTCCTGATTCGGACAAGTGGCTTGGAGCCATGGAATCCGAATTGCAATCCATGCAAGACAATCAAGTTTGGAATTTGATTGATGCACCCGAAGGTGTAAAAACCATAGGATGCAAATGGGTCTTCAAGAAGAAGACTGACATGGATGGGAAGGTGCATACTTACAAAGCTAGGCTTGTAGCGAAGGGGTATAGGCAAGTTCATGGTATTGACTATGATGAGACCTTTTCACCCGTAGCAATGATCAAGTCTATAAGAATTTTGCTTGCCATTGCCGCATATCATGACTATGAAATATGGCAGATGGATGTCAAAACCGCTTTCCTGAATGGAAAACTCCAAGAGGATGTGTATATGACACAACCAGAAGGTTTTGAACAAGATTCTAAGGTATGCAAATTGCAAAGATCCATCTATGGATTGAAGCAAGCTTCAAGGAGTTGGAATCTCCGTTTTGATGAATCAGTCTGTGAAGACTTGGTTAGGAAAGTGCTTCGCAATGAAAGATATGGGTGAAGCCGCATATATTCTTGGCATTAAGATCTATAGAGATAGATCAAGGAGGCTACTTGGTTTAAGCCAAAGTACATACATTGACAAGGTCATTAGAAGATTCCGTATGGAAAATTCTAAGAGAGGAACCTTGCCCGTGTTACATGGAGTTTCTCTAAGCAAGACTCAATGTCCTAAGACAAAAGATGAGCGTGAGAAAATGAATGATGTTCCATATGCTTCGGCAATTGGGTCCATCATGTATGCCATGATTTGTACTAGGCCGGATGTATCTTATGCTTTGAGCATGACAAGTAGATACCAATCCGACCCTGGCGAAAATCACTGGATAGCTGTAAAAGCGATTCTTAAGTACTTGAGAAGAACTAAAGACTCGTTTTTAGTCTATGGCGGAATGGAAGATGATCTCGTTGTAAATGCTTACACGGATGCAAGCTTCCAAACCGACAAAGATGATAGCCGATCGCAATCGGGTTTTGTGTTTATGTTAAATGGTGGAGCTGTAAGCTGGAAGAGTTCCAAGCAAAGTACAACCGCTGATTCTACAACAGAAGCTGAGTATATTGCTGCATCGGATGCTGCAAAGGAAGCTGTTTGGATTAAGAAGTTCATAACTGAACTTGAAGTGGTTCCTAGTATTGCTAACCCAATAGACCTTTATTGTGACAATAATGGTGCTATTGCTCAAGCAAAGGAACCAAGAGCACATCAAAAATCCAAACACATACTTAGGCGTTTTCATATCATTCGAGAGATCGTTGATAGGGGAGACGTAAATATATGCAGAGTACCTACTGATGACAATGTTGCGGACCCGCTAACAAAGGGACTTCCACAAGCTAAACATGATGGTCATGTTAGGTCCATGGGTATTAGATACATGGGAGATTGGGCCTAGGGCAAGTGGGAGATTGTTGGTAGTGGTGCCCTAGGCACGTTTAATAAACGTTGTAATTGTTATCATTTATTTCATATCAATAAAGAGATGTTTTGATTATTATTGTTGTTCATGCTTACTTATAATAATCCCCGTCCCTAGTACTTATTAAGCACTAGTATAAAGGCTAAATGATCATGAGATGATCATGTTAGATTTATGGGTACTTGTTTGGAACAAGGTACTGGACATGACCCGCTGTATGAGATTTATGTCATGGTCTATGTCGAACATATATCTCATATTAGTTATGTCATTTGAATCCTTAGACATGAAGTTATTATAGTCTTCCACTTGATGAACATTGTGTTTGACATATTCAAACGCTACCTTAGCACGGTAGTTATAAAGGGTATGATTGGCATAATCGGATTCCCGTTGGGAAGAATAATAAGCTAAATGGATTTGTCCCTCCACGGAGAGATGTCAAGCTTGGGCCTCTCGTAGGAATGATGTTGATGAAATGTTCGGCCGGACTCAAATGAATTGATTGGATCAATGTCATTTGGATTATCAACATATTCGGAATCGAGAAAGTATTGAACAAAAACAAGTTGACTGTTTGACCATGACTTGTGTTCAATGACATCGTGGACAAAGGGATTGTGACATATTCTAAAGGAATGCGAACTTGTATCTAGTTATACTATTTGGGTAGGTATGACGGTTTGCTAGAACCTAATCATATCTTATGGGATCATGTTTGAGCCCATTGCCAACTTAGTATAATCCTAGAGGGTCACACACAATAGAACGAATCTTTAATAAGAGGACTATATTGGAATTTAGAGTCAAAGGACCTTGGAGGAATTTTGGAAACATTCTGGGCTGTTTGGTCTACCGAGCGGGCGCTTGGTTCAGACCAGGCGGGCGCCTGAAGTAATTCCAGAAAGACAGGGACCTTCTGGTCATTCAGGCGGGCGCCTGGCCCTTTACAGGCGGGCGCCTGGTGCTGCCGACAGGAAAATTCCTAATTCGATTTGGGAAGGTTTTTGGCACAAGATTCCTATTTGGAATAGGTCTTAATTGTGTATAAAAACCCCAATTCGGCCAGACCATATTGACAAGTGATTTTGTGAGTCTCAAAGAGTTTGAGAGAGATATTATTTGTTCTAAGATATCCTTGATTGAGGAACAAAATAATTCACAAATAAATTCAATATAGTTCTTTTATTATATTGTGAAAGTGTGTTTCATAATATTGGTCTAGCAACCAAGATCAAAGATCCTTTGATATTCGTTCGAAGTGTGGATACCGCTAGAGGGTGAAAATCATCATCTTCAAAGTTCGTGTTCAAGCTTTGTGATCGTGATCAAGTCTTCAAGTTTCTCCACCAAAGACCAAGAGAAAATTCATAGTCATCAAGGGTTAGTTATTCCTCTATTCATCTTGTTGTATTTGATTTAATCATATGAACGGATCCATGGCTTTGGGTTTCTTAAAATTTTAATTGCTAAATTCCGCTGCGCATGTTACTAGGAAACCCAACAATACTTAGGCGTTTTCATATCATTCGAGAGATCGTTGATAGGGGAGACGTAAATATATGCAGAGTACCTACTGATGACAATGTTGCGGACCCGCTAACAAAGTGACTTCCACAAGCTAAACATGATGGTCATGTTAGGTCCATGGGTATTAGATACATGGGAGATTGGGCCTAGGGCAAGTGGGAGATTGTTGGTGGTGGTGCCCTAGGCACGTTTAATAAACGTTGTAATTGTTATCATTTATTTCATATCAATAAATAGATGTTTTGATTATTATTGCTGTTCATGTTTACTTATAATAATCTCCGTCCCTAGTACTTATTAAGCACTAGTATAAAGGCTAAATGATCATGGGATGATCATGTTAGATTTATGGGTACTTGTTTGGAACAAGGTACTGGACATGACCCGTTGTATGAGATTTATGTCATGGTCTATGTCGAACATATATCTCATATTAGTTCTATCATTTGAATCCTTAGACATGAAGTTATTATAGTCTTCCACTTGATGAATATTGTGTTTGACATATTCAAACGCTACCTTAACACGGTATTTATAAAGGGTATGATTGGCATAATTGGATTCCCGTTGGGAAGAATAATAAGCTAAATGGATTTGTCCCTCCACGGAGAGATGTCAAGCTTGGGCCCCTAGAAGGAATGAGGTTGATGAAATGTTCGGTCGGACTCAAATGGATTGATTGGATCAATAGCATTTGAATTATCAACATATTCGGAATCGAAAAAGTATTGAACAAAACAAGTTGACTGTTTGACATGACTGTTTCAATGACATCGTGGACATCGTGGACAAAGGGATTGTGACATATTCTAAAGGAATGCAAACTTGTATCTAGTTATACTATTTGGGTAGGTATGACGGTTTGCTAGAACCTAATCATATCTTATGGGATCATGTTTGAACCCATTGCCAACTTAGTATAATCCTAGAGGGTCACACACAATAGAACGAATCTTAAATGAAAGGACAGTATTGGAATTTAGGGTCGAAGGACCTCAAGGGAATTTCTGGAATTATTCTGGGCCTCCTGGTCAACCAAGCGGGCGCTTGGGTTGAACCAGGCGGGCGCCTGAATAAGCCGGAAAAGGCCTTGACCTTCTGCCCAAATGAGCGGGCGCTCGGGTGGTACCGGGCGGGCGCTCGGTCTGGCGGCAGAATAATTCCTAATTCGATTTAGGAAGGTTTTTGGCACAAGATTCCTATTTGGAATAGGTCTTAATTGTGTATAAAAACCCCAATTCGGCCAGACCATATTGATAAGTAATTTCGTGAGTCTCAAAGAGTTTGAGAGAGATTTTATTTTGTTCTAAGATATCATTGATTGAGGAACAAAATAATTCACAAATAAATTCCATATAGTTCTTTATTGAATTGTGAAAGTGTGTTTCATAATTATTGGTCTAGCAACCAAGATCGAAGAAGTTCCTTTGATATTCGTTCGAAGTGTGGATACCGCTAGAGGGTGAATTTTATCATCTTACAAAGTTCGTGATAAAGCTTCAAGATTTCCACCAAGACCAAAGAGAAAAGTTCACAGCCATCAAGGGTTAGTTATTCCTCTATTCATCTTGTTGTATTTGATTTAATCATATGAACGGATCCATGGCTTTGGGTTTCTTAAAATTTAAATTGCTATATTCCGCTGCGCATGTTACTTGGAAACCCAACACAATGCATGACTTGTTGTTTCATAGCCGTGCTTAGAGTGCTTAGGAGAATGTTTCTTGCTTTTCCGTCATTTGCAACTCTTCTTGTTTCTTCCTCAGTCCATTCTTCCTTCGGTTTAAGAACTGTAGGTTGAGCAGCGTTGGTGCGTGGATTTGGATTCGCTTTAACTGGAATGTAAGGTCCAGAAACTACGGTGTCATGGAGCCTTTCGTCGATTGAGTTGAGATGGGTCAATATGCTGAATTTCCACACGTCAAAATGATCTTCATCAAAGACCGGAACGTGAGTGTAGTTTGCAGTTGCCATAGGTTTTGAGTTTGCCATTTAGAATCGGCACCCAACCTGTTAAGCTTGAAAAAGAAAAGTGTTTTATAAAGGTGTTTGCTCTGATACCACTTGTTGGTCCCAAAGGGCAACAAGGGTATGAAAAATAGCTAGAGGGGGGTGAATAGATGATTTAAAATTCTTTTCGTACCCTTAATAAACTCAATTGTAAATGCTCACTTTATCAAGTAAGCGTTATGATATGCGCCTAAGTGAGTGCGGGAAATGCACAGCCGAATTTAGTAATGTAAATAGGCGTAAATTATGATAAAGGGGGTGCACACACACTCTAAGTATTTTGGCTCAAAGTGGGTGAAATAAGAAACAAAGGCAAATGATATAACAAACACAACACAGTTCAATCAATCAATCTACAATGAATAAACAAACAAATAGTTAGATATAATATGAACTTGAAAGGAAATAGCAAGATAGTAAGTACGCGCTATTTGGAGAGGTTCGATCGGGAAAATGATCTACGTCCTCTACCAAGATGGTTAGTCTTGGATTTCTAATGGAGATCTTATATAATGAGAGAGTATTACAAATTACAATCGTTTTGAGCTTATACACTTGTTGGGTTTCCAAGTAACATGCGCAGCGGAATATAGCAATTAAAATTTTAAGAAACCCAAAGCCATGGATCCGTTCATACGATTAAATCAAATACAACAACATGAATAGAGGAAAAACTAACCCTTGATGGCTATCAAATTTTCTCTTGGTCTTTGGTGGAGATTTGAAGACTTGATCACGATCACAAAGCTTGAACACGAACTTTGAAGATGATGATTTTCACCCTCTAGCGGTATCCACACTTCGAACGAATATCAAAGGAGCTTCTTTGATCTTGGTTGCTAGACCAATATTATGAAACACACATTCACAATTTGATAAAGAACTATATGGAATTTATTTTTTGAATTATTTTGTTCCTCAATCAATGATAACTTAGAACAAAATAAAATCTCTCTCAAATTCTTTGAGACTCACAAAGCACTAGTAAAAATGGTCTGGCCGAATTGGGGTTTTTATACACAATTAAGACCTATTCCAATTAGATAACTTGTGCCAAAAACCTTTCCTAATCAAATTAGGAATTTTCCTGTCGGCAAGACCAGGCGCCCGCCCGGTACCACCCGAGCGCCCGCTCATTTGGGCAGAAGGTCAAGGCCTTTTCCGGCTTATTCAGGCGCCCGCCTGGTTCAACCCAAGCGCCCGCTTGGTTGACCAGGAGGCCCAGAATAATTCCAGAAATTCCCTTGAGGTCCTTCGACCCTAAATTCCAATACAGTCCTTTTATTTAAGATTCGTTCTATTGTGTGTGACCCTCTAGGATTATACTAAGTTGGCAATGGGCTCAAACATGATCCCATAAGATATGATTAGGTTCTAGCAAACCGTCATACCTACCTAAATAGTATAACTAGATACAAGTTCGCATTCCTTTAGAATATGTCACAATCCCTTTGTCCACGATGTCATTGAACACAAGTCATGGTCAAACAGTCAACTTGTCTTGTTCAATACTTTCTCAATTCCGAATATGTTGATAATTCAAATGCTGTTGATCCAATCAATCCATTTGAGTCCGGCCGAACATTTCATCAACATCATTCCTTCGAGGGGCCCAAGCTTGACATTTCTCCGTGGAGGGATAAATCCATTTAGCTTATTATTCTTCCCAACGGGAATCCGATTATGCCAATCATACCCTTTATAACTACCGTGTTAAGGTAGCGTTTGAATATGTCAAACACAATGTTCATCAAGTGGAAGACTATAATAACTTCATGTCTAAGGATTCAAATGACATAACTAATATGAGATATATGTACGACATAGACCATGACATAAATCTCATATAGCGGGTCATGTCCAGTACCTTGTTCCAAACAAGTACCCATAAATCTAACATGATCATCCCATGATCATTTAGCCTTTATACTAGTGCTTAACAAGTACTAGGGACGGGGATTATTATAAGTAAACATGAACAACAATAATAATCAAAACATCTCTTTATTGATATGAAATAAATGATAACAATTACAACGTTTATTAAACGTGCCTAGGGCACCAACACCAATAATCTCCCACTTGCCCTAGGCCCAATTCCCTAGGTATCCAATACCCATGGACCTATCATGACCATCATGTTTATCTTTGTGGAAGTCCCATTGTCTAGCGTGTCCGTAACGTTATCATTATGAGGTACTTTGCATATATGTACGTCTCCCTTATCAACGATTTCTCGAACGATAAGAAAACGCCTAAGTATGTGTTTGGATTTAGGATGTGCTCTTGGTTCCTTTTCATGATCAATAGCACCACTATTATCACTAATATGGTCTATTGGATTAGCAATGCTAGGAACCATCTTAAGTTCACAATGAACTTCTTAATCCAAACCACTTCCTTTGCAGCATCCAATGCGGCTTATATACTTAGATTTAGTATGTAGAATTTTGTGACTCTTCTTGGAACCAATCCAACTTACAGCTTCACTATTAATTATAAAACTCAATTGCGATCTTTTATCATCTTTGTCAGTTTGGAAGCATGCATCCGTGTACTCATATACATCGAGATCATCTTCCGTCCCTCCATAGATCATAACAATTCTTTTAGTTCTTCTAAAGTACTTTAAGAATTGTTTCACAGCCATCCAGTGACTCTCACCGGTTATCGGATTAATATCTACTCGTCATGCTCCAAGCATTAGATATATCCGGCTTAGTACTTATCATGGCATCATGGATCCAATTGCCGAAGCAAATGGCATCTCATTCATTTTTCTCATGCTCATCTCTTGTCTTTAGGACATTGAGTCTTGCTTAGAGAAACTACATGTAACATTGGCAATTGTCCTCTCTTAGAATTTTCCATGCAAAATCTTCTAATGACTTTGTCAATGTGTGTACTTTGGCTTAAACCAATTAGCCCCCTTGATCTATATCTATCTCTATAGATCTTAATGCCAAGAACATATGTAGCTTCATCCATATTCTTTATTGCGAAACACTTTCTTAACAAAGTCTTTACAGACTAACGTGTAGAAATGTCGTTTCCAATTAGCAATATGTCATCCACATATATTAAATAAGGAATAGCACTATGCTCCCACTAATCTTCTTGTATATACAAGGTTTATCTTCGTTCTTGATCAGGTCAAAATCTTCGACTTATCAAAACGGAGATTCCAACTCCCACAAGTTTGCTTTAATCCATCCAATGGATTTCTGCAACTTACAAAATTTATTAGAATTTTCTTTGACTGTCAAATCCTTTAGGTTGTATCCAATACATCCTTAAGTGAGTTCCTGTTGAAGAACGCTTGTTTTGACATTATTTTATCAAATTTCATATTCCAAATATGAACATGTGACTATGAGAATTCTAGTAAATTTCTGCTACCCATGTAAATTTTCTCCAAGAAAACTCATTCCTCTCCTTTGGTTTTTACGCCTTAGGTTAGAATGATCAAGTTCCAAACTTGATTATTATACATGGATTCCTTTTTGATATAATGACTCCAAGCCATTAATCTAAATGTGGAGTTGATATTGCATCTTTGATAGGTGGTAAATACTTCATTCTAAATGAACTTTACCTCAATACTTTCTATTTCGAAACATCCAATATTTCTACTAATAGATTGTATCCTATCATGTATTGCAAGTATTTGTATATCTTGAACGGACTTTTCACGACTCCTTGTGAAAACTTGTTCAACTTCCATCTTAGGTTAAAATATATTTTCTAGGTCTCGAACCATTCGTGATACATTTACTCCCACTGATTCTTTTAGAGATAAACCATTTATCTAGAAAAGTATCATCATAATCAACAAACCATTTGTTTCTTATGAGTAAAATTATTATCCTCAAGTTTCCTTAGGATATCCCATGAAAGTATATTTATTAGATTTAAATGTGAGTGTGTCCCAGACAGCTCCTTTCCAAAAGGTCTCACCATCTTAAATCTTTACGAAGGACAAACCAAGTTTTCTTTCATTATTTAACCTCTTTTGATGGAATTCAGATTAGTATAATCATAGCGGTTTTAAATACATAACCCCAAAATGAATAACGGAAGATCACTTTGACTTTGTCATCCAATCAACCATATCCAATAAGGTTCTTATACTTCCATGCAGACACACCATTTAGAATGATGTTTTCAGTGAAGTTAATTTGTGAAACCATTTCACAACTTTAATGATGACTGTCAAATTCTTGGTTTAATTATTCATCATCATGATCCAATCATAATCTTTGAATAATTTTACCAAGTATGATCAAAATTCTCTTTTAGCATTGCTTCTTAATGCACCATACACATCGGAATGTATTAGGTCAATTAAGATATTAGCCTTTTACCAATCATAGTAAAAGATGTCTTGGTCCAAGTAAATAAGATTTGCATAAATCATGTTATTCCAAATCATATGACTTAAAACTCCGTCCCATGGAATTTTAGATATGCATCTTTTATTTATTTGATCAAAACAATAATGCATAAAGAATTTTTAATTATTTATGTTATAGCCTTTATTACTTTGTTCTTCAAAATTTAGGATATAAGATTTATTTATATGATAACATAATGAAGTAAATCATAATAAATAAAGCACCTTTCTTATTCTAAATAAGAAATAAATATCCTTCATTATCTTATAACAAAATAATATATTCCACTTCATCAGTAAAGTCATTTTACAAGTGTTCTACGAACAATGTTGCAACCATTGCATCATTACCGTTTGTAGATAAAACTTTACTATAAGAAGTCTTTCATCTTACTAATTATTCTGGTATCCAATACCCAATAATTAAATTTAGAAAGAATAATTTATAACATAAAATTCCCAAGTGGTAGTCCCACTACCATTCCTTTTATTGATCATCCAGAATTTTGACTACAATTCTAAATGGTCAATCCAATTGCCACATTACCAAATTGCATCAATTTAGAGTTATAATTTTAACCACAATTATTTCCTTTAGGTTTGACAACTCTTGTCTTACCTTTCCTTTGGCACTTGACCTCCTTTCCATTATGAACCATGAGAATTCGAGAACCTTTCTCCGTTATCTTTATCTCCGCAGTTTTCAGCATATCATGCAACTCGGAGAGATTCTTATTCATTCCAAGCATGTTATAGTTCATCACTAAGTGATTATAACATTTGAACAATGAATCAAGAATGAGATCCGTGGCTTGCTCCAATCCAATTGGATAAACAAGTTTCTCAAGATGCTCTACGTAGCCTTTATCTTAAGCATGTGAGGTTCCACTTATTGCCCTTTACTCCTTTTGCAAGAAGTGAATGCAATAATGGTTTTATACCTCTCTTGCCTAGATTTCTCTTTGAAACATGTAACTCAAATCCACGCCTATCTAATAGACTTCCACAAGTTCCAAACTTTTTGGAGTTTTGAGCACATAATCGCGAGCATAAGACAACTCACATTCCTACTCATGATTCTTGTGATTGTCTATCTCTGGCATTGGGTTCTTCAGGAATAGGCCCATCAAGAATGTACAACACATCTTCTTGCCTTAGAACGATTCTTAGGCTCAGGATCCAATCCATGAAGTTTGTACCATTCTTTTGAAGCTTTATCCTTAACAAGGATTAATCGCAATGATTTTAGTTGTCATCTACAACTTATGCAAAATTTCTAAAATTTTACAAGTACCAATCTCATTAAAGAGATAAATAATGTATTTTCCAAAAATACTCCCACTAAATTATATAACCTTCTTACACATCCAATGTATAATATAATTTAAATGGGGTAAGATCCAACTTTAATTTAATTTTGAGTCCACGGAGGTGGACCGCTCAAAACTAAATTAATTAGGTAGACAACCCTGTCAATCATATCTCATATGACTCTTAGATCCTTTCATGAGACTCTTTTGATATTGGGCTAAGATCCAACTTTAATTTAATTTTGAGTCCACGGAGGCGGACCGCTCAAAATCAAATTAATTAGGTAGACAATCTCTTGTCAATCATATCTCATATGATTCTTAGGGATCCAATTTCGAAAGCATGTTTAATCTCATCTTTTGCCTAGGCCAAAAACTGTTTTGACGCCTAATTAAATCCAACCATTTTAAACGTATAGGAACCATTCAATTTGATGTACCTTGCGGAGGCAAGCCCACATTAAACTAATGAACCTCATCTGCTCATACATGAATAAAATTAATGCACCCCGCGGAGGCGAACCCACATCAAGATCATCCATGTATAAACAAGTGTTTTAATCATGGCATGGCAATGAAGGACTTAAAACTTTCTTTGAAGGTTCATCACATATAGCATATAACACATTTATGAGCACATAATATAAACATGTTACACATCAAGTTTAGCCACTAAATTAATCTCCATTAATTTAAGCATGATATTTATATGTCATTAGTTTCTCTATAATTATGAGGATGAGACTATTTCAACTTTTGTTTATTATCTCCAAATCAAGACAACAAGAAGTGCGGTCGAACTAAGTCATTAGGCAACCACAATCCCGCACTAATTCAAGAAACTAAGAAAATAGTCCGTGTGGCCGAAACTAGGCAATAGATGGTCTCGATGAACGTAGGCCAATTGCATTCACAATTCCACATGGATCTCCAATCATTGAATCAAGAACTTTGTTTCTCAATTTTAGCAATTATGAACTCTTCATAATTCTAACTTCGTTTTATCTTTGAAACTTTGATTGCGATCAATTATAGGAAACACAATCTCGATGAACGCAGATTAGCCATCCAAAACTTGAACCAATCTAGGAATCACAAGACTAAAACAAATAGGAAAATTAAACCCCAAAATCCACACACAAACCAGCTACCCAAAACCCATTCCAGATCAGCAAGTCTGGACTGGTTCTGTTACAGGTTTTGTTGAATATATCGAAAATTCCATATTCAGATTTAACCAAAATCAGAACATATTTTGACCACCGAGCGCTCACCTGGTCTTCAGGGAGCGGGCGCCTGAATGATCAGAATGGTACAGAATTTTAAAGTTCGAAAATTTTGTCTCAAAATTATTTTTTTCTGATTATTAGAACTTTGATCCAATCAAAATTAATAATCAATAATTCTGAATCCATCATAATATTTATTGCGATTGAATCGTGCGATTAAAGTTGTAAAACATTAAACCACATAAAATCACATAACACATAAACATCATATAATCCAATATTCATATCATGCTTGGCACATAAACAATTTATATACACACAACATGATCCAAGTATTGAATTAATCAACATGAACGGGGCTCTGATACCACTGTTGGGTTTCCAAGTAACATGCGCAGCGGAATATAGCAATTAAAATTTTAAGAAACCCAAAGCCATGGATCCGTTCATACGATTAAATCAAATACAACAACATGAATAGATGAAAAACTAACCCTTGATGGCTATCAAATTTTCTCTTGGTCTTTGGTGGAGATTTGAAGACTTGATCACGATCACAAAGCTTGAACACGAACTTTGAAGATGATGATTTTCACCCTCTAGCGGTATCCACACTTCGAACGAATATCAAAGGAGCTTCTTTGATCTTGGTTGCTAGACCAATATTATGAAACACACTTTCACAATTTGATAAAGAACTATATGGAATTTATTTTGTGAATTATTTTGTTCCTCAATCAATGATTTCTTAGAACAAAATAAAATCTCTCTCAAACTCTTTGAGACTCACAAAGCACTAGTAAAAATGGTCTGGCCGAATTGGGGTTTTTATACACAACTAAGACCTATTCCAAATAGGTAACTTGTGCCAAAAACCTTTCCTAATCAAATTAGGAATTTTCCTGTCGGCAAGACCAGGCGCCCGCCCGGTACCACCCGAGCGCCCGCTCATTTGGGCAGAAGGTCAAGGCCTTTTCCGGCTTATTCAGGCGCCCGCCTGGTTCAACCCAAGCGCCCGCTTGGTTGACCAGGAGGCCCAGAATAATTCCAGAAATTCCCTTGAGGTCCTTCGACCCTAAATTCCAATACAATCCTTTTATTTAAGATTCGTTCTATTGTGTGTGACCCTCTAGGATTATACTAAGTTGGCAATGGGCTCAAACATGATCCCATAAGATATGATTAGGTTCTAGCAAACCGTCATACCTACCCAAATAGTATAACTAGATACAAGTTCGCATTCCTTTAGAATATGTCACAATCCCTTTGTCCACGATGTCATTGAACACAAGTCATGGTCAAACAGTCAACTTGTCTTGTTCAATACTTTCTCAATTCCGAATATGTTGATAATTCAAATGCTGTTGATCCAATCAATCCATTTGAGTCCGGCCGAACATTTCATCAACATCATTCCTTCGAGGGGCCCAAGCTTGACATTTCTCCGTGGAGGGATAAATCCATTTAGCTTATTATTCTTCCCAACGGGAATCCGATTATGCCAATCATACCCTTTATAACTACCGTGTTAAGGTAGCGTTTGAATATGTCAAACACAATGTTCATCAAGTGGAAGACTATAATAACTTCATGTCTAAGGATTCAAATGACATAACTAATATGAGATATATGTACGACATAGACCATGACATAAATCTCATATAGCGGGTCATGTCCAGTACCTTGTTCCAAACAAGTACCCATAAATCTAACATGATCATCCCATGATCATTTAGCCTTTATACTAGTGCTTAACAAGTACTAGGGACGGGGATTATTATAAGTAAACATGAACAACAATAATAATCAAAACATCTCTTTATTGATATGAAATAAATGATAACAATTACAACGTTTATTAAACGTGCCTAGGGCACCAACACCAATAATCTCCCACTTGCCCTAGGCCCAATTCCCTAGGTATCCAATACCCATGGACCTATCATGACCATCATGTTTATCTTTGTGGAAGTCCCATTGTCTAGCGTGTCCGTAACGTTATCATTATGAGGTACTTTGCATATATGTACGTCTCCCTTATCAACGATTTCTCGAACGATAAGAAAACGCCTAAGTATGTGTTTGGATTTAGGATGTGCTCTTGGTTCCTTTGCTTGATCAATAGCACCACTATTATCACTAATATGGTCTATTGGATTAGCAATGCTAGGAACCATCTTAAGTTCACAATGAACTTCTTAATCCAAACCACTTCCTTTGCAGCATCCAATGCGGCTTATATACTTAGATTTAGTATGTAGAATTTTGTGACTCTTCTTGGAACCAATCCAACTTACAGCTTCACTATTAATTATAAAACTCAATTGCGATCTTTTATCATCTTTGTCAGTTTGGAAGCATGCATCCGTGTACTCATATACATCGAGATCATCTTCCGTCCCTCCATAGATCATAACAATTCTTTTAGTTCTTCTAAAGTACTTTAAGAATTGTTTCACAGCCATCCAGTGACTCTCACCGGTTATCGGATTAATATCTACTCGTCATGCTCCAAGCATTAGATATATCCGGCTTAGTACTTATCATGGCATCATGGATCCAATTGCCGAAGCAAATGGCATCTCATTCATTTTTCTCATGCTCATCTCTTGTCTTTAGGACATTGAGTCTTGCTTAGAGAAACTACATGTAACATTGGCAATTGTCCTCTCTTAGAATTTTCCATGCAAAATCTTCTAATGACTTTGTCAATGTGTGTACTTTGGCTTAAACCAATTAGCCCCCTTGATCTATCTCTATAGATCTTAATGCCAAGAACATATGTAGCTTCATCCATATTCTTTATTGCGAAACACTTTCTTAACAAAGTCTTTACAGACTAACGTGTAGAAATGTCGTTTCCAATTAGCAATATGTCATCCACATATATTAAATAAGGAATAGCACTATGCTCCCACTAATCTTCTTGTATATACAAGGTTTATCTTCGTTCTTGATCAGGTCAAAATCTTCGACTTATCAAAACGGAGATTCCGACTCCCACAAGTTTGCTTTAATCCATCCAATGGATTTCTTGCAACTTATATTCAAAATTGTGACTATGAAATTCTAGTAAATTTCTGGTTTTTACGCTTAGGTTAGAATGATCAAGTTCCAAACTTGATTATTATACATGGATTCCTTTTTGATATAATGACTCCAAGCCATTAATCTAAATGTGGAGTTGATATTGCATCTTTTGATAGGTGGTAAATACTTCATTCTAAATGAACTTTACCTCAATACTTTCTATTTCGAAACATCCAATATTTCTACTAATAGATTGTATCCTATCATGTATTGCAAGTATTTGTATATCTTGAACGGACTTTTCACGACTCCTTGTGAAAACTTGTTCAACTTCCATCTTAGGTTAAAATATATTTTTTAGGTCTCGAACCATTCGTGATACATTTACTCCCACTGATTCTTTTAGAGATAAACCATTTATCTAGAAAAGTATCATCATAATCAACAAACCATTTGTTTCTTATGAGTAAAATTATTATCCTCAAGTTTCCTTAGGATATCCCATGAAAGTATATTTATTAGATTTAAATGTGAGTGTGTCCCAGACAGCTCCTTTCCAAAAGGTCTCACCATCTTAAATCTTTACGAAGGACAAACCAAGTTTTCTTTCATTATTTAACCTCTTTTGATGGAATTCAGATTAGTATAATCATAGCGGTTTTAAATACATAACCCAAAATGAATAACGGAAGATCACTTTGACTTTGTCATCCAATCAACCATATCCAATAAGGTTCTTATACTTCCATGCAGACACACCATTTAGAATGATGTTTTCAGTGAAGTTAATTTGTGAAACCATTTCACAACTTTAATGATGACTGTCAAATTCTTGGTTTAATTATTCATCATCATGATCCAATCATAATCTTTGAATAATTTTACCAAGTATGATCAAAATTCTCTTTTAGCATTGCTTCTTAATGCACCATACACATCGGAATGTATTAGGTCAATTAAGATATTAGCCTTTTACCAATCATAGTAAAAGATGTCTTGGTCCAAGTAAATAAGATTTGCATAAATCATGTTATTCCAAATCATATGACTTAAAACTCCGTCCCATGGAATTTTAGATATGCATCTTTTATTTATTTGATCAAAACAATAATGCATAAAGAATTTTTAATTATTTATGTTATAGCCTTTATTACTTTGTTCTTCAAAATTTAGGATATAAGATTTATTTATATGATAACATAATGAAGTAAATCATAATAAATAAAGCACCTTTCTTATTCTAAATAAGAAATAAAATATCCTTCATTATCTTATAACAAAATAATATATTCCACTTCATCAGTAAAGTCATTTTACAAGTGTTCTACGAACAATGTTGCAACCATTGCATCATTACCGTTTGTAGATAAAACTTTACTATAAGAAGTCTTTCATCTTACTAATTATTCTGGTATCCAATACCCAATAATTAAATTTAGAAAGAATAATTTATAACATAAAATTCCCAAGTGTAGTCCCACTACCATTCCTTTTATTGATCATCCAGAATTTTGACTACAATTCTAAATGGTCAATCCAATTGCCACATTACCAAATTGCATCAATTTAGAGTTATATTTTAACCACAATTATTTCCTTTAGGTTTGACAACTCTTGTCTTACCTTTCCTTTGGCACTTGACCTCCTTTCCATTATGAACCATGAGAATTCGAGAACCTTTCTCCGTTATCTTTATCTCCGCAGTTTTCAGCATATCATGCAACTCGGAGAGATTCTTATTCATTCCAAGCATGTTATAGTTCATCACTAAGTGATTATAACATTTGAACAATGAATCAAGAATGAGATCCGTGGCTTGCTCCAATCCAATTGGATAAACAAGTTTCTCAAGATGCTCTACGTAGCCTTTATCTTAAGCATGTGAGGTTCCACTTATTGCCCTTTACTCCTTTTGCAAGAAGTGAATGCAATAATGGTTTTATACCTCTCTTGCCTAGATTTCTCTTTGAAACATGTAACTCAAATCCACGCCTATCTAATAGACTTCCACAAGTTCCAAACTTTTTGGAGTTTTGAGCACATAATCGCGAGCATAAGACAACTCACATTCCTACTCATGATTCTTGTGATTGTCTATCTCTGGCATTGGGTTCTTCAGGAATAGGCCCATCAAGAATGTACAACACATCTTCTTGCCTTAGAACGATTCTTAGGCTCAGGATCCAATCCATGAAGTTTGTACCATTCTTTTGAAGCTTTATCCTTAACAAGGATTAATCGCAATGATTTTAGTTGTCATCTACAACTTATGCAAAATTTCTAAAATTTTACAAGTACCAATCTCATTAAAGAGATAAATAATGTATTTTCCAAAAATACTCCCACTAAATTATATAACCTTCTTACACATCCAATGTATAATATAATTTAAATGGGGTAAGATCCAACTTTAATTTAATTTTGAGTCCACGGAGGTGGACCGCTCAAACTAAATTAATTAGGTAGACAACCCTGTCAATCATATCTCATATGACTCTTAGATCCTTTCATGAGACTCTTTTGATATTGGGCTAAGATCCAACTTTAATTTAATTTTGAGTCCACGGAGGCGGACCGCTCAAAATCAAATTAATTAGGTAGACAATCTCTTGTCAATCATATCTCATATGATTCTTAGGGATCCAATTTCGAAAGCATGTTTAATCTCATCTTTTGCCTAGGCCCAAAACTGTTTTGACGCCTAATTAAATCCAACCATTTTAAACGTATAGGAACCATTCAATTTGATGTACCTTGCGGAGGCAAGCCCACATTAAACTAATGAACCTCATCTTGCTCATACATGAATAAAATTAATGCACCCCGCGGAGGCGAACCCACATCAAGATCATCCATGTATAAACAAGTGTTTTAATCATGGCATGGCAATGAAGGACTTAAAACTTTCTTTGAAGGTTCATCACATATAGCATATAACACATTTATGAGCACATAATATAAACATGTTACACATCAAGTTTAGCCACTAAATTAATCTCCATTAATTTAAGCATGATATTTATATGTCATTAGTTTCTCTATAATTATGAGGATGAGACTATTTCAACTTTTGGTTATTATCTCCAAATCAAGACAACAAGAAGTGCGGTCGAACTAAGTCATTAGGCAACTACAATCCCGCACTAATTCAAGAAACTAAGAAAATAGTCCGTGTGGCCGAAACTAGGCAATAGATGGTCTCGATGAACGTAGGCCAATTGCATTCACAATTCCACATGGATCTCCAATCATTGAATCAAGAACTTGTTTCTCAATTTTAGCAATTATGAACTCTTCATAATTCTAACTTCGTTTTATCTTTGAAACTTTGATTGCGATCAATTATGGGAAACACAATCTCGATGAACGCAGATTAGCCATCCAAAACTTGAACCAATCTAGGAATCACAAGACTAAAACAAATAGGAAAATTAAACCCCAAAATCCACACACAAACCAGCTACCCAAAACCCATTCCAGATCAGCAAGTCTGGACTGGTTCTGTTACAGGTTTTGTTGAATATATCGAAAATTCCATATTCAGATTTTAACCAAAATCAGAACATATTTTGACCACCGAGCGCTCGCCTGGTCTTCAGGGAGCGGGCGCCTGAATGATCAGAATGGTACAGAATTTTAAAGTTCGAAAATTTTGTCTCAAAATTATTTTTTTCTGATTATTAGAACTTTGATCCAATCAAAATTAATAATCAATAATTCTGAATCCATCATAATATTTATTGCGATTGAATCGTGCGATTAAAGTTGTAAAACATTAAACCACATAAAATCACATAACACATAAACATCATATAATCCAATATTCATATCATGCTTGGCACATAAACAATTTATATACACACAACATGATCCAAGTATTGAATTAATCAACATGAACGGGGCTCTGATACCACTGTTGGGTTTCCAAGTAACATGCGCAGCGGAATATAGCAATTAAAATTTTAAGAAACCCAAAGCCATGGATCCGTTCATACGATTAAATCAAATACAACAACATGAATAGATGAAAAACTAACCCTTGATGGCTATCAAATTTTCTCTTGGTCTTTGGTGGAGATTTGAAGACTTGATCACGATCACAAAGCTTGAACACGAACTTTGAAGATGATGATTTTCACCCTCTAGCGGTATCCACACTTCGAACGAAAATCAAAGGAGCTTCTTTGATCTTGGTTGCTAGACCAATATTATGAAACACACTTTCACAATTTGATAAAGAACTATATGGAATTTATTTTGTGAATTATTTTGTTCCTCAATCAATGATTTCTTAGAACAAAATAAAATCTCTCTCAAACTCTTTGAGACTCACAAAGCACTAGTAAAAATGGTCTGGCCGAATTGGGGTTTTTATACACAACTAAGACCTATTCCAAATAGGTAACTTGTGCCAAAAACCTTTCCTAATCAAATTAGGAATTTTCCTGTCGGCAAGACCAGGCGCCCGCCCGGTACCACCCGAGCGCCCGCTCATTTGGGCAGAAGGTCAAGGCCTTTTCCGGCTTATTCAGGCGCCCGCCTGGTTCAACCCAAGCGCCCGCTTGGTTGACCAGGAGGCCCAGAATAATTCCAGAAATTCCCTTGAGGTCCTTCGACCCTAAATTCCAATACAATCCTTTTATTTAAGATTCGTTCTATTGTGTGTGACCCTCTAGGATTATACTAACTTGGCAATGGGCTCAAACATGATCCCATAAGATATGATTAGGTTCTAGCAAACCGTCATACCTACCCAAATAGTATAACTAGATACAAGTTCGCATTCCTTTAGAATATGTCACAATCCCTTTGTCCACGATGTCATTGAACACAAGTCATGGTCAAACAGTCAACTTGTCTTGTTCAATACTTTCTCGATTCCGAATATGTTGATAATTCAAATGCTGTTGATCCAATCAATCCATTTGAGTCCGGCCGAACATTTCATCAACATCATTCCTTCGAGGGGCCCAAGCTTGACATCTCTCCGTGGAGGTACAAATCCATTTAGCTTATTATTCTTCCCAACGGGAATCCGATTATGCCAATCATATCCTTTATAACTACCGTGTTAAGGTAGCGTTTGAATATGTCAAACACAATGTTCATCAAGTGGAAGACTATAATAACTTCATGTCTAAGGATTCAAATGACATAACTAATATGAGATATATGTACGACATAGACC
The DNA here is from genome assembly GCA_026119855.1 of Campanula takesimana. Lineage (NCBI taxonomy): Eukaryota > Viridiplantae > Streptophyta > Magnoliopsida > Asterales > Campanulaceae > Campanula > Campanula takesimana. Next base: position 1,399,887 of record JAOWBW010000405.1, on the reverse strand, counting down.
ATGACATAAATCTCATACAGCGGGTCATGTCCAGTACCTTGTTCCAAACAAGTACCCATAAATCTAACATGATCATCCCATGATCATTTAGCCTTTATACTAGTACTTAACAAGTACTAGGGACGGGGATTATTATAAGTAAACATGAACAACAATAATAATCAAAACATCTCTTTATTGATATGAAATAAATGATAACAATTACAACGTTTATTAAACGTGCCTAGGGCACCAACACCAACAACACTAACTCAAGATCTATTTCTATGAAAGAACAAATCCTAGACAATAACCGGTGTATCTCTAAAAGAAAGATCTAAGTGATCAAACTTAAAGAGGTGCGTGTGTGATTTTAGATTCAAGGCTCTTTAGATCTTTGGGATTGAGAGCACAAGAAAACTAAAGTGTTTTTGCTTGAGGATCTGGGCTAAGGATGAAGTTATGAAGATGTTCTTGAGAATTCTGGTAAATCAAAAGCAATCTTCAAATCTTCAACAAATGCTTGAGAGAGAAATTCGTGAAATGCTTAGCAACTTAAAATGGTTGAAGTTATGAGGTATTTATAGTAGAGCCCCAAAAACTAGCATTTGGAAATCCTTGGTGAGTCAGAGAAAGGACGGATGTGCTATTGCTCATTGAGTGGAGCACGTGTCCTTTTATAGCCGTTAGACAAATAACACAAATATGACCGTTATGGACAGGTGTACTTAGATGCGGGCTCATACGTGTCATTTTCTCACCGTTGGATCATTGGCGAAGTTTGAATCTCTTCATGTCTTTGTATCTTCGTTAAATCACTGAGTGTTAAAAACACTTCTTTGAGGCGCGTTGAGCTAAGAGGCGCGCATGAGCCAATGGGGCGCGTAGCATAGCTAGGCGCATCACCTTATGCGCGCGCTGGATAGGCGCATGGCGCAAAGGTGAAGGGGGCGCATGGCGCGTTGAATGGAGCGCATAGGCGCGTAGCTCAAACTCACGGAGTGATTTTCTTTAATCTTGATCTTCTTGCCCTATTCCTAAGCCTATTCTATTACAATGGACAACCTAAAAAATGAAGCATAAATACTTCTTACATGTGGGACTAAAGTCCATGAAATAAAACTTAGGTGATGGATTAATCAAATCTAATCAATCTGAACCATAAAAACGTACTCAAACCTTGGTCTAAACTAGGAATCAAGCTATGAAACTTAGCACACTTAAACTTAAATATATGTGGAACAAAGTTCATGTTTATACATAAGCCCATAAAAAGATTTTTGGTTGAGTTCAAAGCACATGAAAACCTCTTAGTTGAACAGAGTACATGGACAGATTGTATGTAGCACAAAGATAAGTTTCACAAAATAATAAAATATTGTAATAAGTCCATATGAAACTTGTTATAATCCTACCATAACATGTTAAGAACATTACCAAGTGACTATTCTTCAACAAACTTGAACAAAAACGTGAATAATCATGAGAGAACAGAAAGTGGGAAGATTCTAGACTTTGAAGAACAACATCATTTTGCGTGCTTGGATCTTGAAATAAAAACCATGTGATCAGCACAAAGTGAACATGGAACATATATATACATGCTATACCAGAGATTTAAGCATTTATAGCATCCTTTGCATGAAGATTACAGGATTTAAACAAGGGTTACATGAAAGAAAAAGGGATCTAGCCATCTAATGGCTAGATCCTAAACTAAATAAACAAATCTTTACATTTTTAACATCTAAAGTTTACGAATAGAAGTCTTACCTATTTAGGAGTTTTAAGATGTGCTTCATTTCCTTCCAAGGGAAGGCTTTTTTAGATTTGATTTGAAGATTTGAAGATGGATTGAAGAGCGTAGAGAATGTATGTGAGTTTGATTAAGTTTGAGTGTTTGTAGTGTTGTTTTAAGAGTAGTTTGTGGGTGTTTTAGTGGTGGTGGAGTGGTGGTTGTGTGTGTTGGTAGTGGTGCCCTAGGCACGTTTAATAAACGTTGTAATTGTTATCATTTATTTCATATCAATAAAGAGATGTTTTGATTATTATTGTTGTTCATGTTTACTTATAATAATCTCCGTCCCTAGTACTTGTTAAGCACTAGTATAAAGGCTGAATGATCATGAGATGATCATGTTAGATTTATGGGTACTTGTTTGGAACAAGGTACTGGACATGACCCGCTTTATGAGATTTATGTCATGGTCTATGTCACACATATATCTCATATTAGTTATGTCATTTGAATCCTTAGACATGAAGTTATTATAGTCTTCCACTTGATGAACATTGTGTTTGACATATTCAAACGCTACCTTAACACGGTAGTTATAAAGGGTATGATTGGCATAATCGGATTCCCGTTGGGAAGAATAATAAGCTAAATGGATTTGTCCCTCCACGGAGAGATGTCAAGCTTGGGCCTCTCGTAGGAATGATGTTGATGAAATGTTCGGCCGGACTCAAATGAATTGATTGGATCAATGTCATTTGGATTATCAACATATTCGGAATTGAGAAAGTATTGAACAAAACAAGTTGACTGTTTGACCATGACTTGTGTTCAATGACATCGTGGACAAAAGGGTTATGACATATTCTAAGAGGAATGCGATCTTGTATCTAGTTATACTATTTGGGTAGGTATGACGGTTTGCTAGAACCTAATCATATCTTATGGAATCATGTTTGAGCCCATTGCCAACTTAGTATAATCCTAGAGGGTCACACACAATAGAACGAATCTTAAATAAAAGGACTATATTGGAATTTAGAGTCAAAAGGACCTTGGAGGAATTTTGGAAACATTCTGAGCTGTTTGGTCTACCGAGCGGGCGCTTGGTTCAGACCAGGCGGGCGCCTGAAGTAATTCCAGAAAGACAAGGACCTTCTGGTCATTCAGGCGGGCGCCTGGCCCTTTACAGGCGGGCGCCTGATGCTGCCGACAGGAAAAGTCCTAATTCGATTTAGGAAGGTTTTTAGCACAAGATTCCTATTTGGAATAGGTCTTAATTGTGTATAAAAACCCCAATTCGGCCAGACCATATTGACAAGTGATTTTGTGAGTCTCAAAGAGTTTGAGAGAGATATTATTTTGTTCTAAGATATCCTTGATTGAGGAACAAAATAATTCACAAATAAATTCAATATAGTTCTTTTTTATTATATTGTGAAAGTGTGTTTCATAATATTGGTCTAGCAACCAAGATCAAAGATCCTTTGATATTCGTTCGAAGTGTGGATACCGCTAGAGGGTGAAAATCATCATCTTCAAAGTTCGTGTTCAAGCTTTGTGATCGTGATCAAGTCTTCAAGTTTCTCCACCAAAGACCAAGAGAAAATTCATAGTCATCAAGGGTTAGTTATTCCTCTATTCATCTTGTTGTATTTGATTTAATCATATGAACGGATCCATGGCTTTGGGTTTCTTAAAATTTTAATTGCTAAATTCCGCTGCGCATGTTACTAGGAAACCCAACAGTGGTATCAGAGCCCCGTTCATGTTGATTAATTCAATACTTGGATCATGTTGTGTATATAAATTGTTTATGTGCCAAGCATGATATGAATATTGGATTATATGATGTTTATGTGTTTTGTGATTTTATGTGGTTTATTGTTTTTCGAACCTTAATCGCACGATTCAATCGCAATAAAAATTATGGTGGATTTTGAATTATTTCGATTATTGATTTTTGATTGGATCAAAGTTTTAATAATCGGGGAAAAAATAATTTTGAGACAAAATTTTCGAACTTGAAAATTCCATACCATTCTGACCATTCAGGCGCCCGCCCGCGCTGGACCAGGCGCGCGCTCGCTTCAGGCGCCCGCCCGTGCTGGACCAGGCGCGCGCTCGCTAGGCCAGAATGTTCTGATTTTGTTCAAAATCTGATTCTGGAATTTTTCGATAAATCCGACAAAACCAGTAACAAGACCACTTCAGACTTGCTGATCTGGAATGGGTCTTGGGTAGTTGGTTTGTGTGTGGATTTTGGGGTTTGATTTTCCTATTTGTTTTAGTCTTGTGATTCCTAGATTGGTTCAAGTTTTGGATGGCTAATCTGCGTTCATCGAGATTGTGTTTCCCAAAATTGATCGCAATCAAAGTTTCAAAGATAAAACGAAGTTAGAATTATGAAGAGTTCATAATTGCTAAAATTGAGAAACAAAGTTCTTGATTCAATGATTGGAGATCCATGTGGAATTGTGAATGCAATTGGCCTACGTTCATCGAGACCATCTATTGCTTAGTTTCGGCCACATGGACTACTTTCTTGGTTTCTTGAATTAGTGCGGGATTGTGGTTGCCTAATGGCTTAGTTCGACCGCACTTCTTGTTGTCTTGATTTGGAGATAATAACCAAAGTTGAAATAGTCTCATCCTCATAATTATAGAGAAACTAATGACACATAAATATTATGCTTAAATTAATGGGATTAATTTAGTGGCTAAACTTGATGTGTAACATGTTTATATTATGTGCTCATAAATGTGTTATATGCTATATGTGATGAACCTTCAAAGAAAGTTTTAAGTCTTTTATTGCCATGCCATGATTAAAACACTTGTTAGTACATGAGTGATTTTAATGTAGATTCGCCCTAGCGAGGTGCATTAAATTTATTTATGTTTGAGCAAGATAGATAATGTGGGCACGCCCTAGCGGGACACATTAACTATGCGTTTAAAATGGTTAGACTTAATTGGGCGTCAAAACAGTTTTGGGCCTAGGCAAAGATGAGGTTTAACATGCTTTTGAAATTGGATTTCTAAAAGAATCTCATAAAAGGAATTAAGAGTCATATGAGATATGATTGACAAGAGTTGTCTACCTAATTAATTTGATTTTGTGTAATCCGCCTTAGCGGACTTGAAATTAAATTAAAGTTGGATCTTAACCCAATTAAATTATATTATACATTGGATGTATAAGAAGGTTATATAATTTAGTGGGAGTATTTTGTTTAAAAAATACATTATTTATCTCTTTAATGAAAATCGGTACTTATTAAATTTTGGAAATTTTGCATATTTGTAGATTATGACTAATAACACTCAATCAATGTCGTTGCGATCGATCCTTGAGAAGGATAAGCTCGAAGAGAATGGTACAAACTTTATGGATTGGATCCGAAGCATAAGAATTGTTCTTAGGCAAGAAGATAAGTTGTACATTCTCGATGGGCCTCTCCCTGCTGAACCACCGCCTACTGCCCCTAGGGTAGAAAGAGACAATTACAAGAAACATCGTAATGATTCTAGAGATGTAAGTTGTCTCATGCTTGCTGCTATGTGTTCAAAACTCCAACAAAGTTTGGAACATTTGGAAGCCTATGAGATAGGCGTGGAGTTGAGAACCATGTTTCAAGAGCAAGCTAGGCAAGAGAGGTACAAGACCATTGTTGCATTCACTACTAGTAAAATGAATGAAGGGCAACAAGTGAGTCCTCACTTTCTTAAAATGAAAGGTTATGTAGAGCACCTTGAGAAACTTGGCTATCCAATCCCATTGGAGCTAGCCACGGATCTCATTCTTAATTCATTGCCTAAAAGTTATAATCAGTTTGTGATGAATTATAACATGCATGGAATGGATAAGAATCTCTCTGAGTTGCATGGGATGCTCAAAACTGCAGAGATGAAAATTGTGGAGAAAGGTTCTCCCGTGCTCTTGGTTCATGATGGGAAGAAGGCTAGTGCCAAAGGAAAGGGTAAGGCAAAAGTTGTCAAACCTAAGATAAGCAAGGCAAAGGTTGCCAAGGCTTCTGAGGCAAAACCTGATTCACAAAAGGATGCAATCTGTTTCCATTGTCAAGAAATTGGTCATTGGAAACGTAATTGCAAGGCTTTTTTGGAAGAGCAAAAGAAGAAGAAGAGCAGCAAGGCTGCGTCGACTTCAGGTATCTATATGATAGATATTCTCCTTTCTACCACTGATTCTTGGGTATTGGATACCGGATGTGGTTCTCACATTTGTCTAAATGTGCAGGGACTAAAGAATAGGAGACTGCTTAAAGAAGGTGAAGTAGATCTACGCGTGGGAAATGGAGCAAGAGTTGCTGCATTAGCCGTAGGGACTTATGAAGTCACTTTACCTTCCGGATTAATTCTTGTTTTGAACAATTGTTATTATGTTCCGGATTTAAGCAGAAATATTATTTCAATTTCTTGTTTGGATAATGAAGGTTTTAAGTTTCTTATTGAGAATAAGAAATTTTCTATTTATTTAAATGATGTGCTTTATGGTATTGCTAATTCATTTAATGGCCTTTATGTCTTGGATGTCAAGAATGAAAATAATGTCTATCATGTAAATAAGAAATCTAAACCTAATGATGTAAATCATACTTATATGTGGCATTGCCGTCTTGGTCATATTAATGAGAAGCGTATCTCAAAACTCCATGGGGACGGACTTTTGGGTTCATGTGACTTAGAGTCATATGATACTTGTGAGTCGTGTCTTCTTGGAAAAATGACTAAGACACCTTTTACCAAGTTGGGTGAAAGGGCAAGCGACTTATTGGGGTTGATACATTCCGATGTATGCGGACCATTAAGTAGCAATGCTAGGGGAGGATTTCAATACTTCATAACCTTCACTGATGATTATAGTAGATTTGGGTATGTTTACCTAATGAAACATAAAAGTGAAGCATTTGAGATATTTAGAATATTTCAAAATGAAGTAGAAAAACAACTTGGCAAAAGCATTAAGGCACTTCGATCAGATCGAGGTGGAGAATACTTAAGTCAAGAATTTGATGATCATCTAAAGAATTGTGGAATAGTTTCACAATTGACTCCACCTGGAACACCACAATGGAATGGTGTGTCCGAGAGGAGGAATCGGACTTTGTTAGACATGGTTCGATCAATGATGAGTCAAGTTGATCTTCCAATATCCTTTTGGGGTTACGCCCTAGAAACCGCTGCTTTCACACTAAATCAAGTTCCAACTAAATCGGTTCCAAAGACTCCATATGAGATGTGGAGTGGAAAGAAACCTAGTTTATCTTTCATGAGGATTTGGGGTTGCGAAGTTTATGTCAAGAGACTCATCTCTGACAAACTAGCACACAAATCTGATAAATGTATTTTCGTGGGATATCCTAAGGAAACTAAAGGATATTACTTTTACAACCGAGAGGACAACAAAGTGTTTGTTGCCCGAACTGGTGTCTTTCTAGAGAAAGAGTTTCTCTCCAAAGAAATCAGTGGGAGTAAAATAAATCTTGAAGAAATTCGAGACCCAGAAAATAACATTGAACCAATAGTGGAACAAGAACAAGAACCACAAGGAGTTGTAGAACCTGTTCAAAATACACAAGCATCTCGCAGATCTAGTAGGTCACGATCCGAGCCCGAGAGATATGGATTTCTCGTAACGGATAGTAATGAGGTAGAAATCATTGAGAATGATGAACCGTCAACCTACCAAGAGGCGATGTCTTCTCCTGATTCGGACAACTGGCTTGGAGCCATGGAATCCGAATTGCAATCCATGCAAGACAATCAAGTTTGGAATTTGATTGATGCACCCGAAGGTGTAAAAACCATAGGATGCAAATGGGTCTTCAAGAAGAAGACTGACATGGATGGGAAGGTGCATACTTACAAAGCTAGGCTTGTAGCGAAGGGGTATAGGCAAGTTCATGGTATTGACTATGATGAGACCTTTTCACCCGTAGCAATGATCAAGTCTATAAGAATTTTGCTTGCCATTGCCGCATATCATGACTATGAAATATGGCAGATGGACGTCAAAACCGCTTTCCTGAATGGAAAACTCCAAGAGGATGTGTATATGACACAACCAGAAGGTTTTGAACAAGATTCTAAGGTATGCAAATTGCAAAGATCCATCTATGGATTGAAGCAAGCTTCAAGGAGTTGGAATCTCCGTTTTGATGAATCGGTCAAAGAGTTTGGTTTCATCAAGAACGAAGATGAGCCTTGTGTATACAAGAAGATTAGTGGGAGCATAGTGCTATTCCTTATTTTATATGTGGATGACATATTGCTCATTGGAAACGACATTCCTACACTTCAGTCTGTGAAGACTTGGTTAGGAAAGTGCTTCGCAATGAAAGATATGGGTGAAGCCGCATATATACTTGGCATTAAGATCTATAGAGATAGATCAAGAAGGCTACTTGGTTTAAGCCAAAGTACATACATTGACAAGGTCATTAGAAGATTCCGTATGGAAAATTCTAAGAGAGGCACCTTGCCAGTGTTACATGGAGTTTCTCTAAGCAAGACTCAATGTCCTAAGACAAATGATGAGCGTGAGAAAATGAATGATGTTCCATATGCTTCGGCAATTGGGTCCATCATGTATGCCATGATTTGTACTAGGCCGGATGTATCTTATGCTTTGAGCATGACAAGTAGATACCAATCCGACCCTGGCGAAAATCACTGGATAGCTGTAAAAGCGATTCTAAAGTACTTGAGAAGAACTAAAGACTCGTTTTTGGTCTATGGAGGAATGGAAGATGATCTCGTTGTAAATGCCTACACGGATGCAAGCTTCCAAACTGACAAAGATGATAGCCGATCGCAATCGGGTTTTGTGTTTATGTTAAATGGTGGAGCTGTAAGCTGGAAGAGTTCCAAGCAAAGTACAACCGCTGATTCTACAACAGAAGCTGAGTATATTGCTGCATCGGATGCTGCAAAGGAAGCTGTTTGGATTAAGAAGTTCATAACTGAACTTGAAGTGGTTCCTAGTATTGCTAATCCAATAGACCTTTATTGTGATAATAATGGTGCTATTGCTCAAGCAAAGGAACCAAGAGCACATCAGAAATCCAAACACATACTTAGGCGTTTTCATATCATTCGAGAGATCATTGATAGGGGAGACGTAAATATATGCAGAGTACCTACTGATGACAATGTTGCGGACCCGCTAACAAAAGGACTTCCACAAGCTAAACATGATGGTCATGTTAGGTCCATGGGTATTAGATACATGGGAGATTGGGCCTAGGGCAAGTGGGAGATTGTTGGTAGTGGTGCCCTAGGCACGTTTAATAAACGTTGTAATTGTTATCATTTATTTCATATCAATAAAGAGATGTTTTGATTATTATTGTTGTTCATGTTTACTTATAATAATCTCCGTCCCTAGTACTTGTTAAGCACTAGTATAAAGGCTGAATGATCATGAGATGATCATGTTAGATTTATGGGTACTTGTTTGGAACAAGGTACTGGACATGACCCGCTTTATGAGATTTATGTCATGGTCTATGTCACACATATATCTCATATTAGTTATGTCATTTGAATCCTTAGACATGAAGTTATTATAGTCTTCCACTTGATGAACATTGTGTTTGACATATTCAAACGCTACCTTAACACGGTAGTTATAAAGGGTATGATTGGCATAATCGGATTCCCGTTGGGAAGAATAATAAGCTAAATGGATTTGTCCCTCCACGGAGAGATGTCAAGCTTGGGCCTCTCGTAGGAATGATGTTGATGAAATGTTCGGCCGGACTCAAATGAATTGATTGGATCAATGTCATTTGGATTATCAACATATTCGGAATTGAGAAAGTATTGAACAAAACAAGTTGACTGTTTGACCATGACTTGTGTTCAATGACATCGTGGACAAAAGGGTTATGACATATTCTAAGAGGAATGCGATCTTGTATCTAGTTATACTATTTGGGTAGGTATGACGGTTTGCTAGAACCTAATCATATCTTATGGAATCATGTTTGAGCCCATTGCCAACTTAGTATAATCCTAGAGGGTCACACACAATAGAACGAATCTTAAATAAAAGGACTATATTGGAATTTAGAGTCAAAAGGACCTTGGAGGAATTTTGGAAACATTCTGAGCTGTTTGGTCTACCGAGCGGGCGCTTGGTTCAGACCAGGCGGGCGCCTGAAGTAATTCCAGAAAGACAAGGACCTTCTGGTCATTCAGGCGGGCGCCTGGCCCTTTACAGGCGGGCGCCTGATGCTGCCGACAGGAAAAGTCCTAATTCGATTTAGGAAGGTTTTTAGCACAAGATTCCTATTTGGAATAGGTCTTAATTGTGTATAAAAACCCCAATTCGGCCAGACCATATTGACAAGTGATTTTGTGAGTCTCAAAGAGTTTGAGAGAGATATTATTTTGTTCTAAGATATCCTTGATTGAGGAACAAAATAATTCACAAATAAATTCAATATAGTTCTTTTTTATTATATTGTGAAAGTGTGTTTCATAATATTGGTCTAGCAACCAAGATCAAAGATCCTTTGATATTCGTTCGAAGTGTGGATACCGCTAGAGGGTGAAAATCATCATCTTCAAAGTTCGTGTTCAAGCTTTGTGATCGTGATCAAGTCTTCAAGTTTCTCCACCAAAGACCAAGAGAAAATTCATAGTCATCAAGGGTTAGTTATTCCTCTATTCATCTTGTTGTATTTGATTTAATTATATGAACGGATCCATGGCTTTGGGTTTCTTAAAATTTTAATTGCTAAATTCCGCTGCGCATGTTACTAGGAAACCCAACAGTGTGGTGGAGTAGTGGTGGGGGAATTGTGAAGCTATAAACTTCAAGAACTTAGAGAGAAAAATGAGAGGAAGTCTTGTAGAGTGGTAAGGATGGAATGTGTATGAATGGAGAGTCCCCCTTATTCTTGGATTAACAAAGGGTGTATATGGAGGAGGAAGGTGGTTTTCTTGGACTAGAATACCCATACTATAGGGGTAGTAGAGGGTGGTGGAGGTGATGGCCGGATGGAGTGATGTGAGGGGTTATCATTCACTTTGAAAATGGAGGAGGAAAACACGGAAAAGGTTGATGGGGCCTTGCACGGCCGTGCAACTTATAAGGCGCGACCTTTCAAGGTGCCAAATGCCATATTACCATTGGACCCTCCACTTTTGATTTTGTTGATGTTACCCTTTGATGATTTGCCATGTGGCCAGCAAGCATGGGCCCTTTGACGTGCTTATGTGGTTTTCGCTCTGGTCCCAGCTTTCAGCTCCGCAATTGCTCCAACGCGCGCGCTCCGGCGTTCAGGTTGTCCGCGGGCCCAACATAAAAGTTGCTTGGAATATTTTTCTAGTCACGCTGGTATATTTGAAATATGTAAATAACTAAGGCATATCATAAATATAATTTTAAATGCACAAAATGGTCGGTAAATGACTATTTTGAAGCTCGAGCTTCTATCCGTGGTCCCTGTTGGTCCCAAAGGGGCAACAAGGGTATGAAAAATGCTAGAGGGGGGGGGGTGAATAGCGTTTTTAAAGTTCCTTTCAAACCCTTTTGCAAATCAATGGCAAATGCGTACGACTCTTAATTTGGCTAAGTATAGCGCGCAGCAAGAGTGTGAAATGCATAGCGGAAGTTAAAAGCAATCACTTATGCGCAGGGAGATGCGCAGAAGTGTAAATACACACGCACTAAGACTTAGTTTAAAGAGTGGCGCAAAATGGAACTAAGGCAATAAGCACACAAACACAATTCAATCTGCGCAATATAATCTACAAGGATCAAACAAAGCAATTATCTGCTGCCCTGTGTGTCTCGTTCTGTACCATGTTGTCTTTTCATGCTTAAAACTCTATCAAAAATTGATTTTCAAACCCATGTCATAAAATATATTTTTTTTCCAAACAAACTAAGGAAACTTTAAATGCTTTTGAGACATTTTTGTGACCTGAAATGAGGCCTCTTTCCATTTTTTGACTATGGTGCTTGCTCTCAGGTTGTTTCTTTCCTTTTTCTGACACTAAAATGTTAGAGGTGTTTTGGACAATCAAAACTCATTTTCTGCACGAACTGTTTTGCATGCTTAATTTTCGATATGTTATCTTCAAGTTTTATGTTTTGAGTTTTCCAAGATTCACGAGCTATAATAGTGAAAATCTCAGATCAATGTGTAACATGCTTTGTTCTGTTGTTCTGGGCAGATTTGTAGTTTGACATGATTTCTGCTCTAAATACTCATCTAAAATCATGAAAAAAAAATATTCACACTTGATTTTTATTTCTCTTGATTTGGACAAGTTTTGAACAGGTACACTCCAAGGTGAACAGACAGCAGACCTCGAATAAAAACCTCACCTTTGCTTTGGACATTTATTTTACATGAGATTTGTCTCTCATTTTGTGTACTCCCTCCGTCCCATTTCAAGTTTCACCATTTTGGTGATGCATGCAAATTAAGAAAAGCTATTGTGTAAGAAAGGTTGTGAGAGGGAAGAAGTTAGTGGGTATGACAAGTGGGGTCTACAATTTAAATGTGTGAAAGGGGAAAGTTTGGGGTATGACAAGTGGGGCCTAATTTTTAATTATGTGAGAGGGGGAAGTTAGTGGGTATGACAAATGGGCCCCATCTTTTTTCCATTTTAGGAAATGGTGAAGTAATCAACGGGACATCCATTTGGGTAATTGGTGAAACTTGAAATGGGACGGAGGGAGTATAATTTATATAAATCCCCACATGAACTTAATCCCCTACCCCTTGTATGCTTTTTTTTTTCTAAGTTTGTTCAAACCCATTCTCAAAAACCAATCGGGGAATCCACCCAAAATGATTCCCAGTCGTGAGTTAAAATGGACATACCTGGACTAGGAGACTCCTCGTATATAAACACACATTTTTTCAAGGTTAAGGCATTTTCAATAAGGCAAACTAATATCAAGCGTAGGCGGAAGCATGCTAGAGACCATAAGGGCTAGCGGAGTGCTGCTTATCACCTTCTCCTCTCGTAACTCAGCCCCCGAACCCACTTCTTTTCAAAACAAAAGGTTTTATCTCTATTTTTCTAAAATAAAATGAGGTGGCGACTCTTCTGATTTTCAAAACTCAAAAGGGTAACCATTATGATAAACGGGAGCGCGGATTTGAGTTTGGGCGCATTTAAAGGTGGAAGAGAAACTTGTTTGCGTGATGTGTGGGACATTTAAAGGTGGAAGATAAACTTGTTTTCAATTGTGCTATTAGATATGATAGGTTGTGTGGTAACTGTAGATACCCCGGGGAAACCACAACTTGGCTAGAGCGGTGAATTATCCTAGGATGTCTATTTGTGTTTTAGTTATTTAGAGTCGCCAGCTATGTTTTAGAAGAACATAAGAAAAACCTAATATTTAGCTTATATTTTGATACGAAAACAAAGATTCTTGTTATGTGGTTCGGGGGTTAGATTACGAGATGAGAAGTACTTAAACACCCATCTCGCCCAACTTATGTTGGTCTTGCTTGTTCGTAGTCTACATAAATAAAATGTTCTTCCTATTCTTTGATAATGATAAAAGGGGGGTTTAAAAGGAATGTTTTGAATGTGGGGAGATAACTCCTTGACCGACTTCAATAGAGTGAAGTGGTCTTTGGTGTCATGTCCCAAAATAGTTTGGGTGATTGCACACTTGATAAAATAAAAGAAGTAGAATAAAGATGAAGTAGAGAGAAGAGAGAAGAGAGAAAAGAGTAGTGTTACCTAGACTTCAAGAAGCTTCAAGTTCTTCTTTGGAGAATTGCCCTGAAAATGCCTTGAATGTGTTTGTGTAGAGTTTTCTTAATTATAAAAGTCCTCCTCTTCAATGGTGAATTAGAGAGGTTTATATAGGTGTAAAACTGATGTTTTTGGTGCCAAAACGAAGTCACAAAGAAATCATTCCCGAGCAAAATCATGTAAAATGAGCAAGGGAGGGATTCTTGGAGAAAATCTGTAACTGACACCCAGATGCGCGTGCCTTCTGCCTTTGTGGCGGGAAGCGCGCGCTTCTGACCCCTAAGGGCGGAGGTGCACGACTTCAAAATGGATTTTCTGACAGAATGGACTAGAAAGTTAGCACTGTTATTCAGTTTAGTCCGTGGACTTAAGAGAGTCAGCCAGGAACTTAATGGAAGTAACCGAAACTAACGAAAAACACATAAAAATAGGAAGAAACACAAAATCAAATGTGCAATCGGGGTGAGCGGTCCAAGGTGGGGTGTCTACAGAGCCCCTCGGCGATGTGGATTGCAAAGCAAAACGCGTCGACGAAAGAAAGAACATCCGCTGAGGACATCATCAAAAAAAGCAAAGACTCGATGATAACAAGAATTTGAAATTACGAGGGATAGAAATGCGCTCCCTGTGTGAGCGAATTTTTCTGATAGACTGGGTACGGTAGTATGAAAATGGGCCACCGTGGGTGAGGCTTAAAGTCCGTATAGAGGACTGGCTGGATCTGAGAACCCGTCTACTGATTTAAATTCCGTATAGAGGACTGGCTAGATTCGAGAACCCGTCTTCTGGTTTAAAGTCCATATAGAGGACTGGCTGGATCTGAGAACCCGTCTGCCGCTTTAAAGTCTGTATAGAGGAATAGCTAGATCCGAGAACCCGTCTGCCGCTTTAAAGTCCGTATAGAGGACTGACTGGATCTGAGAACCCGTCTGGCGCTTTAAAGTCCGTATAGAGGACTAGCTGGATCCGAGAACCCGTCTGCCGCTTTAAAGTCCATATAGAGGACTGGCTGGATCCCGTCTGCCGCTTTAAAGTCCTTATAGGGGACTGGAAATGAATGTGAGTTTGTTGAGTAGACTTTGTTGATAAGGAGGTGGTGATTTCAAAGGTTCACATGGACGAAATTGCTACTTGGAGCTGTATGTTATTCGAAGTCGTACTTGCTGTTGACTTCGTAACTTTGTGGGGTGCAGGCACAGTTGACTGCGGACCGAAAAAAATGTTTTCCCTTTAGAGAGGAAACTATCGAGATTGACATTGAGTGAAAGGAAAGACACACCCTAATTTAAGGTTAGTGGGAGTTTCTATCTAATTTCAATTTAGACATGCCTTAGGGGCGGACCAAATTAATGTGCGCCCAACTGTGTATTCAAGGGCGGGGCTTTTGTCTTGAAACTGCTGGTGCTGGTTGTGAGTGTCTGAACTCTGTTCTTGTATGATTTTTTTCTTTGACAAGGGCCAGTTGAGGCATTTCTGAAACGGAACGCGGGCACCCCGGCTTTTGGCTGTAGGACGCGCGCGCTTCCCATCTGGGTGTCGGGAGGCACGCGCTTCTGGGGAGCAAATTCTGGGGCTTGACATTTGCTGGCCAAAAGATCCCCAACAGCTATAATATCAGCTTCTGGTCGAAACCATTCCCCCAACAGCTATTTTCTGCCATTCTTGAACATCTTTTCCTTGCTTGATTTTTCTTGTAATCAACATTTTCCATGGCTTCCAATTCTTTCATTCTTGATGCCAAGGTTGTTGGTGAATATGAGAAAGACTTGTCAACCTTCGCGTACTCTTTCAAGACTCATCCTAAGAAGACTTTATCAAATATTTTGTGTTCCGAATTCTCTTCACGCGTCAGACGTTGAAGCCGGATTGGGATTTTTTGGAAGGCCGCTGCAGCCTTTTGGGATTGTGACAATCACACTTTTAAATTTTCGGCAAATGAAATGGTGCCGACTGTTGATGACTTTGGTGCCATTCTCGGCATGCCATTGGTGGGTCAGATTGCCGTCCCCAAATATCATCGTGGTGTCATTAATTCTTGGTCTGATTTTTTGAACCTTCCTGTCGGAGATGTGAGGAAGATGTTGCACAGCACCATGGTTGACATAACTGAGTTGCCGATGTTCTTCAGTTTGCATTCGCAGGACATGGCGGTTCAGTTATTTAAGAGGAATGCCATGGCAGTTTGCCTTTTTAGCGAGGTTCTATTCATTACACCCTCCAGGACTGCGGATGTGCAGTTGGCTGAGATTACCTTGCAGGAAAAGGAGCAACAGTTCAGCATAGTCCCTCTCATAGTGGGGGAGACACTGAATGGTTTAGATGAGGTGCATCAGATGGGTGAGATGCGTCGAGGAAGCCCCTTGCTTTTGACCATATGTCTTCGGGAGCATTTTGGGATTTATTCTCCGAAGGGTGATCTGTCTCCTTTTGCTGTTCATAGGAGGAAACTGGTGATCCGAGACTTGTCTGAGGATGGTTGGAAGAAATTCTTTGCATCTCGAGCGTCACCTGATATTGAGTGGTGTCCTCCCTCTTGGGGGCTTCGTCCTTTCGTGGAATGGACTTTGGGTTTCGGGCATGTGGTCCTCCCTGGTCTTAGAGATTCCTCATTTTATCAGTCGGAGCGGGTTTTGAGGTGGTTGCCAACAGATTATTCCTTTCCCGAGGAACGGGGTACTTCATCTAGTCTTATATATGGGTCCGGACTTTTCGAGGGAGCTTCAGTCAGCTTGGGGAGATGACCGCCATCGGTGGGCTTCTGTCCCTATTCATCGCGGTAGTATTTTCCTTCCCGAGAGTTACATGGATTATCTGTTTGGTACCCTTTATCGCGGCATCACTTGGGTTGACACGCTTCGGGCTGAGTTGCTAGGAAAGGACTTTGAGCCTAGCAGTGCTATGAGGTACAAGGAAGCTGCCGCTGATTCGAATAATATTCTGGCTAACCCTTTCGGCAATCATCTGGATAAATTTTATGCTCGAAGGCACCTTGCTGCATAGAAGGTCGTGGTCCATCTTAGTGTTCCTAGGCCGCCAAAGAGGAACATGATTGAGAGCCGCTCGGGTGGCCCTTCGAAAGCGAAGAAGAAATTAGAATTTTCCTAGTAGCCCAAGATTGCAATTAAATAGACCACTTGTTTAGGATTTTAATGTTTTATTGTCTTTTAAGCTCAACATCATCCGTTGTAATGGTCAAAATAATTTAAGAATTTAATAAAAATTGCATCTTTTTTATGACTTGATTGGGTAAAAATTATTGTTTTAGACCGCACCCGAAGCTTGCCTACGTTCCTCTCCTAGAGAGGCTCATGTCTCCATAGTTCAAACAAATGAAGACCATTTTTTATTTTTTTTATTTTTGTGTGCAACCTGTTTTTTTGCCTAGACCGCCCTTTAGAGGTTGACCTCCTTCGGCAGTTGATCACCATCTAAGTCTACGAGTCGGACTGCACCGCTGCTTAATATCTTTTTGACCACGTACGGACCAATCCTTCGAGGTCCCCATTTCCCAAGGGGATTCATGGCATTGGGAGGATGTTGTCTTAGGACTAAATCTCCCACCTTGACGTTTCTGGGCTTTACCTTTTTGTTGAAAGCCCTTGTCATTCTCTGTTGATAAGATCTTGTGCACTCAAATGCTCTTAGCCTCTTTTCGTCGAGTAGGCCTAGTTGCTCATATCGACTTTGCATCCAATCAACCTCGTTGACTTGGTTCTCGAGTAAGACTCGTAAAGAGGGAACTTCAATTTCGACTGGGAGTACGGCTTCAGATAAATAGACCAATGAGTATGGGGTCTCTCCCGTTGCTGACTGGATTGATGTACTGTAGCCCCACAATGCTAGTGGTAACTTCTCAGGCCAATCCCTTCTTGTTGAAGCCATTTTCTGTATGATGACATCAATTGTTTTGTTTGCTGCTTCGACCGCTCCATTAGCTTGGGGAAGGTACGGGGATGACTTGTGCTTGGTAATTTTATAATCAACCAAAAGCGCATCTATTTCCTTCTCAAAGTGTGAGCCATTTTTAGAGATGATCTTATGATGAATACCGTATCGGCACATGATGTTGTTCTTCACGAATTCAGCCACTTTCTTAGCGTTGAGAACTCGGTAAGCTTGTGCTTCGACCCACTTCGTGAAATAATCCATGGCCACTAGAATAAATGACTGTCTGTTGCTACCCATAGGATGGACTTTGCCGATGATGTCTATGCCCCAACAAGAGAACGGCCACGGTGTGGTCATGTTGTACAGTTGCGAAGGTGGAGCATGTTGAAAATTAGCATGGAATTGGCACTTGACGCATTTCTTGACTTTCTCGATGCAGTCTCTTTCCATGGTGGTCCAATAATAACCAATACAGAGTATCTTCTTGGCTAGCATGATCCCATTCATATGGGGTCCACACTCGCCTTTGTGGACTTCATGCATTATCTCTTGAGCTTCGGTCTCATTTGCACACAAAAGATTGATCCCTTCGTGATGTCTCTTATAGACTCGGTTCCCAATCAACACATATCTCGCAGCTAGCTTTTGTAATGCCACTCAAGATTTCCCATTGCTGTTCTTGGGGAAGGTGCCATCTTTGAGAAAATTCATGATGTCCGTGTACCACGAGGGGTTTGTTTGGACTTCATTGATCTCAATACTCATGCAATATGTCGGACTGGTTCTCCTTGAAATTTTGAAGGGCTTCACCATTTTTCCCTTGGGCATCTCAACTAGTGAGCCTATAGTAGCTAAAGCATCAGCAAAGCGGTTCTTATCTCTGGGCAAATAATTGAACGTGATGTCTTGAAAATGTTCAACCAACTCCTCGAGGTGCTGACCATACTGTTAGAGAGTCGGGACTTGGATTCTCCATTTGCCTGATGTCTGATTAATAAGAAGCAGGGAGTCACCGAATACTTCTAGATCTGTGACATTTCTTTCTAAGGCTGCTTTTATCCCCACTATACATGCGTCATATTCAGCAATGTTGTTGGTAGCTTCGAATTCGAGATGGGTTGCAATTGGAGTGTAGATGTCTTTTGGATCGACAAGCAACATTCCTATCCCATAACCATACTTATTGGCGGCACCATTAAAAAAAAGTTTCCACTTATTTTCCTCGGTTGTAGTGCAAATCAAGTCCTCATCAAAAAATTGTAAGTCTTCCCCTTTCACTTTGTCACACGAAAATTCAGCAAGCTGATCACTGAACACTTTCCTCCTGATGGATTTGAGTGTGACGTAAGTGATATCATAGCCGGCGAGCATGAAGTACCACTTGGCTATCCTTGTTGACATGAAAGACTCTCGAAGATGTAGCGGAGCGGGTCGACCTTTGCTACTAGCTTAATGGGAAAGGCTTCCATGTAGTGTTTGAGCTTTTGAGTGACCCAAACCAATGCTGCACATGACTTCTCCAAGTTGGAGTAGTTCTTTTCGCCTCCTTGAAATCGGTGACTGACAAAGTAAATGGCATTCTCCTTTGTGGAGTCATGTTGCTCTTGTGCTAGCATTACCCCTAGGGCTTCATCATTCACTATGAGGTAGAGCAAGAGAGGCTCCTTGTGCGGCGGAACCAGAACTGGAGGGCATGTCAAATAGTGCTTTACTTGGTCGAAAGCTTCTTGGCAAGCGTCGGTCCATTCTAGAACCACATTCTTCTTGAGTAACTTGAATATTGGCTCACACATGGAAGTAAGCCAGTGCACGAACCGACTGATGTACTGAAGTCTGCCCATAGAACCTTTGATTTCTTTCTGTGTCTTTAGAGGAGTCATGTCAATGATTGCCTTGATTTTTGAGGGATCTGCTTCAATTCCCTTCTTTGTAACCATGTAGCCAAGAACTTTGCCTCGGATAACCCTAAAGGTGAACTTTGTGGGATTGATCCTCATCTTGTGTTGTCGAAACCTTTCGAAGAATTTGCGGAGGTCGATCAAGTGTTGACCGTCGGTCCCCTTTGAATGGATGATCATGTCATCCACATAGACCTCGATTTCCTTGTGAATCATATCATGGAACAAGTTTGTCATAGCCCTTTGATAAGTAGCCCCAGCGTTCCTCAACCCAAATGGCATGACTGTGTAGCAAAAGGTGCCCCACGGTGTTGTGAAAACATTTTGTGTTGATGCTCTTCAGACATGAGAATCTAATTATACCCAGAAAAACCTTCCATAAATGAGCAGACCTCGTAGGCGGCAGTAGAGTCGACTAGCATGTCGATGTTGGGTAGTGGAAAGTCATCCTTTGGAGAAGCTTTGTTCAAATCCTGGAAATCCACACAAACACGGACCTTGCCGTTAGCCTTTCTGACTGTCACAACATTTGCTAGCCATGTCGGATACTCGATAACTTTGATGAAGCCCACGCTGAGAAGCTTTTCTATCTCTTCTTTGACCTGTAGAGACCATTCTGGCTTGATCTTTCTGAGCTTCTGCTTGGATACCACGGATCCCTTTGTTGAATACCAATTATTGATTGGTTCGGAACTCGGCTTGACCTCAGTGATAGGCTCACTTCCTTTGTCACTGTCGTCGGAGATGGCGTTGACTTGGCATTCATCTATGATGGCAAGTTCTTCGAACATGGAGGCTAGATCTTCCCCTACAATAATCTCTGTCTCAGACTCTATAGTCACTTTCTTCCCCCACCATTTTCGGGGTGACATTGGAATTGGTTCTCCTTCGGATTTCTAAATCTCACAATCGGCAAAGACTTAGAGATCGGGCTTTCTGATGCCTTTGATGTTAACCCATGGCTCGGGAAAGATTATGTATGGGATATCTTCCCCCTGGCAAACAAAATAGCCATTTAAAGTCTTGCGGTAAGGCCTCAAATTAGGAATCTCGTAGTGACTACGAGCTCAGGCCTTTTCATTCTTGACGGCTTGATCGTATTTCATGTTGTCTTCGGAAGGTTCATATCCCAAACCTAACTTGTTCTTGAAAAATGGGACCTCCACGGGTTGCATTCTCCCTTGTTGGTTGGTATTTCCCTAGGCCTAAACCAGGGAAGTAGTTGATATTCCTTATCAAGCGGAGGACTTTGTGGTTGCTGAGGGTCCATGATCCGTTTCCCCCTTGTTTGTCGATGGCGTTGATTGAGACGCCGGAGAGGGTGGAGTCCTCTAACCCATGTTGAACTTGGTGGACGGAGTCCCCATTTCTATGGATAGTGACGTTTTCTGCCATGATGGTCACTATTTCATCTCCATTTCGGAATTTGACACACTGATGGAGAGTTGAAGGGATGTCATTGGAACTGTGTATCCATGGTCGGCCCAAGAGAAAATTGAACGAAGAGGGGACATCGAGTACTTGAAATGGGACGGACATAACCATGCTCCCAAATTCAATGTCTACTTCTACCATACACATGACTGTGCGGGCAGTGCTGTCGTAACCTCGGATCACTTGAGTAGAAGGCTTTAGACCTGAATTCTTAAGCCCCAATATGCCCATGATTCATCCAGGCATCAAGTTGAGTGCGGAACCACCGTCAACCAAAACTCTTAAAATAGATCTCCCCCTTGCCCTTACTTTGAGATAGATGGTCTCATTGTGATCCGACCCAAATGGTGGAAGGTCTATGTCAGCAAAAGTGATGACATTGCCAAATGTATGTGGCCTATCATAGCAGTAAGGTCTTCGGGAGTTGTGTCAGGAGAGACTGATGTATCGTCGAGATTGCTGATGACAAGGTCTCGATGCTTCTTTGAAGATGCAATGAGGTCCCAAATAGATATGTTTGCTTGAGTCTTCTTGAGTTGTACCAATAAAGGGTCTTAGGGAGTGTCGCGAGTTTGCGATCTTGGAAAAGAGGTGCTAGTCGCAGAAGCGATGGGATTGTTTGCTATGACTCGTCCGGATCGAGTTAGCATGTTGACGTTCCCGTTTTGCCTCTTTTTCTTATTCTCTAAGACTTCCCTCATTACCTCATCATAAGTCATAACGTAGCAAGAATTATCAATTTCATTCATAACATTGGAGCCCTCATTCACAATTGGAGTTAAATGAGTGGTCTCCCCAAACTCTCCTAACTCTATTACATGGAAATCACCCTCATTAGGAACTATGAATTCCTTTTTGTCGATGAGGTCTTGAATCACGTTACGGAGGATAAAGCATTCCTCGGTGAGATGACCACTGTGTTGGTGATAGTCACAATATTTGTGATGGGCATGGTTGGCGCGGATCTCATTGGGCTTGTACCCTTGGAGAGGAGTAACTTTCCCTTTGGCTTTGAGGGCTTCAAAGGCCTCGTGATAGTCATGCCTTGAAGAGGACTGTAGACACGGTCATTCTGGAATTTCTCGACTTGTGGTGGAGGAACCCTTTTGTAATTCCCCTTGTCGGTAGTGACGGAATTGACTGAAGCCTCTTTTTTGGAGTTAGAGGCGGCCTTGTATCGGAAGCTAGGAGAAGTTTTCTTGATCTCCTTGAGAAAGTCATCCATTCGGACCCCTACCTCATACATTTGAGAAAAATATGCATAGCAAGCCCCACTTAGGTGGGTGCGGAGATCAATATTTAGACACTTGAGGAAGATGTCCATTTGCTCCTTGGTATTAGGCCTTTCGACTATTTCGGCAAGCTTGTCATTCCACCTTCTTGTAAAATCAATAAAGGACTCATTATCCCTTTGGGTAGTGTTCTCGAACTCTTTCTTAGTCGGGCGATGAGTGGTGTTGCCTTGGTATTGACTTTTGAAGGCAAGCATGGCAGCATCCCAATCGAGACGGATTATGAGCGGGAGAGTTGCATACCAATCATTTGCGGCCCCCTCGAGAGTAAGAGGGAAGCATTGTGCCATTAGTTTTGGAGAGACCTTCTTCGGAACCATAGCACATATTTAAGTCTCGATGTGTGCCATGGGACAAGAGTTTCCCTTGAACTTGTTGATGTCGGGCATCTTGAACTTGTCGGGGAGAGCAGCCATTGTGCTCATAAGAACGGATGACTGATAAAGGCTTGTGTCGGAGATTTCTCCCATGTTGAGACCATTGAAGCGTTGGTCTATGTAGGCTATGATTGAATCAACCATCTTGTGATCTTTGTTGTCGGTGCTTGGTTCCCCCACTTTCTTGGTACGACCACTAACATAAGGGCTTTCAAACAAACCCTTGGTCCACTCGGACTCTTCATTGTCATCCTTGCCTTTACCATTGGAAAACTTGGTGAGTTTAGCTTTCATTTGGTCTATCTCGGCTTCATGAGCCTCCCTTTGATTGTCAAGATGGGATTGCCAAATGTCATCTTTGCTTTGGGCCTCCTTATTGAGAGTGGAGACTTGCTCTTGGAGAACCTGAACCATAGCTGAGAGTTTCTCAAGAGACATGGTGTTGTCGGTGTTGGAGCCGCCGGCCATTATTGCTGTCGGAGCTGCTGGAGTGATCAAGTCATGAACTAGCCGGTTTCCTGAATCTCGGTAGATGCGGTAAGTACCAATTGGACCTAAATTGGAGAAGAGGCCCTTGTCAGTCTTGAGTAACACTTTCGTTTAATAAAGAGGCTTAGAACACACAGTGGGCACACGAATCGAACCACATAAAGATTTTTTTTTTATAAGTCGGAGGGACGGAGTCCCTTTTGGGGTTTCTAAGAAAAATAGTGGAATCGTCACACTAGTATATAGACCTTTTCGCGGTCCCATATACTCATCGGATTCCACCACGTTTGTGATTCCTACATGTGTCGGGATTAAACTAAATTAATGTAGTAAAGCATACATGCGGGGACGGATTTTTATTTTCGTCCATAATAACCACTTGGGGACGGAGTTTTATTTCATCCATGATAACCATTTGTTTCTCTTAGAAACGGCATGTATGTTTTGAAGAAATTAGTTTAGGGAAATCATGGCACATGAAAACCAACTTAGTCACGGAGTGTTACACCTTAACTAGAATTGTGTTGGCTTGTGCTCGGCTAAAGAGAGGCTTAAGGTCACCCCCGGCATGTAGTCATGAACTACGCCACGGGCTGAGGTTTACCGCTTCGATAGAGTCAAGGTCGGGTGGAGCTTGAAACTCTCTACGACGGGCCTCGACGGGTTTGGGGTTATGAACTTGTGCGACTCGATAGTGAGCAATTTATAAGAATTTGTGCACGTAGTGTGAGGTCCAACAAGTGACAAAAAAAAATTATTTATTTATTTTTAGCAAATGAAAAGCAAATAAGCACGTAATTTACAACTTTCGAATCACATGTGTGACCGATAAAAAACGAAAAATAAAAACAGTCAAATGGTTCGAATCAGTCCTGATGCAGGTAACTGTGCCCATACCCCATCATTCTGCTCTGTTCTGGAAACTATTCCTGTTCTAGAAAACTGCCCAGAAGCGCGCGCCTCTGGCCTGTGTTGTGGGATGCGCACGCATTGCGCAAAGTCTTTGGGAGGCGCCTGTTTCTGGGTAAACCTGTCAGACTTTCAAAGACTTTGGACTCAGGGGATTGCCCTGGTCCTGAATGTCTAATGGAACCCCTGCAAAGATGATTAGTGTAGAAAAAGAAGAATAAGAAGAACATTGAGAAGCGGGTGATTCTGGTCTCTGATGTGGGACGCGCGCGCCTTAGGCCAAGAAGGCTGGAGGCGCACGCTTCCAGCATCAGGGATCAGAATGCCCAGAAAAATGTAGAATTCGATCCAAAACACAAGCTTAACACTCAGACGTCCCCAGCAGAGTCGCCACTGTATATACCCCGGGGAAACCACAAATTGGCTAGAGCGGTGAATTATACTATGATGTTTATTTGTGTTTTAGTTGTTTAGAGTCGCCACTTATGTTTTAGAGGAACATAAGAAAAACCTAATATTTAGCCTATATTTTGATACGAAAATAGAGATTTTTGTTATGAGGTTCGGGGGTTAGATTACGAGATGGGAAGTACTTAAACACCCATCTCGCCCAACTAATGTTGGTCTTGCTTGTTCGTAGTCTACATAAATAAAATGTTCTTCCTATTCTTTGATAATGATAAAAGGGGGGGGGGGTTTAAAAGGGATGTTTTGAATGTGGGGAGATAACTCCTTAACCGACTTCAATAGAGTGAAGTGGTCTTTTGTGTCATGTCCCAAAATGGTTTGGGTGATTGCACACTTGATAAAATAAAAGAAGTAGAATCAAGATGATGTAGAGAGAAGAGAGAAAAGACTAGTGTTACCTAGACTTCAAGAAGCTTCAAGTTCTTCTTTGGAGAATTGCCTTGAAAATGCCTTGAAAGTGTTTGTGTAGAGTTTTCTTAATTATAAAAGTCATCCTCTTTAATGGTGAATTAGAGGGGTTTATATAGGTGTAAAACTGATGTGTTTGGTGCCAAAACGAAGTCACAAAGAAATATTTCCCGGGCAAAATCATGTAAAATGAGCAAGGGAAGGATTCTTGGAGAAAATCTGTAACTGTTAGTACCCGATCTGAAAATGAGTTTATTAGGGCTTTCCCAAATATACAAGGACTTTATAGGAATTAGAAAACTTTCAATGACTTGTCCTGGATTCCCAAAATATGTCTCATTATTCTAGAACACCCTAAATATGGTCAAAATATGGTTTCCTTAAACCATGCAGAAACCCTAGCTTTAGGAATCACGTCAGCCCGCAACCTTGGCCAATCGGCCAACCTTGCCGCGCTTCGACCTTGGCCACGCGGCCAACATTGTCACCGTCTTCAATCATGGCCAGGCGGCCAACCTTGCTCCGGATGATCCTGACCGTCAGATCTTCCCCTCAGTTTACTATATAAATCCATTCTATTCCATTGGTTTGGGGGATCCCGAGTTTGAGAGTCTTAAGTCCGATTTTGAGAGTTCTTAAACATTATTTTGCTCCCTAATTAAGCATTCAAACACTCAAGGAGATCAAGGTTTTTTTTGTTGCCAACATAGGTAAGTTTTCTAACTTTTTCTTCATGTTCTTGTATCATTTTTAATGTAGATCTTTTATATTCATGTTCTTACATGTTTATTCATAGTTTCTTCATATGCTTTGCATGTTCGTTCGTATGTTCATAATATGTTCTTCGTGTTCATAGATTAAAACCTTATTTATGCTATATTTAGGGTTGCGATCTTCATGTTTGCATGTTATTTCATAGCCGATGATGATTTAGGGTTCATCAACCCAAAGATGATCTAGGAACTATTTCTAAACCCTAAACTTTAGGTAATTACTCCCATGTTCAATAATCCTCCCATGATGAATGTGATGCATGTTCATTGAGATCTCATTGATGGCATAGTCATTATTCTAGGATGTGATCATCATGCATGTTTCTTTCTCCTCCCTCTTCATTATGCATGATCCCTATTCTCTCTCCACATTCTAATTATGTGCGAACTACGCTGACCTGAGCTTCTCACATTGAGAGGAACGTAGGCAATCTTCGGATCCGGTCTAAATCACTAACACACTACATACACCGCATCATGATAGAAAGACCGATCAATTCGGGTAATAGGAGTGATAATGTTCAATATTCTTTTCTTGTTGTAATTTGACCCCCGAACCCACTAAAGATGCTTTTTTCAATGTTTTGGCTTTAATTAAAACGGCGTGGCGACTCTCATAATTTTAATGTCGTTATAAATATTCCCTTTTGTAAATAATAATAATCACAAGATAGTTCCCATGCGTCACTTCATCGGAAAGGGGTATTCACAGTGGCGACTCTGCTGGGGATTGCTTTGAAACTTTTTCAAACTTAGTGGGTATAACTTTCGTCACATCATGATGCTTGCCATGTTTACACATGCACACACTTGCCATGTTTACACATGCACACACCTGCCATGTTTACACATGCACACACTTGCCATGTTTACACATGCACACACCTGCCATGTTTACACATGCACACACCTGCAATGTTTGCACATGCACACTTGCCATGTTTTCACGTGCCCCCTCCAGTTAAGCCATGTTTACACATGCACCCGTGCACTCCGCCATGTTAATGCTTGTACCTTGTACCTTGTACCATGTACCCTTGTTATCTTCGCTTTAGTATTAGGGTCAAACAAAACTCTGCTATGCTCCCTTGTACATTATTCTCTCTCTCTCTCTCTCTCTCTCTCTCTCTCTCTCTCATGCATTGCATTGCATCATCCTAACATTAAAAACTTCTCTCTTTTCTCCCTAAAAAAGAATTAGTTTTTACCACACACTACCACAGTCCGTGTCAGCACTGCACAGGTCCCCATTACCCGGAGTATTCGATGTGCAGGAATTTGTGTGCAACTGTCGCACTCTTTTCGAGTCACTCGTCTATTCCACTCACCGTATATGGTGGGAACCTTTTACCTAACCCATGTCAACCCACACTAGTGTAGGTAACACACCTAGGTTTTGACTGGTTGGTTTGGCTAGTTTTTCCTTAATAGTCAATTAACGTGCTGTCCATGTCAGTCATCCCCAAGTCAATGATGAATCGAGATCTTTTGAGAGAAAGTGCACAAAAAATGCCTTTAAGGAAGGGTTAGTCGTAGGATCCGATGGTTGGTGGAAGCCGCTTGCCCTATAGGATCCTCGCCCAAATTGTCCGTTTGGGGGTGTGCAATGCAGGTGAAAAACAAGGGGTCTATAGATGTAGTGATGGCCTCCACTAATCGTAGTCTTCTAACTAGTTGCGAAAAAGGGGTACCCCTTCCAACCAATTAGGATGTAAATAATGTATGTTTTTGTAAATTAAAATATACTTTGCATGAGCCTTCCCCCTCTCCTAAAAGCTTCATTGCCCTTCAACCTTTCAGCAAAGCAAGTTTGGATCCGTTCGGGTGGTCGACTACAACGTGAAGCTTCTACTCCGTCCACGTTCTCAGTCTCGTCATCAGCAATGTCAACTCCCGCTTCCTCTTCAGTCTCTGTCCCTCCTACTAGTGCCGCCGAGCTCAACACCGAGACCACTCTCAATGGTATTCCCCCAAGCCTCCAGAACTTCCTCGCCGGTCTCGAAGCCAAGATCAAGAATCTCGAGGAAAGCAACAAGATTTTGGAAGACCAGAACCAACTGTTGAAGGACCACATTCAGCAAAAGGGGACTAGGATGGTGCCTGATTGTAAGAATTTCATTTATGTCGAGGATGAAGAGGTCAATACCAACTGTCCCATCAATACCAATGCCACTGCCTTCCCAGTCCCAAGCTACTGCAATGCTCCACCTCCTTCTCTCTACACCCAACAAGGTTTTACTACCATGACCAATAACAAGGCTGTCTATGAACCTTCGCCTGAACTGCTTGGTGGCTACCTCTCTGCTAGCAAACTACCCGCACCCTCGTTGCCTTTCAGTATTGGGATGGCTGCTCCTACTACTTCCACTACTCCTCCCGTCATTCTGTCAGAATCTATCCCCGACATCTCCAATCACCCTGTAGTCATGGCCATGCAAGAGCAAATGCGCAAGTTGATCGAGACCGTGGATAAGCAAAGTGCACCGACTACCAAGACAATCAACCCTAGCCAAGTGGGGGCTCTCCCCAAAGATTTCAAGATGCCTAAAGTGGCGATGTTTTATGGTGACTCGTGTCCTAAGACTCATTTGGATAGTTATGTGTTGGCCATGAGGGCTCGTGACTGCACCAACAAACAAATGGCTCGCGTATTCCATAGCACTTTGGAGGGTATAGCTCTACGTTGGTTCTTGGGGCTAGAACCAGGGGAGAGGCAAACTTGGGATCAAATTAGTGTCGTTTTCTGTGAGAAGTATCAAGCTAACTTGGATTGGCATGTGAATCGAATGGATCTTGAGAACACTATGCAAAAGCCCGGCGAGGCTATTTATGATTTTTACAAGAGGTGGAATCATCGGTTGTGCGAGGTCCAATACCCACCAAATGCAAAGGAACAGAAACAGATATTCTACAAATGTTTATTGCCTGAGATGAAAGCAGCCATCGGCAATGGTTATTTCCCTGACTTGCGGGAAATGGTTGACGCCGGAGTAAGGTACGAAGCAGGGTTCACTGGGATTGTGCCGCCAAAGGAAAGTCCAAAGACCAACAACAACAACTCCTTCCGCTACAAGGCTCATACTGCGCCTGCGCCTCCTAGGGGTGGAAAGGAGGCCGTCGGCCAAGTGAATATGGTCCAAAATGAGGTCCCGCTAGATGTTCAAGCTGTCACACGGAATGGGGCTCCGCCGCAAAGAGAGAGGGAGCACTTTGACGATTTTGGAATGCCTATGGGGAAAGTCTTTGGCGTGTTAGTCAAGAGAAGTCTTATCAAGCCTTTAGAGAATTAACAACCCGCCTACACAAGAACCGATTTGGGCACCTCCAAGTTCTGCAAGTATCGCAAGCACATCGGGCACACAACGGATGGTTGTGTTCAACTGAAACGCGTAGTTCAAGGGTTGATCAATGACAAGAAGATTGAGAAGCCGAAGGGTCCTAATGTGGTGAGTAACCCCCTTCCTAATAATGGTGGGGTGAATATGGTGCAAACATGCGAGATCAGTATCCTAGAGCTCATGGATGCCTTTGACAAGATAGGGCTCACGATGGTGGATATCCTCATGGCATTGGTGACATTAGAAATTCTCGAACCATTAGAAGGACACCTCCCCCGCCTTGGTTGCGATTTGTCAAAGTTTTGCCACTACCACAAGTGCACCGGTCACACTACCAAAGAATGCTTTGAACTCAAGAAAGCCGTGCAAGAGCTCATCTACAAGGGAGTTGTCGAAGACCCTAGAGATTATGTAGCTAGAAATGTATTCATGGTAGAACTTAGTGAGATCACTGATCCGGCCGAGCCTGTTGTGGCGGACTGTGATGAGATGGGTTGTATTTCAATGATTAATAATGAAGGACCTTCTTGCTACTTGCTGTCTTTAGAAGAACTCTTAAGTGAAGTCGAATCTCTAGAGGAAGAGAGTCCCAAACCCTCTCAACCTCTTTCTTGGGACGAAATCTTTGAAGAAGCCGAGAAGATCGAAATTCCACCTCCTCAAGAGGGAACCCTACTCTCTTTAGACGAGTTACGAATGGAAGTTTGTCTACTCACAAGATCTGGTCAAGTGTACCAATCCGATCCGAAGGGAGCAAAGAAAATCTTTGGGAAGGAACCCGAGCAAGCCGACCTCGAGAATGAAGACCCTATCCTCACCCAACTCAAACAGACCCAAGCCCACATTTCGCTCTGGTCCTTACTCACCTCCTCTCTCGCCCATCGCCTCATGCTTGAGCAAAACCTCGCCGCTACTATGGTCCCGTCAAACACTACCCCAGAAAACGTCACGCACATGATTGGGAATATCCACTATGGAAACATCATCACTTTCTCGGAGCTAGACAAGCCAGTGTTCGGAGTTGATCACAATGAACCCCTGTACATCACTGTAGAATTGGATGGCAAGAAGATCCCTCGTGTATTCGTTGACAATGGTTCTGCTATTAACATCTTGCCGTCAAGGATGATGGATGTAGTCGGTGTCCATGGTGTGGACTTGAGCCCGTCTAAGCAAACAATCAAAGCTTATGACTCAACCTGTCGCGCGGTTATAGGCGTTGTCACCCTACCCATCACAATCGGAACCAAAATCATGTCCACCGAATTCCATGTCATAGTGTTAGTACCCGATCTAAAAATGAGTTTATTAGGGCTTTCCCAAATATACAAGGACTTTATAGAAATTAGAAACCTTGCAAAGACTTGTCCCGGATTCCCAAAATATGTCTCATTATTCTAGAACACCCTAAATATGGTCAAAATATGGTTTCCTTAAACCATGCAGAAACCCTAGCTTAGGAATCACGTCAGCCCGCAACCTTGGCCACGCGGCCAACCTTGCTGCGCCTCCAACCTTGGCCACGCGGGCACTCTTGTCGCCGTCTTCAATCATGGCCAGGCGGCCAACCTTGCTCCGGATGATCTCAGCCGTCAGATCTTCCCCTCAGTTTACTATATAAACCAATCCCATTCCATTGGTTAAGGGTCCCGAGTTTGAGAGCTTTAAGTCTGAATTTTAGAGTTCTTAAACACAATTTTCTCCCTAATTACGCATTCAAACACTCAAGGAGATCAAGGTTTATTTCTTGCCAACATAGGTAAGTTTTCTAACTTTTTCTTCATGTTCTTGCATCATTTTTAATGTAGATCTTTTATATTCATGATCTTACATGTTTATTCATAGTTTCTTCATATGCTTTGCATGTTCATTCATATGTTCATAATATGTTCTTCATATGTTCTTCGTGTTCATAGATTAAAACCTTATTTATGCTATATTTAGGGTTGCGATCGTCATAATTACATGTTATTTCATAGCCGATGATGATCTAGGGTTCATCAACCCGAGGATGATCTAGGAACTACTTTTAAACCCTAATCTTTAGGTAATTCCCCCCTCATTATGCATGATCCCTATTCTTCTGCCTATTCTAAATTCTGTGCGAACTACGCTGACCTGAGCTTCACACATTGAGAGGAACGTAGGCAATCTTCGGATCCGGTCTAAATCACTAACACACTACTAACACCGCATCATGATAGAAAGACCGATCAATTCGGGCAATAGGAGTGATAACATCCAATATTCTTCTCTTGTTGTAATTTGACCCCCGAACCCACTAAAATACTTTTTCAATGTTTTGGCTTTAATTAAAATGGCGTGGAGACTCTCATAATTTTAATGTCGTTATGAATATTCCTTTTTGTAAATAAAAATAATCACAAGATACTTCCCATGCGTCGCTTCATCGGAAAGGGGTATTCACAGTGGCGACTCTGCTGGGGACTGCTTTGAAACTTTTTCAAACTTAGTGGGTCAAACTTTCGTTTACATCATGATGTTTGCCATGTTTGCACATGCACCTCACACTTTGCCATGTTTACACATACACCTCACACTTTGCCATGTTTGCACATGCACCTCACACTTTTCCATGTTTACATATGCACCTCACACTTTGCCATGTTTGCACATGCACCTTGTATTTTTACCATGTTAATATGTGTACCTTGTATTTTTTCAATACATGTATTTTTGTACTTTCCCTATAGTACTAAGGTCAAACGAGACTTTGCTATGCTCCCTTGTACATTCTTATCCTCTCCCTCTTCTCTCTCTCTTGCATTGCATTGCATCACTCAAGCATTCAAAAACTTCTCTCTTTTCTCCCTAAAAAGAATTAGTTTCTTGCCACACTACCACTAGTCCGTGTCAGCACTGCACAGGTCCCCATTACCCGGAGTATTCGATGTGCAGGAATTTGTGCGCTACTGTCGCACTCTTTTCGAGTCACTCGTCTATTCCACTCACCGTATACGGTGGGAACCTTTTACCTAACCCGTGTCAACCCACACTAGTATAGGTAACACACCTAGGTTTCGACCGGTTGGTTTGGCTAGCTTTTTCTTAATAGTCAATAAACGTGTTGTCCATGTCAGTCATCCCCAAGGCAATGATGAATCGAGATCTTTTGAGAGAAAGTGCACAAAAAATTGATTTCCCTACAAGGGACGTGCTATGGTAAGATGAGTGTTTGTTGTCAAGATCTCCGCTCATCATTAACTTGCGTAGGATGCAACTTAGACATCACGTTAAATGCCTTTAAGGAAGGGTTAGTCGTAGGATCCGATGGTTGGTGGAAGCCACTTGCCCTATAGGACCCTCGCCCAAATTGTCTGTTTGGGGGTGTGCAATGCAGGTGAAAAACGAGGGGTCTATAGACGTAGTGATGGCCTCCACTAATCGTAGTCTTCTAACTAGTTGCGAAAAAGGGGTACCCCTTCCAACCAATTAGGATGTAAATAATGTATGTTTTTGTAAATTAAAATATACTTTGCATGAGCCTTCCCCCTCTCCTAAAAGCTTCATTTCCCTTCAACCTTTCAGCAAAGCAAGTTTGGATCCGTTTGGGTGGTCGACTACAACGTGAAGCTTCTACTCCGTCCACGTTCTCAGTCTCGTCATCAGCAATGTCAACTCCCGCTTCATCTTCAGTCTCTGCTCCTCATGCTAGTGCCGCCGAACTCAACACTTAGGCTACTCTCAATGGTGTTCCCCCAAGCCTCCAGAACTTCCTTGCCAGTCTCGAAGCCAAGATCAAGAATCTCGAGGAAAGCAACAAGACTTTGGAAGTTCAGAACCAACTGTTGAAGCACCACATTCAGCAAAAGGGGACTAGAATGGTGCCCGATGGTAAGAATTTCATTTATGTCGAGGATGAAGAGGTCAATACCAACTGTCCCTCCAACACCAATGCCACTAACTTCCCATTCCCAAGCTACCGCAATGTTCCACCTCCTTCTCTCTACATCCAACAAGGTTTCACTACCATGAGCAAGAACAAGGTTGTCTTTGAACCTTCCCCTGAACTGCTTGGTGGCTACCTCTCTGCTAGCAAACTACCCGCACCCTCGTTGCCTCTGAGTATTGGGATGGCCGCTGCTACTACTTCCACTACTCCTCCCATCATTCTGTCAGAATCTATCCCCGACATCTCCAATCACCCTGTGGTCACGGCTATGCAAGAGAAAATGCACAAGTTGATCGAGACCGTGGACAAGCAAAGTGCACCGACTACCAAGACAATCAACCCTAGCCAAGTGGGGGCTCTCCCCAAAGATTTCAAGATGCCTAAAGTGGAGATATTTCATGGTGACTCGTGTCCTAAGACTCATTTGGATAGTTATGTGCTGGCCATGAGGGCTCGTGATTGCACCAACGAACCAATGGCTCGCGTATTCCATAGCACTTTGGATGGTATAGCTCTGCATTGGTTCTTGGGGCTAGAACCGGGCGAGAGACAAACTTGGGATCAAATTAGTGTCGTTTTCTGTGAGAAGTATCAAGCTAACTTGGATTGGCATGTGAATCGAACGGATCTTGAGAACACTATGCAAAAGCCCGGCGAGGCTATTTATGATTTTTACAAGAGGTGGAATCATCGGTTATGCGAAGTCCAATACCCACCAAAAGCAAAGGAACAGAAGCAGATTTTCTACAAATGCTTGCTACCGGAGATGAAAGCAGCTATAGGTAATGGCTACTTCCCTGATTTGCGGGAAATGGTTGACGCCGGAGTAAGGTACGAAGCAGGGTTCACTGGGATTGTGCCGCCAAAGGAATGTCTAAAGACCAACAACAACAACTCCTTCCGCTACAAGGCTCCTACTGCGCCTGCGCCTCCTAGGGGTGGAAAGGAGGCCGTCGGCCAACTGAATATGGTCCAAAATGTGGTCCCACTAGATGTTCAAGCTGTCACAAGGAATGGGGCTCCGCCGCAAAGAGAGAGGGAACACTTTGACGATTTTGGAATGCCTATGGGGGAAGTCTTTGACGTGTTAGTCAAGAGAAGTCTTATCAAGCCTTTAGAGAATTACCAACCCGCCTACCCAAGAACCGATTTGGACGCCTCCAAGTTCTGCAAGTATCACAAGCACATTGGGCACACAACGGATGGTTGTATTCAACTGAAGCGCGTAGTTCAAGGGTTGATCAATGACAAGAAGATTGAGAAGCCGAAGGGTCCTAATGTGGTGAGTAATCCCCATCCTAATAATGGTGGGGTGAATATGGTGCAAACATGCGATATCAGTATCCTAGAGCTCATGGATGCCTTTGACAAGATAGGGCTCACAATGGTGGATATGTTCATGGCATTGGTGACGTTAGAAATTCTCGAACCCTTAGAAGGACACCTCCCTCGCCTTGGTTGCGATTTGTCAAAGTTTTGCCACCACCACAAGTGCACCGGTCACACTACCGAGGAATGCTTTGAACTCAAGAAAGCCGTGCAAGAGCTCATCCACAAAGGAGTTGTCGAAGACCCTAGAGATTATGTAGCTAGCAATGTACTCATGGTAGAACTTAGTGAGATCACTGATCCGGCCGAGCCTGTTGTGTTGGACTGTGATGAGATGGGTTGTATTTCAATGATTAATAATAAAGAACCTTCCTGCTACTTGTTGTCTTTAGAAGAACTAGTTAGTGAAGTCGAATCTCTAGAGGAAGAAATTCCCAAACCCTCTCAACCTCTTTCTTGGGCCGAAATCTTCGAGGAGCCTGAAAGGACCGAAGTTTCGCCCCCTTGTCGTGACACGCCATTGTCTTTGGAGGAGCTACGTGCAGAAGTTTGTCTCCTTACAAGATCCGGTCAAGTGTACCAATCCGACCCAAAAGGTGCAAAGAAAATCTTTGGGAAGGAACCCGAGCAAGCCGACCTAGACAAAGAAGACCGTATCCTCACTCAACTCAAACAAACCCAAGCCCATATTTCACTATGGTCCCTACTCACCTCCTCCCTAGTCCATCGCCTCATGCTCGAGCAAAACCTCGCCGCCACCATGGTACCATCCACTACTACCCCGGAGAACGTCACGCACATGATTGGGAATATCCACTATGCAAACATCATCACTTTCTCGGAGCTAGACAAGCCGGTGTTCGGAGTTGATCATAATGAGCCTTTATACATCACTGTCGAGATGAATGGCAAGAAAATTCCCCATGTATTCATTGATAATGGTTCTGCTATTAATATCCTGCCTTCAAGGATGATGGATGTGGTTGGCGTTCATGGTGTTGATTTACGCCCATCCAAGCAAACCATCAAAGCTTATGACTCTACATGCCGCGCCGTGATAGGCGAAGCCACCTTGCCCATTACCATCGGAACAAAGATCCTACCGACCGACTTCCACGTCATAGACATCCCCGTAACCTTCTCACTCCTCCTTGGTCGGCCATGGTTACATCAGTCGGGCGCTGTCCCATCTTCCCTGCACCAGTGTGTGAAGTTTCAATCTGGTAATGAAGTGACCATCATCTACAGCGATCTCGTAACTGCCCAAGGGACGGACACCAAGGGCATTCCCGTTTTACAAATACAGCATGGGGAAGAGAGCCGACTCTTCAATGGCTTCGAAATAGTCGCTCAAGCATAGACCTGCATCATCGACCTCACCAAAACAACGGATAAAGTGGCACCTGTTGTCAAGATACTCAGTAATATGGGCTTCATACCGGGGCTGGGGCTAGGTAAGAACTTCCAAGGCCCCACATAATTGGTTGAAGAAGTTGATCATCGAGGTTTGTTCGGTCTAGGATACACCCTTACTCTTGAAGACAAGATGGAGAAACAAAGGATAGAATTGCTTAAAAAGATGAAGCTTCCCTACAAAAAGCCTGAAATGCGGCCATACCGCCTGTCCCTGAATAGCTACTTTGTTAGAGAAGGCGAGGAGTTTTCTTGTTTTGAGTTCGCAGAGCCATGGATTGACCACACCGGTAAGTTGAAGAAAGGGTTCGAGATTTTCAGGGATGTGGAATTCGATCGGTCCAACATGAAGCTGACTTACATGGAATATGACAAAGCCACGGGCAGAGTTAGAACCATCAGACATGAATACTCGGCTAAGGTTGCAGATGACTTGGCAGATCAACTTGAAGCCGCAACCCCTGACAAGCCGACAGCAGAAACTGCAGAAGCGCCAAGAATGACTGAGACGTGGGACGGCCAATATCTGCTTCAGCATCTGGGTAATCTGGGGCTGGACGAAGACATGGTAGCCGCTATTGGGGATGAATCAGAGAAGGACGTAGATCCGAGGACAGTGGTGGTACCCATGGGGGACAAGCTCAAGAATTGGTGCATCATTGGGGGACCTATAGCTACTCCAGAATTTATGGTGGGGACATTGGGGCTTACTCCTTCTCCTGTCGCCACTCCTGCAGCATCTCCTGTCACTCACCCAAAATCCCCATCCCCAGAGTCTAGTGTTTTACATTTTGAATTTGAGTCTTCTTCTAAGTCTGACTATCTTACGTCCGAAGACTATGATCTTGTTGCAAACGCTATCTTTCCTTTTGCCATGAATGAAACCCTCGACCTTTCCGATTATCCCTCCATAGTCACTCTTTTAACTGATAAATTGGATAATAATCAACCTAATGATATACACTTAGTTAATAATGATTCATTTGAAGAGGCAGACACAGACACATTAAATGATGAATACATTAAAGAAATTTCAGAACAGGTTACTAATCAAAAAGAATCTCGAACCCAAGATGCCGATGAGGTGTTAACGTGCGTGAATTTGGGAACCAAAGCCGAGCCTAAGGAAACGCAGATTGGAAGCTTCTTCAGCGAAGCCGAAAGGGAAGCACTGATTGAGCTATTCAAAGAATATGTGGATGTGTTCGCATGGTCTTTTAAAGACATGCCGGGGCTCGACAACTCGATCGTAGAGCACAGAATCCCGACAGCACTAGACGCTAAGCCAGTCAAACAGAAGTTGCGCCGCATTAAGTCGGAATGGTCCTTGCAAGTAACGGAAGAGATTGAGAAGCCACTCCGCGTGGGTTTCATCAGGGTGATCGAGTATCCGACTTGGTTGTCAAATCTGGTGACTGTCAAAAAGTCCAACGGTAAAGGCAGAGTTTGTGTGGATTTCCGAGATCTCAACAAAGCTACACCGAAGGACAATTTCCCCTTGCCGAGTATCGACATGTTGGCGGACGCGACTGCCCACTTTGATGTCAAGTCGTTTGTTGATGGGTTTTCCGGCTATGACCAGATCGAGATGGTCAAGGAAGTTCAAGAAGAGACCACCTTCACAACTCCGTGGAGGACTGTCAACCGGAGGATCAAAGCCGTTTCAAAAAGGCAATCTCCTCGAAACAAAGTTGAAAAGGAAGAACTTGTTAAACTACTCCAATACCTCAGTCATGTTACAACTGTGGGGAAGCCGACACTCAGGAAATGGAAGGATCCCCCGACCAAGACTGGAACCCGAGGAGTGAATTCGCGTTCTGTTGTCTCAAAGAATACCTAGTGAACACCCCTATCCCACGCCCGATACATGGGAAGAAACCC
This sequence comes from Campanula takesimana, assembly GCA_026119855.1. Classification (NCBI taxonomy): domain Eukaryota; kingdom Viridiplantae; phylum Streptophyta; class Magnoliopsida; order Asterales; family Campanulaceae; genus Campanula; species Campanula takesimana. Next base: position 1,362,603 of record JAOWBW010000405.1, on the reverse strand, counting down.
CAACCCGCGGGACCAATGGAGGAATGGTGGCCCTCACGCCATGGGAAGAAACCCAGCGAAAGACTGCAAAGATTTTTGGAAAATAACCCCCTCTCGTTTCACCGTTACACAAAAATGGGGATCCCCTTCGCAAAATTGTTCGACAGATTGCGACAAGTGGACAAGATACAGCCTCTAGGGGAGTACTCGCTTCTCTCCGAACTGCCACCCCTCCAACCATTTGAACCTACCAAAGCATGCTTTTACCACTAAGACAAGGGCCACGACACCGACGACTGCGTAGCCCTACAAAGGAGGATCCAAAGCCTGATAGACGAAGGCACGCTTACCGGAATAAAAGGATTCTGGTTTTATAAGGAGGAAGACAAGTTGGAATTCCTCGGCTTTGACAAAATCGAACCCCACGGAGGACACGGCCCAGAGGTACTCGCGCACCTGGTTGCAGAAACGATTCAAGACATCTCAAGAGAAATAGAGGATTTGAAGCAACGCGTTGACGCAATGACCAAAGCTCGAGGTGCGCCACAAGACTAGACAGAATGACAGATTTGGATGGCAGCCTGCTCAAGGAACCAGTCAACATCAGCAAGCTCAGACGCTACTACGACTAGTACAACCCCCCTCTCTAAAAAAAAAAATGTTTACTACGCAAAAAGAAGCCCGATAGACTGAAAACCCGCAAAGGGCGGTCTATGCAAAATAAGGGTGCGTACAAAGCTCGCTAGATCGAAAACCTGCAAGGGCGGTCTAGGCAAAAGTTAGAGCATTCCCCCTTCTATCTTCCCTTTCTCTAAAATCATTCTAGTCCGACTGGAGTGAACTACGGTGACCTGAGCCCCTTAGTCCTATTTGTAAAAGGGGAACGTAGACAGCCTTTCAAAAGGTGCGGTCTAAAAAACAAATAAACATCCAAATCCTGTCACAAAGCAATAAAGATAGAAGTTGTATTTTCTGAAAGCAAAAACTTTTATTTCCATAGTCATTGCATGTTAACACTTATTTGATGAGTCTAAGATCGACATACTTTTTGAATAAATAACCTATTCCGAAATTGAAACTAAAACAAAAGTAAACTAAATTAAACTAATGTGTCTGCAACGACTATGGGAAAAATGCTCGGAACTACCCCTTAGTGCCATTTGTGCCCTCGGTCTCTTTCTTCTTGCTTTGTCCACGGCGAACCTTCTTCTTAGGTTTCTCACAAAATCTCCTCTCAAACTCGCTAACACCTTTAGCCTTGCCATTCGGAGCCTCTTCGCCCTTCCTCTTCTTTGACGTCCCCACTTCTTCTCCGCTTCCGTTAGCCACGCTCTTACTCATCCTCCTCTCATAAGCCACCGCCTCTTTCACTCTCAACGAAAAACTCGGAGCATAGGATCCCAAGATAGTGCCCCTTAGGGACTCTAGAGTCTGCTCCGCATGCCCAAGTCTCCCCATATACCAATCCAAAAACTCTCGTGACAGGAAGGTGTTGCTAGAGCGTGTGATGAAGGTCCTACGAATAAAGCCGGCCTCGCCCCACATCTGAGAAAGGAGGACCGAGGCACTATCATCCAAATGGAGTATCCCAAAGGGAAAATCATCTCTCTCCTTGTCCCAACCCTCCGGGATTGTCTGCACCAAGCCATACTGACGGAGCACTCTAGCGGGGTAGTAAAAGGTAGTCCCAGAGAGTGTCGGAACTTTGATCATGTGAAGTCCCACTTGTTTCTCCCTCACAGAGTGAATGTGCCAATGGGGTACCACCCACTGAATGTCATCAGTCACCATCTCCGCCAAATACTTTTCCCAACCTTTGAGAGTCATGCCCTCAAACCGCTCCGCCATGCCTCTAATGCGGTGCATCCATGGGGCCACCTTCAGAGAAGCCGCCGGTTTATTCACTCGAAGCCTCTCTTGCAACCACATGGTCAAAAGCCTATCACTACCACAAGGCATCCCACCATAAGCCGCGAGATGGGGAATCCCACATATCATCTCCCCAAGAATGGCCAGTACAATGTCATAACCTAAGCGAGACGAATTCACCATGCCCAAGCACCCCTCACTAGCAAATCCAACCTCAGAAGGGAAAAGGATAGATGCAAACAAGCATAGTGCAAGATGGTCCAAAGAACGGTCAGAAGCCACGTCCATGTGCATAAAGTGTTGTGGCATCCAAGAAAGGTCGACATAACCGCCCCTAGCATACCTATCAAAATCCTCCGCGGGCACGCCAAAGGTCATCAACTTGTCCCTCAAGCAAACAAAGTCAAAAGGCAAGGCAACTTTACCCTTCCCTTCGTAGCCACATAGAGCCGCGATATCCTCATAAGTGGGTGTCATCTCGTTGAATGAAAAGTTGAAGACATGGAGGGTATCATTCCAAAATTTCCCACAGGCTTGCAAAAGGTTGGTATTGGAGTTCATGTGCAAAAGTGACCAAAGACACTTTATCCCATACCGTTCATCAAGTTTCCTATGACTAGAACCAGAAAGTTTGGCAACCCACTTCTCCAAAGAGGTTATAAAGACTTTTTTCTCAAGACTTGTGATCCTAGCCTCATGATCCATGGCAAAGAGCAAGCAAATTGGTGATTGGAACTCTAAATTTCTCAAAAGAAGTGGCTGGTACGAATTCTAAGGCAACACAAACTCCCCTTAAATAGTGCACAAACTCCAATTCTTGCCAGGAAAAGGAAAACCAGAGACGGCGGCAGACTTGTCCATGCGGCCACAATTGTCCTCGGCCACGCGGCCACTATTGCTCTTGGCCAGGCGGCCTACTTTGCCTTGGCCACGCGGCCACTCTTGCCCCCATGCAGAAATCCAGTTTGTTTCCTCCCACTCCGTAACGGATCCATGCAACTACGTACCTCCCCCATCTCGTGGCTCATGCATTGTATAAAAATTAGGAGCATTGTAAAATAATTAGTTTGTACAGATAGGTTGTCACAAAATCATTCTCATTTTAGTTCATAAATATATTTACATGCATGTTAAATGTTTGTCCAGTACATATTTGTCTCTACTAGCTAACAGTGTAGGAAATAAAGGTGGAAAGAGGGGCCCCGCCTAATCAGAATCCTCCTCTGTGGTGTCTCCACGCCGCGCTACAGCTCGAGAGCTACCGGCACCCGAACTACATCCCCGGACCGCTCGACCACCAGTGTGAGAAGAGCCCGCACCATTCAGAGACCGTTCCCGTTACTGGGGAGACACAACATCATCCCGCTGGCAAGTGCAAGAATGATATGCCTTTCTCAATAGGCGCATCAGTACGTTCTCCCGCTAAACAGAACGAACGTACGCCTCCCGAGTCACCTGAAAGGGAAACCAAAGGCAATGATTACAATACAGGAATAACAAGTGTGTGTGCATAACTGAGATAAATCATAAGGTCATACCCCAGCATCAGGCGGAGGAATGAATGTCTCCTCAACAACATCTGCATCAGTCGGCTCCAAGCTAGCTCTACCTCCCGGCCTCCCCTCATCACTCTCACGCTACTCAAGCGAAGGGGCATGTCAGCCAAAGGCCGACTCCGACCAACATACCGGGCCGAGCTCGATCCCTCTCCGGATAGCATCCTAGCCCGAACCTGAGGGCTGACCAGCCGAGTCCGTACATAGCCGGCATAGTCGTCACTCCCCCTGTAATGCTCTGCCGGAGTGGGAGCCAAGAAAGTTTCCAACCTCGCGGGACGGAGCATATCCCGAGGAGGATCATAAGGAGCCCACGGTAACGCGCCGGCCCTATATTGACGAACAACCCTTTCTCCGAGATACATGGCCTCCCCGGTGAGACCCACAAGCAGAACCCTAGAAGCGGTCAACTCCAATACATAGGGACCCACCGAAGCCTCATTAGCCGGACTCCATGGGTAAAACCTGACCCCGACAGGCTCAGACATAGCAAAAACCCTCCTCAGATCGGCAGCATCTACCGTCTTCCTGTCCCGGTTCCTGCGGGGAAGCGCCCTGTATTGGTTTTGGTGCCCTAGGGACGTTTGTTAAACGTTGTATAAGTTATCGTTTTATTCATAATAATAAAGAGAAAATACGATTATTATTATGGCTCGTGTTTGCTTATAATAATCTCCGTCCCTAGAGCTTGTTAAGCACTAGTATAAAGGCTAAATGATCATGGGATGATCATGTTAGATTTATGGGTACTTGTTTGGAACAAGGTACTGGACATGACCCGCGGTATGAGATTTATGTCATGGTCGATGTCATATATAAATCTCATATTAGTTATGTCATTTGAATCCTTAGACATGAAGTTATTATAGTCTTCCACTTGATGAAGATTATGTTTGACATATTCAAACGCTGCCTTAACACGGTAGTTATAAAGGGTATGATTGGCATGATTGGATTCACGTAGGGAAGAATAATAAGCCAAATGGATTTGTCCCTCTTCGGAGAGATGTCAAGCTTGGGCCCCTCGAAGGAATGATGTTGGTAAAATGTTTGGCCAAACTCAAATGGATTGATTGGATCAATATCATTTGGATTATCAACATATTCGGAATCGAGAAAGTATTGAACAATACAAGTTGACTAGTTGACCATGACTTGTGTTCAATGACATCGTGGACAAAAGGGATTGTGACATGTTCTAAAAGGAATGCGAACTTGTATCTAGTTACACTATTTGTGTAGGTATGACGGTTTGCTAGAACCTAACCATATCTTATGGGTTCATGTTTGAACCCATTGCCAACTTAGTGTAATCCTAGAGGGTCACACACAAATAGAACGAATCGTAAAGGACTAAATGGGAATTATGGAAAAATATCAGTGTTTTGGCTCTGGCACGGTCGTGCACCTTAAAATGGCACGGTCGTGCCATAAATCCAAACCAAGGCAAACCTGTCGAAATGATTGGCACGACCGTACCAAATTACCAAGCACGACCGTGCCGAAAATGGGCGGCTGGGGAATTCGCGCGGACTAGATGGCACGACCGTGCCAGATTGTAGGGCACGACCGTGCCAGTCAAGTCGGCCAGAATTCTTTGTTGCCTAATTTGGTGACGGGATTTAAGTTTCCTAAGTCCTTAAGGGTTGAGGATTAGGACCTATTTAAGGATCCTTTCAGCAGTCATTAAGAACATGATTATGAGTGCCTCCATAAGGTTTTGAGAGGTTATTTTTCTTGTTCTAAGATCCCCAAAAGTGAAGAACAAGAATATTCATAATTCCATATAGTTCTTACAATTGTGAAAGCGTGTTTCATAATTTGGTCTAGCAACCATGATCAAGTGTTCTTGATATTCGTTCGTGGTGTGGATACCGCTAGAGGGTGAAACTTATCATCTTCATAGTTCGTGATTCTTGCTTTGTTCGTGATCAAGATTTCAAGCCTCCATCGAATTCAAGGTTGAAAAATCAAAGGCATCAAGGGTTAGTATTCTAGTATTCATTATGTTGTATTTGACTTAATCATATGAATGGATCTATGGGCTTTGGGTTTCATAAATTTTAAATGCTTAATTCCGCTGCGCATGTTACTACGAAACCCAACAGTGGTATCAGAGCCCCGTTCATATTGATTATTTCAATACATAATCATGTTGTGTGTATATAAATTGTTTATGTGCCTAGCATGATTTGAATATTGGGATTATGATGTTTATGTGGTCTATGCGCTTTATGTGGTTTATTGTTTTATAAACTTTAATCGCACTGTTCAATCGCAATTAAAATTATGCTGGATTTAAAATTGTTTGGATTATCAATTTTTGATTGGATCAAAGTTTTGATATTCTAGGGATTCAAGAATAAATCGTTTATTCAAGGTTTTGATGATCATGGTGATTGGATCACCAAGAACACCAAATCCTAATTGAATCGGGAAAAACAATTTTGAGATAAATTTTGGAACTTTCAAAATTTGGATTTTTCGCAAGGGGTCCGACCGGACCCAAGCCTTGACCCGGCCGGACCTAGGATTTGGTGCGGGGTAGGGTTTGGGTTTTGGGTGTGGATCTTGGGTTTAAATCTCCTATTTGTTTTAGTCTTGTGATTCTAAGATTAGTTCAAGGTTTGGATGGCTAATCTACGTTCATCGAGATTGTGTTTCCCAAACTTGATCGCAATCAAGGTTTTAAAGATAAAACGAAATTAGAATTATGAAGAGTTCATAATTGCTAAAATTGAGAAACAAAGTTCTTGATTCAAAGATTGGAGATCCATGTGGAATTGTGAATGCAATTGGCCTACGTTCATCGAGACCATCTATTGCTTAGTTTCGGCCACATGGACTACTTTCTTGGTTTCTTGAATTAGTGCGGAATTGTGGTTGCCAATGGCTTAGTTCGGCCGCACTTCTTGTTGTCTTGATTTGGAGATGATGACCAAAGTTCAAATATCTCATCCTCATAATAATAGAGAAACTAATGACACATAAATATTATGCTTAAATTAATGGAGATTAATTTAGTGGCTAAACTTGATGCGTAACATGTTTATCTTATGTGCTCATAAATGTGTTGTATGCTATATGGTGATGAACCTTCAAGAAAGTTTTAAGTCCTTTTGCCACGCCATGATTAAAACACTTGTTAGTGCATGGGTGATTTTAATGTGGGTTCGCCCTAGCGAGGTGCATTAACTTTATCTATGTATGAGAAAGATGGATAATGTGGGCACGCCCTAGCGAGGCACATCAACCATGCGTTTAAAATGGTTGGACTTAATAAGGCGTCAAAACAGTTTTGGGCCAAGGCAAAAGATGAGATTAAACATGCTTTTGAAATTGGATCACTAAGAATCATATTGGATATGATTGACAAGAAATTGTCTACCTAATTAATTTGATTTTGAGCGGTCCGCCTCCGTGGACTCAAGATTAAATTAAAGTTGGATCTTAGCCCAATTTAAAAGAGTCTCATGAAAGGATCTAAGAGTCATATGGGATATGATTGACAGGGTTGTCTACCTAATTAATTTGAATTTGTGTAATCCACCAAAGCGGACTTAGAATTAAATTAAAGTTGGATCTTAGCCCATTTAAATTATATTATACATTGGATGTATAAGAAGGTTATATAATTTAGTGGGAGTATTTTTGGAAAATACATTATTTATCTCTTTAATGAGATTGGTACTTGTAAAATTTTGGAAATTTTGCATAAGTTGTAGATGACAACTAAAATCGTTGCGATTAATCCTTGTTAAGGATAAAGCTTCAAAAGAATGGTACAAACTTCATGGATTGGATCCTGAGCCTAAGAATGGTTCTAAGGCAAGAAGATGGGTTGTACATTCTTGATGGGCCTATTCCTAAAGAACCCAAAGCCGGAATAGACAATCACAAGAATCATGAGTATGATTCTAGGAATGTGAGTTGTCTTATGCTCGCGATTATGTGCTCAAAACTCCAACAAAGTTTGGAACTTATAGAAGCCTATTAGATAAGCGTGGAGTTGAGTTACATGTTTCAAAGAGCAATCTAATCAAGAGAGGTATAAAACCATTGTTGCATTCACTCATTGCAAAATGAGTAAAGGGCAAAGAATGGAACCTCACATGCTTAAGATAAAGGCTACGTAGAGCATCTTGAGAAACTTGGTTGTCCAATTGGATTGGAGCAAGCCACGGATCTCAATCTTGATTCATTGTTCAAATGTTATGATCACTTAGTGATGAACTATGACATGCTTAGAATGAATAAGAATCTCTTCGAATTGCATTAACATGCTGAAAAACGGCGAAGATGAAGATATTGGAGAATGGTTCTCTAATGCTCATGCTTCATGATGGAAAGGGGCCAAGTGCCAAAGAAAGGTAAGACAGATTTGTCAAACCTAAAGGAAATAATTATGGTTAAAATAATAACTCTAATTGATGCAATTTGATAAAATGGCAATTGGATTGACCATTTAGGATTGTAGTCAAAATTCTGGATGATCAATAAAAAAAATGGTAGTGGGACTACCGCTTGGAAATATTTATGTTATAAATTAATCTTTCTAAATTTAATTATTGGGTATTGGATATCGCAATAATTAATAAATTGAAGGACTGCTTATAGTAAAGTTTGATCTAAGAATGGTAATGATGCAATGGTTGCAACATTATTCATAGAACACTTGTAAAGTGGCTTTACTAACGAAGTAGGAAATATTATTTTGTTATAAGATAATGAAGGATATTCATTTTTAATTGGAATAAGAAAGGTGCTTTATTTATTGTGATTTACTTCATTGTGTTATCATATGAATAAATTTTATTTCCTAAATCTTGAAGACCAAAGTAATAAAGACTATAACATAAATAATTAAAATTCTTTATGCATTATTGTTTTGATCAAATAAATGAGAAATACATATCTAAAATTCCATGGGACGGAGTTTTAAGTCATATGATTTGGAATCACATGATTTATGCAAATCTTATTTACTTGGATCAAGACATCTTTTACTATGATTGGTAAAAAGGATAATGTCTTAATTGAACTAATACATTTTGATGTGTATGGTGCATTAAGAAGAAATGCTAAAAGAGAATTTTGGTTATACTTGGTAAAACTATTCAAAAATTATGATTGAATCATGATGATGGATAATTAAACCGAAAATTTGACAGTCATCATTAAAGTTGTGAAATGGTTTCACAAATTAACTTCACTAAGAATATCATTCTAAATGATATGTCTGCGTAAAAGTATAAGAACCTTATTGGATATGGTTCATTAGATGATAAAGTCAAATTGATCTTCCATTATTAATTTTGGGGTTATGTATTTGAAACCGCTATGATTATACTAATCTGAATTCCAGCTTGAGAGGTTAAAAGATGAAAGAAAACTCGGTTTGCCTTTCGCAAAGATTTAAGATGGTGAGACCTTTTGGAAAGGAGTTGTCTGGGACACACTCACATTTAAATCTAATAAATATATTTTCATGGGATATCCTAAGGAAACTTGAGGATATAATTTTACTCATAAGAAACAAATGGTTTGTTGATTATGATGATACTTTTCTAGATAAATGGTTTATCTCTAAAAGAATTAATGGGAGTAAAATGTATCTCGAATGGTTCGAGACCTAGAAAATATATATTTTAACCTAAGATGGAAGTTGAACAAGTTTTCACAAGGAGTCGTGAAAAGTCCGTTCAAAAGATATACAAGAACTTGCGTATGTGATAGGACACAATCTATTGCAAGAAATATTGGATATTTCGAAATAGAAAGTGTTGAGGTAAAGTTCATTTGGAATGAAGTATTTACCATCTATCAAAGATGCAATGTCAACTCCACATATTTAGATTAATGACTTGGAGTCATGAAATCTAAAAGGCAACCCATGTGTAATAATCAAGTTTGGAACTTGATCATTCTAACCTAAGGTGTAAAAACCAAAGGAGAGGAATGAGTTTTCTTGGAGAAAATTTTACATGGATAGCAAAGAAATTTACTAGAATTCTCGTAGTCACATGTTCATATTTGGAATATGAAAATTGACAAGTAAATTGGCCAGATTTACAAACCCTAGAAATTAATCTAAAACGGTACAAGCAAGATTATGAACAAGAATTAATAAAGAAAAAAGAAATACCTCAATAGAAATAAAAACCCGGATCAAGATCTCAAATCCAAAGTAATGGAGTTTAGTTCTCCATTAATGGTTACACAAAGCTTCAGAGAGAAAAAGAAAAATAAAATACGTAGTCTTCCAAGTCCACCGAATGAATGATGACCTAATCTAAAAACTAATTCTAAAACTAATAAAGGAATCATAATTCAAATCCAAAAATAAAAAGATAATAAAATAAAATAAAATAAAAACCAACCCAAAACTTCAGTCCAGCCGCCGCTCAGTTGTACGGGTTGACTTTCACCATTTTACAATTCAGCCCCTGGAGTTTTAATATTGTCAGTTCAGTCCTCCAAGTTTCAGAATTATCCAAACAGCCCCTCAACTTCCAGAATTTGTAGTTTGGTCCCTGTAGTATTTTCCGATCCGATTGAATTTAACTTTGCCTTGACTTTGACTACTTGACCTTCGAGACATACGTTGAAGCTCACCAAAAATTACATCCGGAAAATAATTAAATTAAACAACTATTCTACCCCGGATTACAATAAAGGCCCAAATTATAAATAATGCCCCAATTACATCAAATCTAGTCTAAAGTACATCAAAATGAACCAAAATATATGAGAGAATAAGGTAAATAATGTATACAAAATCCGCCACATCAAATTCCCCCACGCTTAGACCGTTACTCGTCCCTGAGTAACATCCTAACCCCACTCTAAACTCCGGTCTAATCAGCGTAGCATGGGAGAAAATGACCCCTAATCTCCTCTAAGCCTCCAAGTCAAAAGTCAACAAACACAACCAACTCTCGGAGTAAAAGAAACTCCGTCCCCATATAACTCCAGAAAATCAAATAAAGATCAATGGCCTTAGCCCGATACAAACTCCAAGATAGTGAAAAACCGTATCCGGACTAAGGCCCACTCATAAAAGCCACGGGGAACTAAAATATCCTAAATTTCCCCCACGCTAGTCTCACACTACAAGTCTCCCTCATAAAAATAAGTTTTTAGCCGGGTAGTGGTCCTGCGTAAAACTCACCTCGTGTTTAGCACCAACACCCCCTTATAACTCCAAAAAAACAGAACGAGGTTTTCTATCCTATTACCCACTAACCGAACCTCCAACATCAAAAATGTCCTACCCGAGACTCCGAAACCCCCTTTATGACGCCAACACCGGTGAATGAAAGATAACATCACTCAAAATCTCACCTTTTGCCTAAGCGCCCTTTCGGGTTTTCACTTAGCCTCTCTATATATATATATATATATTTTTTTTATTTTTTATTTTATTTTTTTATTATTGCACACCCTTGTTTTTGCCTAGACTGCCCTTTCGGGTTTTCAATCTAGCGGGCTTCTTTTCTTGTGCTTTTTTTTTTTTTTTTTTTTTTTTATAAAATGCATACTATACAACTACAAACCCGTCCCCCACGCTTAAACTACACAATGTCCTCAATGTGTGTGCAACAATAAAAGTGCTAGGACAGTAAAAGCGTAAAAGAGGGGAAAATAATACCATCACTGAGGGGGCCATTGCCACGTGGCCTGAGAATTGGAACCCTCACTTTGAATTTGGGCCCGTCTAGTCTCGTGTCTCTGTCTCCTCGCAGATTTTCTGTCTGCCATCCGTTTAGAAAATTGCGCAGGAACGGGCGGAAAATCCCGGGGTTCTGATTGTTGCATCCACATCATCATATGTGACTGGTTCTTGCTAATGGTGGTTACCTCATCCTCAATAGCTTCAAGCCGGTCACATGTCTCCTCCCATCTCCTATCTTCAAGGGCATATCGGTCCTGCCTAATACGATCCTCATAAGCATATCGGGCCTGCTGCATACGCATCATCTCCTGCAGCTGGTCATTCCGGAAAGCACTAGACCCAGCTGCCTGGTCATCCATTTCCTTATCAGTTCTTACCACCGCCTCATCACCATCTGTTGTTCAAATAGATACCTAGGTCCTAGAATTACTTAATCCCAATCATGTCTACACTTAGGGTCCCCCAATTTTATTAGAACCTTTTTAAGGTGCCCTTAGGATCCTTTGTGATCAGCACAGGTGTATTTCAACTCTTCAACAAGACAAACCAGCAAGAGGAAGCAAATCAGCAGATCAGTTAACAAAGTTGCCGATCAACTCCATGCCGATCAACTTGATACACAAGTTGCCGATCAACAACATGCCGATATAATAGACAGTCTGCACTGTCAGTCAGGTGACATCATTTCATTAAAGTCAACCTTGCTGATTGTCTCTATACTGTTTTATTATAAAGTAGTTTACCTACTCTGTAATGATTTCTACGCCGTCTGACACATAGCTACTTTTAGCTATACTCTGTCTCTACTTGCTTTTGCAGGTAACCGGTTGAGACAAAGGGGTCTTTACCCATCAGACTTTTAAGGCACGCGTATCTTCGCCATTAATGCCAAGGATACTGCATTAAATGCTCCTCACCTACCCAGCTGGAAATTCAAATGTTATCCTTCTTCAACAAGCTAAGACATTAACTCCTCCTATATATAGAGGACTCAGTGCATTGAAGAAGGTTGGTGATTTTAGTGCATTGAAGAGAATTGGTTGTTTGCAGCATTCATTGAAGCTCAAACATTCCTTGTCCAGATAATCATTAGATCATTTAATAGGACATACACTTGTGCACAAACTCTACAACACTGTTAGTATTCCCGAACTAGATTATTTTAAGGAATACGTTGTCTGAGTTTTCACACACCCACCTGAGTGAGATAAGTTCTTTTGAACTTGCCGCTCAAATACACTTGGTCAGATATTTGCTTTACGATTCATTAAACTATCTCTAGAATTTAGTCTTTGTATCCGGCAAAGCCGCTCTTGTAATAGACTAGGGATATTTAATAGTGCTCTTAACCCAAATCCAAGTTCTGACCAAACTTGGTAGAGGACGTAGCAGTATTTACACTGTGAACCTCTCCAAATCTCTGTGTCCTCTGTTACTCACTGTCCTTGCCGGTTGGAACTCTATCACCGGCAAATCATTACTGTTCTTGCTGACTCATCATCATTTCCATTGACCAATCTCTTGAAACTGCATTGAACTTTTAGAAACTACTTTGTGTTTAAACCAAGCTCTCAAAACCTTTTTATAAACTGATTTTGTGTGAGTTAAAACAAGTCATATCTTCTCCGCTGCGCTTACTGATAATAGTTTGCAATCTGATAAGTGACTTTGCATTTATAAACGTGTTTCTTTGAAAAAGTTTTAATTAGGCTATTCACCCCCCCCCCCCTCTAGCCTATTTTCCTACCAATTGGGCCTAACAATTGGTATCAGAGCTTGGAATTTTGAAAGAAATTTCCAAGCTTTGCAGCTTGTTTGCCGATACCATGGCAGGAAAAATCATGCAGTCATTCAACATCACCACCATTCCGTTGTTGAATGTCAACGAGTTTGGTGTCTGGAAATCTCGTATGATAAAGTATATGAACTCAATCGATGACCGGTTGATGAAGGTCATAGAAGGTGGTCCAATCATTCCGTTAAAAGTTTCAACCACCTACAGACCTATTCCCTCCACTCCGCTGACACAACATGCTGATCGAGAAACTGAACAGGAAACCCATGTTCAGATTGATGAAACTTTGATTGAGAAACCCAGAGAGGAATGGACCGACGACGACAAACTTTCTGCTGCCCTAGATGGAAAAGCATGCCACATTATCTCATGTGGATTGGATGACAAGCAATACAAACTTATTGACTTGTGCTCCACGGCTCAAGAATGCTGGAACAAGCTCCTTGCATACTTTGAAGGTGACGAGCAGGTGAAGGACAACAGACTCTACGACTGCATTGCTGAGTTTGAATCCTTCAAGAAACAAGATGGTGAATCACTAAGGAGTGCCTACGACAGATTTTGCGAGGTAAGTAATTTATGTGCTTCATTAGGTAAAGTTTATACTATGAAAGATCTTAATATTCGTTTTCTAAGTTCTTTGGGAAATGAGTATCATACTAAGGTCACCGCTGTTAGAGAAGTGAGAGACTTAAACAAGACTTCTATTCAGAATCTTGTGTCTAGTCTATTTCTGTATGAGAGAGAACTGCAAAAACTTAACGTTCTCGACAAAAATTTCAAAAACTTGTCTCTATCAGCTCAGTCACAGATATCCTTTCCTTCAAACAAATTCCCTCCTATAGATCCACCTCAAACATCCTGCAGTTCCAATACCCATGAAATAACCTCAGAAAAACCTATGGAAGAAGACGAATTTGCCGCCTTCGCTAGGAACTACAAAAGGTTTAAAGACTTCAAAAGGATGCAGAAAGGAAACCACCAGCAACCAAAATCCTTCACACCACCATTTCAGAAACCAGCAAGCTACAATAAACCCTCTACTAGTGCTACCGATGGAAAGAACAACAAAGGTGATCTGGTCTGCTTCAACTGCAGAAAACCTGGTCACTTTGCTTCTAAATGTCCTCAACCAAAATATGAATACATGAGGAAGTCATTCAACCAGAGACATCCTAAGTCTAGAAGCTTTGTTGCCGATGAAAGCACAGAAAAGGCCTTGCCGGTTTGGTGTGAAACTGATTCCGATGAAGATGCCGATGAAGATGAAGATGCCGATGTAAGTTTTGTCGCCCTAGATTTGGAAGATGCCGATGTATCATCCTTGCCGACTCCAGTCTACCGAGATCCATCTCCACCAAGAACTCCAGTCAAAGAAGAATCTGCTGGAAGACCTCAACCACACTTCAAAGAAATAAGTGTCAAAGCTGAAAACCCATATGGATACAAAGTACACCAAGTGGGAACCTCACTCTATGGCCAGTGTAACTCTTCTCAATTCACCACCAACAAATCAAAATCCTTACCGATGACCAGAAAACTATTATTCAATGAACAATCTAGCATTGCCAAAAACATATCAAAACCCATCTCTTCCCTACCTGACTTCTCTCCTGGACCCATTGCCTCTGCTCCTAAAATTTTGGCTGATCCTTGTCCTGAAATATCCAAAGCTGAAATGATAGAGACAATGGATGAACTTTTTATCGATCATGAGAAGCTGAGTAGCGTTCATAAAGTGATGGCTGCTGATTTCAAAAGAATTTCTAACGAGAATAGCTCGCTTATGTCTGAACTTTCAGTTCTCAAAAGACACGAGCTTGAGTCTACTTCTTTAAAGAAAGAAAACCTGGATCTCAAATGCCAAGTAGCAGTATTGATAGCTCAGATCGAAGATCTTGTGAAAAGAAACAATCATCTCTCAAGGATTGTTGATTCTTACACAAAATCTAGAGTTGCTGTTGAAACTATCCTACAGACCCAAATGTCATATAAGGACCAATCTGGGTTAGGATTTGATTCCTGCAGCAGTAGCTCTACTGAAACTTGTGCTACCGAGAAAAAGGATGAGAAAGTTGAATGTAGTCCTGTTAACTCAGTGCATAAGGATGCTAAGCCAATATACAGTGCTGTGGCAATGAAGTATCCTAAGAACCAGAACAAAAGGAATGATAAGCACAAACAAAGATATGTTAAGGTTGCTGATACTGAGTCTGCCGATAATGGTATTCTTGGTGAATACATCAGCAGAGCAAGTGCTGCCGATCTGACCTCCTCTGCTGCCGATGGACAAGTGCCTAAAAAGGTAACTGCCAAAGGTAAACAGAATGGAAAGAAAGGCAACACTGGCACCTTTAAACATACTAAGTTTGTGCCTGCTCAATTCCCTAGTTCTGCCGATGCACCGACTAAACAGAATGATATTCTACCGACTCCACAGCCTATCAGTCAAGTGAGATGTTCTAATTGTTTTGATTATGGTCACAAGGCTCATGAATGCCTCTTGAAGCATCTATCTGGACCCACTGAGGTTACATCCTCTAGTGGTGGCCAGATGTGGTTGCCAAAGAGGAACTAACCCTCGGACCCATGAATAAGGGGGACCATAAGCATACCGTTTTATTTCAGGAATGCTTCATGGCCTCAACTGGTGCAAGCAAGGATTTGTGGATTCTAGATAGTGGCTGCTCAAGACATATGACAGGATTTGCAGATCTTCTTGCCGATACTATCGAAGCATCAGGTCCCCCAGTAGTGTTTGGTGATAATGCCAGAGGAAAAATCGTCGGTATAGGTACCATCAAGAGAGGTGCAGTTACTGTACAGAAGGTCTCTCTAGTGGATGGTCTGAAACACAACCTTCTATCAATATCACAATTCTGTGATAAAGGAATGCAATGCGTATTTACTACTTCCAGTTGCTATGTGAAAGACATTGCTTCCAATGAGACTCTTCTCACTGCCAAACGTAAAGGTAACATTTATGCAGTAGACTTAAGTGCTATTACTGGTGTTGCTAATGTTTGTTTTGTAGCTAAGAACATCAGTGAGAACTCATGGCTATGGCACAAGAGACTCAGTCACTTGAACTTCAAATATCTATCCAAGCTTGCCGGTTCAAATCTTGTTAACGGTCTGCCTCAAGTGTCTGCTGATCAAGCAAAGAAATGCAAGGCCTGCCAGCTTGGAAAACAACATAAGTCATCTTTCCGAAGCAAGCCCTGCATGTCAACTTCTAAGTGCCTCCAATTGCTACATATGGATCTATTTGGCCCCACATCTACAGCAAGTATCGGGGGAAGTAGATACACCTTGGTTGTAGTAGATGATTTCTCTAGATATACTTGGATGGAAACCTTCAGTCACAAAGATGACACCTATGCTGTTGCCACCAAGTTATTCAGACTACTACAAACTCAGAAAGAAAGCGATATCATTAGTATGAGATCAGACAACGGCACTAAATTCAAGAACAATGGTATTGCTCAGTACTGTGATGATCATGGTATAGACCACAACTTCTCAGCTGCCGGTACACCACAACAAAATGGTGTTGTTAAGAGGAAGAACAGAACTCTCATTGAAGCTGGTAAGACCATGATTGCCGAAGCCAGGCTGCCGAAGTACTTTTGGGCTGAAGCGATCAATACAGCCTGCTTCACCCAGAACAGATCTCTAATCAACAAATTCCTTAACAAGACTCCTTATGAACTCTGGAGAGGCAGAATTCCCAACATTGGATTCTTCAAGATATTCGGCTGCAAATGTTACGTGCTATACAATGGAAAAGAGCACAGAGGTAAATTTGATGAGAAAGCTGATGAAGGAATCTTTGTTGGATACGCTAAACACAGTAAGGCCTTTCGAGTTTTCAATAAGAAACTTTTGAAAATTGTTGAATCTGTTCATGTAACCTTTGATGAATTTGATTTGTTAGAGTCTGACAAGGCTCCAAATAGTACTAATGTGTCTAGTGCTCATGAGACAGGTGAATCCAGTAATACTAATCCTGCAGATCAAGTACCAGCTGCTGATCCAGTCATTTCAGCAGAAGAATCAGCAGATGCTCCGTATTTTCCTTCATCAGCAGAACCAGAACCTGCTGATGAATTTCATAATCCGTTTGCCGATGCAAACTCTGCTGATCATCCTGAAGACAGATCTAGCCCTCAACCAATTTCTGTTATAAGACCTATTCCTCCAAGCTTTCATCCACCTCTCACTCAAAGTTCTTCTCCTACACCTTCTGCTGATCTTGATCCTCCTCTAGAATCCTTACAACAAGAATCAGTAAGACAAGATGTGCCGAGAGAAGTCAGAACTGTTCGTGATCATCCATTAGAAAATGTGATTGGTGATGTCTTTGGTCCCAGATTAACTAGGAACCTTAGTAGAGCATTTGCTGAAAGCCTTTTCTCATCTGCTATGGTCTCCGATATAGAACCAAAGAAGACTGAAGAAGCTCTTGCCGATCCTGGTTGGGTTGAAGCCATGCAAGAGGAACTGAATCAGTTTGAAAGATGCAAAGTATGGGAACTTGTGCCAAGACCAACTTCTCAGCAAGTTATTGGTACTAAGTGGGTTTACAGGAACAAATTGGATGAAGCTGGGAAAATCATTAGAAACAAAGCAAGGTTAGTTGCTAAAGGCTACCGTCAAGAGGAAGGAATCGACTACGATGAGACATTTGCTCCTGTTGCAAGATTGGAAGCTATAAGACTTTTCTTAGCCTATGCTGCCTTCAAGGAATTCAAGCTATATCAAATGGACGTGAAAAGTGCCTTCCTGAATGGAGAACTCCAAGAACTAGTCTATGTTGAACAACCACCAGGTTTTGAGGACTCCAAGAAGCCTGATCATGTCTACCGATTGAAGAAAGCACTCTATGGCTTAAAGCAAGCTCCAAGAGCATGGTATGAAACCCTTTCTAAGTTCTTACTTAGCGATGGCTTAGGCTTCACTCGAGGTAAAATCGATACTACTTTATTTGTTGCCAAGCATAAGGGTCATTCATTGTTTGTTCAAATTTATGTCGATGATATTATTTTTGGTTCCACTAACGAATCCCTTTGCAAGAGATTTGAGAAACTGATGCAGAGCAAGTTCGAGATGAGCATGATGGGTGAACTAACATATTTCCTTGGACTGCAAGTCAAACAAACCCATGAAGGAATATTCATCAGTCAAGCCAAGTATGCCAAAGAACTTATCAAGAAGTTTGGCTTTGACAATGCTCACTCTCAAAGCACACCGATGGGCACTAACATTCATTTAGATAAGGATGAGTCTGGTAAGAAAGTAGACATGACTGTCTACCGAGGTATGATAGGCTCACTCCTCTATCTTACTGCCAGTAGACCAGATATTATGTTTGCTGTTTGTGTTTGTGCCAGGTTTCAAGCTGACCCTAGGGAATCCCATTTGCAGGCTGTAAAACGTATTATTAAATATTTATGTGGCACTGCTAACCTTGGATTATGGTATGCAAGAGATTCATCTTTCAATCTTATAGGTTATTCAGATGCAGACTTTGCAGCTTGTAGGGTGACCAGAAAGAGTACAAGTGGAACTTGCCAATTTCTTGGTGATAGATTGGTGTCTTGGTCCTGTAAGAAGCAAGCATCAATTTCCACTTCCACTACTGAAGCTGAGTACATAGCTGCCGGCAGTTGCTGTTCACAGATTCTATGGATGAAGCAGCAGCTGGTTGACTATGAAGTACCATCTCAAATTTGTCCCATCTATTGTGACAACCAATCAGCAATTTCAGTATCAAACAATCCGGTCATGCATTCCAAAACCAAGCACATAGACATCAAATACCACTTCCTGAAGGAACATGTTGAAAAAGGGAATGTTGTGCTGCTCAAAGTCCATACCGATTTCCAAAGAGCAGACATACTAACAAAGCCCTTGGATCAGAAAAGATTTGAATTCCTCAGAGGTGAATTAGGTATGATTGATTTTTATGGTTAAAATTGCGCTAACTTTGCTACTTTGTGTTAGTCTGCCGATCAAATCAGCAGAGCATCAAATTATCTTGCCGACTACGAACATGCCGACAAAATCTTACCGATTGAAAATTTTGTCAAAATCATCTTGCCGATTCTATCTATATATCTTGCCGATTCAATATCTTGCCGATTAAATCATTTTGCCGATTCAAGCTATCTTGCCGATTCAATTATCTTGCCGATTAATGAAATCAAATCAGCACGTCTCTGTAAAAGTTAAGATTCCTGACACATGACGTAAGCAATCAAATCAAAGGTACATCGGTCACACTTTCTCCCTGACACGTGTGTGTACCTTTCTTATCCAAAATCGTGTCAAGATGTATTCCATTTAATGCGATACATCAGCAGGTAAACAGGTCATCATCACTTCTATTTTATTTTTGACTAATTTACCCTTTCTCCCTCTTACTTTTAACTGTTCACCTTACCGATTTGTGTGCGCATTAATTTTTGCGTGCGCACGGTCTCCGAGACAAAAGGTACAGTTATTTCTCTCCCTTGCCCTTTCATATTCTCTCTCTCCCCCATAACATATATAACGCCTTTCAAAATTCCATTAAGCTCTTTCTCCGCCATTTTTCTCTCTGCTCTCTATTCTCTCTATCTCTCCTCTTTCCAGATTACCAATTCATCGTTTTATTTGTTCATCTATTCATAATCTGGTAAGTGTTAATGTTTATTCTCTGCTCATTTCTAATCATCTATGGTTTGATTTGTCTTTATTTCTAACATTGAGAGTTATTTGAGTAATTTTGCAGACAATGTCCGGTGAAAAAGATATCTACGGAGGCTATGTTGACTCCGACTACTTCAACGACGAAGCCGACGGGGTTTTCTTGAAGAATCTTCTTATTGGGTCCTTGCTTGATTCGTTCATCACCCCATCAGGAGTTAGTTCAGTATTTGTGGATCTTGTCAGAGAATTCTTCTCCAACTCTTCAGTTGTCCGCGCTCGTGCTGATTCCTCCGTTATCGTCTCCATCAATTCTACTGTTTTGGGCGTGCAGATCTCTATTTCTCCCTCTTCTATCTCTGAAGTTTTTCCCAATCTTGGGAATGAAGGGTTGAGTGCTCTAGTTGATGAGCAGGAACTGGATAAGGCTTGGATTATCATGAGAGGTGCTGGCACAAGGCTTAGTGGCACTAATCATCTGAAGATTCATTATCCCCGAAGATACTATGCTTTGGCTGAGATAGTTGATAGATGTCTCATTTGCCGATCTGGATCCCACAGCAATATTACTGATGTGCAATTTGAAGCTATGGCCGCCATTGTTCTGCAGATTGAGTTCAACTGGTGTGCCTACATATTCAGGATTATCGCTACGGCTGCTGATAAGTGGGCTTCTGACAGATTGAAGAACAAGGCCAATCCTGGAAAAGGATGCCATTATCTGTTGATAAGTATGATTCTGAGGAGAAATGCCAATGTAGTGGCTGCCGATCGCTTTCCATCCAGCTTGCCTTTCAATAGGTTGAAGTTCTTTGATGCTAAGGATTGGAAAAGGATTTCAAAGAATGCTTCCAGTGCCGATGCCCCTTCTGTTGCTCCTGCACCTGTTGTTTCTAAAAGGAAGAAAAAGGCAAAGACCATTCCTTCAGTTGCTTCTCAATCAGCAGCAGTCTCTACTCCTGCTACTTCAACAGATAGGATTCTTGCCGATTCTACTCCTGGTGCTCCAAAGAAAAGGAAACTGATAAAGGTTGCCGATCAAGTGGTGACAAAGAAGGTGAAGCTTGCCGATGAAGTTCCTTCTTCCACTATTCCCCCTGCTGATCCCAGAGCTAAGCTAATTAGGTTTGCCCCTGCTCATCTTGCCGGTGCTTCCCTATCTACCGATCCTGCTGTCAAGGTTGAAATTCCTGATGAAGAATTCACTGATGACTTTGCCGATGGCAAAAGTATTGAGGATGTCATTGAGAAGCTCAAGTCTCAGACTCCTAGGAAATGCGCTCCAATCAGAAACCCAACCTTCCACACCTTCTACAAGAATCCTTGGTCCTTCACCAACAAGGTCTTGAACAAGAAATGGGTCTTTCCGATTGACCATCTGCCTCCCTTTATTCGTCGTCTTCTTCAGTTTCATGAAGAGATGAAAGACACTGTCACTCCCGGAAATCCTGCTGATTATGTTGATCAAAGGAGTTTGGACAGACGGACTGATATGTGGAAAGAGAAGTTTGTACCTCTATCAAAGTTCAAGCAGTTGAAAGAGGCTGAACTAAAGCTCAATTTTGGTCGGTATTTTGAATTCCTACCACTTTCCTGGAACCAGATCTATCTCTTTCAAGACAGAATTAGACAAGATATGATGGTTCAGGATGTATGGATTATCTACGCCAGGACTTTTAATCAGCTCTCTCAATTCACAGAGTTTGATCCTTATCAGATAGGCAGAATGGAGAATAATGAAGATCTTCTGACCTACAATGATGACGAGGCTCCTGCTGACAGTCCTCTCAATGCTCACTTCTTCAGATCAGTCAAGAAAGTCACTATGGACTTGATTGACAAATCCAATGAATTTCTGCTGAAGCAAGATGCCGATCGCCTAGCTGCCGAAAATCTTGCCGATCCATCTGCTCAAGCTCCTTCTCCCAGCAGCAGCAAGACTTTATCTGATGCCGATGTTCATTCTGCCGATGATGTAGATGCTGCTGATAATTCTTTTATTGCCGATGGTGACTCTGCTGACGGTGATTCTGATGCTGATAATGATGATGGTGCTGATTTGTTTGGTGATTTGGTTTGTGCTCACAAAGCTGCTGCTGACTCTCCTTCCACTTCAGTTACAACAGATAGTGACAAGATGCCAATCAGAACTGTCATGGCTAAAGCTTCCACTGCTGAAGTCTATGCAGAATCTGTACTTGAGGGTGATAGTAGTGTTGAAGGAAGGCATTCCGGTGATTCTATAGTGGAATTTCATGTTGAGCAAACTTCAGACACTCAACCTCTGATGGGTCTATCTGCCGACCTTGCTGCTCCAGTTGAGACAACTATGGACACTCAACAGTTGGATGTATCTGTTTCAGGAGGAGAACTTGCTGAAAAAGTGACTAATGAGACAACTGCTGACACTCATCTTACTGAGAAAACTACAGACACTCAGTTAATATCAGTCACCCCTGAAATACAGATTGTTCCTCCTACTGGAATCAAGGAGGTTGTGGAGTTGGGAGGAGGTGCTGATGATAGTACTCCTAATATTGATGCTGACATTGCTGCTAGTCTACAGTTTGAAGAGATTCTTCATCAGCCTTTGTTCAGCTTGCCGTCCGTTATCATCCCTCTCTTACCGGCTCCTGCTGCTGCTCATGCCGATGTAGATCATGCTGATGAAGCTGATCCTGTTGCTGCTCATGCCGATGTAGATCATGCTGATGAAGCTGATCCTGTTGCTGCTCGTGCCGATGTAAATCATGCCGATGAGATAGATCCTGCTGATTACATGGTGGTTGGAGAACAAGCCTTTGTTGATCCTGATGCTGTTGATACTTCTCCACCACCCAGCTATGATTATTTTCTCAATGGGAAGGATATGATGTGCTCCAACTGGTACACTTCCAATGCATCTATCCCCTCCAACAAATTTGGACAGCCTCTCTTCACTGTTCATCCAAGGTTATCCTTCAAGTATACCTTAGGCAAATGTCCACTCCCCTTCGGCAAAGACCACCCTCATGTAACCAAGCATAAATTCTCTCCAGGAGGTTCTACCAGTGATAGTCCAATCTATCTTCCCTGGATTCTCAATGATGATGACATTGTTCGTTCAAAGGGAAAGACTCCTCGGATTTCTAGACTTAAGAAGAAAGTGGTCTATGACCCAATTCGATCTAGACCAGGACAGATAAAGATTAGAGGTGAATCTACCCTTCCCGGCCCTTCTCCAACTGAAGTGTGCATTACTTCAAATGGATGGATGAGAAGCTGCTTGATGATCAATGATCTGCTGACTGACATCATTGAAGTTAGGCATACCAATCCTCGTGGCCTTCTTTATTTAATCAAGTCTGCCGCTTTGGCTATGACTCTGCCATTATTCCATCCTCGTCAGCGTGCCGATCATCTAGTCTATACCTCAAGGCTGATGAATGCCGGGTTAATGACTATGATTCTTGAAGGTCGTGCTTACTTGAACTTAATCTTGGCTACCTTCCTTTCACTTGAAGACAGTGGTATGTTTCTGCTGCCGACTGATCGTGCCGTTATAGTTCATCCTGCTTTTCCTTTGCCGATCTGTCGTGCCGATGATTCTGATGATCTCATTGTCTCAACTTTTGTCCCTGCCGATTTCTTCTCATCTGCTGATGATGCTGCCCTTCAATGGTTCTTACTTATTCCGGCTGCTCCTGTTCCTCCCTCTCCATCTCAGCCGATCTTGATCTCCTCTGATGATGAGATGATGACTGATGATGTGCTTAATGAAGATGCTGATCTGAATAATGAAGATTTTATCCCTTCAATAGTGCTCCCGACGTCTGCCAGTATTTTCCAGCCTACCATCGTCAACAGTCTGTATGAGTATTTGAAGTTTAGTGAAGGCGATTTCACAAATCAGCAAGTGCCTGCCACTCGTGCTGATGTTGGTGATATGGCTCTTTCTGTTGGTGACCTGGTTAAGGATGTTCATAAAGACCTGGTTAAGCGTCTACGTAAGTCCAATCAGGAGGAGGAGAATACTCTGGTTAAAGAATTGAAAGCTCTCCTTGCTGACAGAGACGAGCGTATTATGGCTCTTTCTGAATCCTTGGGGACAACTCATAACATTCAACAGAATCTTGTTGATAATCAGAGGCTGCAGATAAGAGATGTGGGAAGACTTGAAACAGAATTGTCTATGACCAAAGCTGCCCTTGCCGAAGCTAATCTGAAGATAGCTGCTCTTGAAGCCAACAACAAGATGCTGTCTGAAAGATTGGAAAGTGCGCAGAGAAGACAGAGCAAAGCAAAGAGGAAAGCTGAAAGAAAAGAAGAAAGAGCAAGGAAGAAGGCTAGGAAGACTGAATCTACAAAGGACTCAACTCCAGCAGCAGATCCCAAGATTTCTGATCCTCCAGCTGCTGATCCTTGAGTCACATAGCCTATGATGTAGATATCTTATTGAAGACCTTCACAGACAAATTTCTTTGCTTATAAAATTTTTATTGTGCTAATATGTTTTTCTTATATTTGTGTTGTTATCTGCATTATTCTGTGCTATTTCCTTTTGCAGATCATCACTCTTGCCGATTCCTTGAACCGGCTTCACCATTTATTTTGGTGAATCCACCTTTTGCATTAGACATCTAGTGTGACTTACCTTAGGATTTGGTTATACCTAGATATCCTTAGAAATCTTTTCCCTAAGATAAGTGATGTCTTTAGCTTTAAGGGTGATTGGACTTAAGTAATTAGGAGGAGATTGTTGTTCAAATAGATACCTAGGTCCTAGAATTACTTAATCCCAATCATGTCTACACTTAGGGTCCCCCAATTTTATTAGAACCTTTTTAAGGTGCCCTTAGGATCCTTTGTGATCAGCACAGGTGTATTTCAACTCTTCAACAAGACAAACCAGCAAGAGGAAGCAAATCAGCAGATCAGTTAACAAAGTTGCCGATCAACTCCATGCCGATCAACTTGATACACAAGTTGCCGATCAACAACATGCCGATATAATAGACAGTCTGCACTGTCAGTCAGGTGACATCATTTCATTAAAGTCAACCTTGCTGATTGTCTCTATACTGTTTTATTATAAAGTAGTTTACCTACTCTGTAATGATTTCTACGCCGTCTGACACATAGCTACTTTTAGCTATACTCTGTCTCTACTTGCTTTTGCAGGTAACCGGTTGAGACAAAGGGGTCTTTACCCATCAGACTTTTAAGGCACGCGTATCTTCGCCATTAATGCCAAGGATACTGCATTAAATGCTCCTCACCTACCCAGCTGGAAATTCAAATGTTATCCTTCTTCAACAAGCTAAGACATTAACTCCTCCTATATATAGAGGACTCAGTGCATTGAAGAAGGTTGGTGATTTTAGTGCATTGAAGAGAATTGGTTGTTTGCAGCATTCATTGAAGCTCAAACATTCCTTGTCCAGATAATCATTAGATCATTTAATAGGACATACACTTGTGCACAAACTCTACAACACTGTTAGTATTCCCGAACTAGATTATTTTAAGGAATACGTTGTCTGAGTTTTCACACACCCACCTGAGTGAGATAAGTTCTTTTGAACTTGCCGCTCAAATACACTTGGTCAGATATTTGCTTTACGATTCATTAAACTATCTCTAGAATTTAGTCTTTGTATCCGGCAAAGCCGCTCTTGTAATAGACTAGGGATATTTAATAGTGCTCTTAACCCAAATCCAAGTTCTGACCAAACTTGGTAGAGGACGTAGCAGTATTTACACTGTGAACCTCTCCAAATCTCTGTGTCCTCTGTTACTCACTGTCCTTGCCGGTTGGAACTCTATCACCGGCAAATCATTACTGTTCTTGCTGACTCATCATCATTTCCATTGACCAATCTCTTGAAACTGCATTGAACTTTTAGAAACTACTTTGTGTTTAAACCAAGCTCTCAAAACCTTTTTATAAACTGATTTTGTGTGAGTTAAAACAAGTCATATCTTCTCCGCTGCGCTTACTGATAATAGTTTGCAATCTGATAAGTGACTTTGCATTTATAAACGTGTTTCTTTGAAAAAGTTTTAATTAGGCTATTCACCCCCCCCCTCTAGCCTATTTTCCTACCAATTGGGCCTAACACCATCACCTTCAACGGGCACAACCTCTCGATCCTCAATATCAACCACTCCCACCATCCTCCAATCCCTTGGTGCCGGTCCCATTGGGAATGTAGCCCCTTCCTTACATATCATATAATGCGTATCCCCATAAGTAAATTTCAGAGCAGCACCATAGATGGGAGGAAGAGTACTGAAACCATCATATCGGCATATGTAATCTTCATCAAAATAGTAAGGTCCCTCAATCAACCCTACCTCATCAGGATGGTCTCGAGTGAATTTCTCTACTAAAAGGGTTATCATACCTCCAACGGGAATGTTGCCACAACCCTGGCTCGCATAAGTAGCGCACTTAACGAAGAAAGCATCAACCCAATCTGGAATGGTGGTAGAACTTGGTAACACCGTTCTCATCATAGCAACATCAAAGGTGTTCAACTTGGCCGGCTCCCCTTTTCCTAGAAATGTCATAGATAATGCCCTATAGAATAAACGCCAAGCTGGGTGAGTGAGGGTGGCCGCTGTATTATTAAGCCTTGCGAACGTGCGGCCTGTCAACTCAAAGAAGAAAATAGATGCCATCTGATCCTTCTCTTTAAACTCTCCAGCTGGATCGGACACCCCAAACAACTCCCGAACCTCAGCGTATGACAGAGTCTTCTTCTGATCATTGAGCTAAAACCGGATACTAGGCACCCCTTTTATTTCCACCTGCTCAAATGTGGACAAAAACTCAAGCGTGTATCGCTTGTATACTGCTGTACTTTTCCCAACAAATTTTTCTAACCCCGTTTGCTTCATTAGCTGTCTCACTTGAATCCCGAACCCAAAAACATCTAAAAGAGCAATATCCAAAAACCTTGTAATATGTAACTTGCGCTTGTGGTGATCTAACTTCTTCCATTTCTTTTTCTGAGAGTCATTTAACTTCTTTAAACCCATAAAAATGTCTCCCTCAGGAGGAGGTGGTTCAAGAATACTAGGTTTTTGCCTTTTTACACCTCGACCAACACTACCCATCGGCTTTGGAGCCATGATTTCAACACTCACCAGCACAATAAACAATAACAAGAACCACACAATCTTACCACAATCTCAACACAACCACAAAACTATCACCGCTCACAATTCACCCACACTATCATCGCTCACCATTCACTCACCAATAACAATTGAGCAATAATATTAAAACCAAAATCACACAACCTCAACATAACCAAAAAAACTAGCACAATGCACAACCAATCCTCCTCAACTGCACCCAACAAATTAAGAGCAAGGAAAGATGAGAATTGTTACCTTCTAATGCTCCAATAATGACCAACAATACTCCTTGTCCCTCCTAGATTGCTCCAAGAAAGATGAATCAAAAACCCCAAATTTGAATTTCTAGGGTTTTGAAATTATGCTTGAAATCTGATGAATTGATGGCTTAGGGTGTTAGAATGGGTTGCATTTAGGTGAGAGAAAGGGGAAATCGTGAGGGAGGGGCTGTGAGGGAGGAGGAGTCGCCGGAATTAATGGCGGTTTGGGGTGGGTTAGTGCCGGCGGTTTGAGGTGGGGAAGAAGAGGAGAGAGAGACTGTGAGGTGAGGGGGATCGCCGGCGTGAATGGGGTGGTGCCGGCTGGAATGGTGGTGAAGACGAAGAAGAAGAGAGAGAGAGAGAGAGAGAGCGTGAGGGAGGGGTGGTGAACGGGATGAGAGAGAGAGAGACTGTGAGGGGGAAGGGTTCCCTTTTTTTTTTTTTTTTTTTTTTTTTTTTACAAGGAGAGAAGGCAAGTTGGGGACACAAGTTATCCATTCATGAAGCAAGACATTTTCAATTTCTTTCCAAGTTGGTCACCAATTTTTGCACAGGTTGTGCTAGTGGGCACAAGTTGTGCTGTGCTGCACCAAGGTGTGCGCACAACCCCCTTCCTTGTGCAGCAAATTTGGGATAAAATTGGGCACAAGTTGTGCTGTGATGCACGAGTTGTGCAATGCCTGTTGCTCCCCCCCTTTTTTTTTTTTTTTTTTTCAAGTCTAGCTCGGGTGCCCTCCAGCAATGATTTCCTGCACACCATCAAACATAAAAATATACCTTTAGTAGCACCAATTCTAGACATGAATAAAAATACAAAAATTAAAAACATAATATACACAATAACCAATAAAATGGGCAATTAAATCCGGGTTGCCTCCCGGTTAGCCGCCCTTCTTTAACGTCTTTAGCTAGACCAAATGCCGGGAAAGCACCCGGCATGCATCATAATTTAAAGTCTTTGACAAGACTCGGACCCAAAGCTATCAAACATATACCGGGTCTTGGAGATCAACCACCTCCAAATCCGCGGTATTCACGACTTCGTTCTCAAAATACAGTTTTAACCGTTGACCATTGACTTTGAATCCTTTGTCCTCATTAGGACTAGAGATTACCACCGTCCCAAGCGGGGACACCTCCCTCACCACATAAGGGCCGGTCCACCGAGACCTCAACTTGCCCGGAAACAAACGAAGACGGGAATTAAAAAGAAGGACCTTTTGACCAACCTTAAAGTCCTTTCTAATTATCATCTTATCATGCCATATCTTCTTTCGCTCCTTGTAAAGGAGGTTATTCTCATAGGCATCTCTCCTAATCTCATCCAACTCACTCAAGTGCAATTTTCGCTCCTCACCGGAACCCTCTAAGTTCAAATTGAACTTTTTGACCGCCCAATAGGCTTTGTGTTCAAGCTCCACCGGTAAATGGCAAGGTTTACCAAACACCAATCGATATGGTGACATACCAATCGGTGTCTTATATGCCGTCCGGTAAGCCCACAACTCATCATCAAGCCTTTGACTCCAATCCTTCCTATTTGGGTTCACAGTTTTTTCAAGGATGGATTTTATCTCTCTATTGGACACCTCGGCTTGACCATTTGTTTGGGGATGATAAGCAGTCGACACCTTATGGGTGATGTGATATCTCTTGACTAGAGCTTCGACTGTCTTATTGCAAAAATGAGTCCCCCTATCACTAATAATGGCCCTTGGCATCCCAAACCGACACAAAATGTTGCTTCTCAGGAAGTTGACCACAACTTTTGAATCATCGGTGCGGGTAGGGATGGCTTCCACCCATTTGGACACATAGTCCACCGCAAGCAAAATGTACACAAACCCACAAGAATTAGGGAACGGACCCATAAAGTCTATCCCCCACACATCAAAGATTTCACAATTCACAATGAGGGTTTGTGGCATTTCATCACGGCGCCCAATATTACCAACCCTCTGGCACCTATCACAAGTCTGACAAAAAGTGACCGCATACCGGAACAAAGTTGGCCAAAAGAAGCCACAATCCAAGACTTTCCTAGCGGTCTTTTTCGCACCGAAATGACCACCACACGCATACTCATGACAGAATTTGAGAATAGAGGACACCTCACTGTCGGGAATACACCTCCGAATGACTTGGTCGGCACAATGCCTCCACAAGTTGGGTTCATCCCACACATAATATTTGGCATCACTACGGACTTTGTCTCTTTTCGATTTTGACATCCCCGGAGGGAATTTATTCAAGACAAGAAAATTGACCAAGTCCGCATACCAAGGGGCCACTGAATTAACTGCCCAAAGAACCTCATCAGGAAACTCACCCCGGATTGGGGCTTGTTTATAAGGTTTGTCTTCCTCCATTACAAGGCGACTCAAATGGTCGGCAACTAGATTTTCAGCCCCCTTTTTGTCCTTAACCTCTATGTCAAACTCACTCAACAAGAGAATCCACCGAATGAGTCTCGGTTTAGCCTCTTTTTTAGACATTAAATACTTAAGAGCAGCGTGGTCGGTATAAACAATGATTTTAGTGCCCAACAAGTAGGACCTAAATTTCTCTAGTGCAAAAACCACCGCCAACATCTCTTTCTCAGTAGTGGAGTAATTCCTTTGTGCCCCATTCAAGGTCATAGACGCATAATAAATCACATGCGAGGCACGCTCCACTTTTTGACCCAAAACCGCCCCCACGGCATAATCACTAGCATCACACATGATCTCAAAGGGACGAGACCAATCGGGTGCTTGAATAATGGGAGTGGTTGTCAACCTAGACTTCAACTCATTAAAAGATTGCTTGCAATTATCATCAAAATTAAAATCAACCTCTTTTTGCAACAGGGTGCATAGAGGTGAAGCAATCTTTGAGAAGTCCTTAATAAACCTCCGGTAAAACCCGGCATGACCAAGGAAAGACCGGACTTCACGCACATTGGTCGGGTAAGGAAGTGAAGAAATGACATCAATCTTAGCTTTGTCAACTTCGATACCCTTTTTCGACACAACATGACCCAAAACAATGCCTTGCTCGACCATAAAGTGACATTTTTCAAAATTTAAGACCAAATTGGTTTCAATGCATCTATCCAATACTAGTCCTAAATGAGCAAGGCATTCATCAAACGAGTCTCCATGGACAGTGAAGTCATCCATGAAAACTTCCATAAACTTTTCCACAAAATCGGAGAAAATGCTCATCATACACCTTTGAAAAGTCTCAGGTGCATTACACAAACCAAACGACATTCTCCGATAGGCAAAGGTGCCGAAGGGGCATGTAAATGTAGTTTTCTCTTGGTCTTCCGGGGCAATAGGTATTTGAAAATACCCGGAAAAACCGTCGAGAAAACAAAAATACGCCCTTCCGGCTAACCTTTCCAACATCTGATCAATAAAGGGGAGGGGAAAGTGGTCTTTACGAGTTACCTCATTTAGCCTCCGGAGATCAATGCATACACGAATCCCCGTTTGCTCCCGAGTTGGAACCATCTCTCCCTTTTGATTACGGGAGACCGTGATCCCGCCCCTCTTGGGCACACACTGTGTGGGGCTCACCCACTTGCTGTCGGAGATGGGATAGATGATCCCCATCTTTAGTAGCTTCAGGACCTCCTTCTTCACCGCCTCCATCATTGGCGGGTTAAGCCTCCTCTGTGGTTGCCTCACCGGCTTCGCATCATCCTCTAGGTTGATCCGGTGTATACATAAGGATGGACTAATGCCCTTGAGATCGGCAATAGTCCAACCAATCGCAGATTTCCGCTCCCGGATCACCTCCATCAACCTCTTCTCTTGATCTACTGTCAAACTGCTAGAAATCACCACCGGAAGCGTCTCTCCCTCACCTAGATATACATACTTAAGGTGCTCAGGGAGGACCTTCAACTCAAGCTCCGGTGCCTTCTCTATAGATGGAACAAGTTTTTCCATCGGAACCTCTAGCTTTATCTGACCATGACCCGGCGCAGTAGCAAACATAGCACTCTCTGTAAGACCCATGACTGCTTCCTTCATAGAATCCGAGATGTCAAACTCCAAATTAGCATACCCCAAAGCGTTCTCTAACGCGGTCTTGATATCATCATCTCCATTAGACACCTCAAATACCTCCTCTACCAAAGGCTCGATCACATCGATGAAACACAAAGACTCTGAGTCCTTAGGGTATTTCATAGAGTCAAAGATGTTGAACTCCATTACTTGCCCATCAAACTCCATGGTAAGTGAACCATTAGCTACATCGAGCTTGGTCCGAGCAGTTGACATAAAAGGCCTCCCTAACAGTATGGGGGCCTTTGGATCCGTCTCCATCTCAAGAACATAGAAATCCGCGGGAAATATCATTTTCCCCACTCTAACCAGAACATCCTCTACCAATCCCTTCGGGTAGGCATTGGACCTATCCGCCAACTGTATCACAACTCTTGTGTCCTGCAATGGCCCCAACTTAAGAGTTTCAAACAACGCATAGGGCATGACGTTGATTGAAGCCCCCAAGTCTAACATCGCCTTATGCTCAGAAGCATCCCCCAAAGTAACTGGAATCACGAACATCCCTGGGTCACTGCACTTCTTAGGCATTTTCCTCTGATATACTGCAGACACATGCTCACTGACCTTAACCTTCTTCTTACTCCTTTCCTTCTGATTCTTCTTCATAGTACACAACTCCTTCAAAAACTTCGCATACCTCGGGACCGTCTGAAGAAGATCCAAGAACGGAATATTAACCTCAACCTCTTGAAAGTATCGTAAATAGCCTTGTCAGGCTCCGGCTTTCGGTGTTCTTTCAAGGCCTCCGGGAATGGAACTTCAGGCTCATATACAGGAGCCTTAACCTCTGGTGTAGTCTCTGTCGGAACTGGTGCCTTCTGTACTGGCTCTGCAATCTCAACTTTTACCTCCGGTTCCTCATCTACAACCTTATCCTGCAGCTCCTTACCATTGCGAAGAGTCATCGCACATGCATTCTGCTTAGGATTCGGTTCAGTCTGAGATGGCAACTTCCTCGAATCTCTAGCCTCTATCCGTCCCACTGCATCAGCTACCTGACCCATCTGCTTCTCCAAGTTACCAATGCTCACATCGGTGCGCTGCTGATACTGCTGAAAATTCTGGTTCATGGTGCTAACACTCTGCGCCAAAGAATTCAGTAATGCCTCTGTAGACTGTCCTGGAGAATTCTGCTGCTGCGGCTGCTGCTGCTGCTGCTGTGGCGGCTGCTGCTGCTGCTGATATGGTGGTCTATAAGAGTTGTACTGATTACCCTGGTAATGCTGCTGCTGATAACCCTGCTGATTACCAAACTGCTGTCCCTGACCACCCGGCTGATTTTGCTGCTGACCTGTACCCCATCTGAAATTAG
This sequence comes from Campanula takesimana, assembly GCA_026119855.1. Lineage (NCBI taxonomy): Eukaryota > Viridiplantae > Streptophyta > Magnoliopsida > Asterales > Campanulaceae > Campanula > Campanula takesimana. The sequence continues at coordinate 1,330,281 of JAOWBW010000405.1, read as the reverse complement.
GATGATTTTTCCAGTTGGGGTTATAGGTGTTACCCATCGGTCTCTGTCCCTGCTGCGCAAACCCAACTGCATTAACATCCTCCATCTCGCCCGTCTGCAGAGACGGACACGATTCTGTAGGGTGTGTGATCTCATAGCAAATCCCACAAGGCTTCGGTATCTGTGCCAGAACCAATTGTTTCACCATACCCTTAAGATCCTCCATATCTGTCTCGAACTTATTAGACACCCCACTGTTCGAACCTGCTGCACTGACCTGTCTCACATTAGACCTCTTGCCATGGGTCCTCGTGCTCTTAGCTAGCTCCTCGATCAACCTCTTAGCTTCCTCGGTAGTCTTGTTTAGAATGCTACCCCCACAGCACGAATCCACTAGCCGTTTATCCTGAATAGTCAATCCCCCATGAAAATAGACAATCAACTGATCCTCAGTAAACCCATGATACGGGCAACTCCTACAAAGCTTGTGGAAGCGGTTGTAGTAGTCATATAGGGTCTCATCAGCCTTCTGCTCCATATTGCTGATGTCTCTCTTCATCACATTTATCTGATCCTGAGGGAAAAACTCTTCAAGAAATACCTCTTTCATCTGCTGCCATGTCGTGATGCTGTTGGGTGGCAAATGATAGTACCATCCATTCGCGTTATCTTTCAATGTGAAAGAAAACGCCCTCAACAAAAGGTGCTCGATCGGAAGCGCTGCCGGCTTCATACTCTGACAGATTTGCACAAACTGTGAGATGTGCTGATTAGGATCCTCTCCGGGCATCCCTGTGAAGTGCGGTAGCTGATTCAGTAGCCCCGGCTTCAACTCAAACGTCACCCCGGCAGGTAAGGCAGGGAATTGGACGGCATGTGGTTGCTCATTCCAATTCGGTGCAGTCCTTTGCCTCAATGTCTGTGGTGGTACTGCTTGTCTACCTCCTGCGTTATTTCCACCAGCACCACCGCCACCGGTATTATCTTCACCAGCGCCACCAGCACCAGCGTTACCCTGACCTTGTTGCGCCATATCTTCAGCCAACAAAATTGCCTTGTATCTCCTACTTTGCTGTCGTCCTTTCCTGAAAGACCTTTCGATTTCTGGATCAAATGGTACAATCAAATCGTTAGTAGAACGGGTGTGGACCATGCACGGTTCCACACTACAAGATAATAAGCAATAAAGATAACTAGAAATATAGCAAGTAAACAACTAAAAGAGAAAAAAAATAAAATAAAAAGAAAATAAAATAAAAAGAACGCAAACAATAACACCGCTCCCCGGCAACGGCGCCAAAATTTGGTAGGCTTAGTCGCACAGCTACTAAATTAGACCTAACTCGGCCACTAATAATGTAATTAGGGTAAGTCAGGGTCGATCCACGAAGAACGATAATTATTTGCGAACAGTCACTTGACCAGATTGGGGGTTTGATTTTGATTGTAATTAAATCCTAGATGGGAAATTAAACTAATTGTGATTAAAACAATGATTAAAAAGCACTTCAGATTTGATACTGTCACCGGATTTTAATTCTGATATCACTGATAATTCTAATCTCCTTTAATCTTATTCACTTGATTACGAGATGTATTTCAATCTCTGTCTCTTCTTTCAGAATAGTTTATAGCAGTGGCACACTCACTATAAACCCTAATTAAAATTAAACCTAAACTGGCACAGAAAAGGTCTAAAGATTAATTGATGAAGTTTTAATAGACTAAAATCAAGAACGCTTTCTAAAAATAATTTAGATAATCGTCTAATCTTGCCTACTCCCCAAATTGCTATGGCACATACACAATTCGTGGAGATGCTACAATGAAAACCCTAATTCTGGCACAGAACGAGTAATCTAGCAAAGATCAATAAAGAGGACAAGTAAATTGGCCAGATTTACAAACCCTAGAAATTAATCTAAAACGGTACAAGCAAGATTATGAACAAGAATTAATAAAGAAAAAAGAAATACCTCAATAGAAATAAAAACCCGGATCAAGATCTCAAATCCAAAGTAATGGAGTTTAGTTCTCCATTAATGGTTACACAAAGCTTCAGAGAGAAAAAGAAAAATAAAATACGTAGTCTTCCAAGTCCACCGAATGAATGATGACCTAATCTAAAAACTAATTCTAAAACTAATAAAGGAATCATAATTCAAATCCAAAAATAAAAAGATAATAAAATAAAATAAAATAAAAACCAACCCAAAACTTCAGTCCAGCCGCCGCTCAGTTGTACGGGTTGACTTTCACCATTTTACAATTCAGCCCCTGGAGTTTTAATATTGTCAGTTCAGTCCTCCAAGTTTCAGAATTATCCAAACAGCCCCTCAACTTCCAGAATTTACAGTTTGGTCCCTGTAGTATTTTCCGATCCGATTGACTTTAACTTTGCCTTGAATTTGACTACTTGACCTTCGAGACATACGTTGAAGCTCAGCAAAAATTACATCCGGAAAATAATTAAATTAAACAACTATTCTACCCCGGATTACAATAAAGGCCCAAATTATAAATAATGCCCCAATTACATCAAATCTAGTCTAAAGTACATCAAAATGAACCAAAATATATGAGAGAATAAGGTAAATAATGTATACAAAATCCGCCACATCAATTAGCAATCTCTCAAAGCTTGGTATCAATGATCTTCTCTTGGGGCTTGCCCACGTCGACAACAAAAGACAGTTTATTTGAATGGGCTAAGAGTTGATTCATCTTGGGGCTTCATAAGCCACTCAAAGTTCAGCATTCAAGGGGCTTTACAGTCAACAACCCCTTGGCATCTCGGCATCAATAGTCCTTTTGAAGCCCCATAAACGACAAATCTCTTGGGGCTAGACATCAATTTTCGTTGGACACAGCAGCGAAAACATTCAAGGGAGGCAATCCGGAATTCGATCGAACATGACTTGATCTTGGGTTGGCTTTACAAACACACAATGGTTAAAATGGTTCACCCACGAACTAAAAAAAAAATCTTTTTGTCACATGTGTGCATATTCTTTCCCTTCTAAAAAAAAAAAAATCTTTTTCTTTTTCTCCTTCTATGTGCAAAAGTACATGCTTTACTTTGCTTTGCTCCTAGCTTCTCCTCCAGCATTCTCCATCATCCTTGAACTACGCTGGTCTGATTCCTTTCAAGGGATACACAGGCAGCCCTTTGGCACGACCAACCCACCATCCAGAATACCATCTCGCCGACACTCCTTCAAAGGTAAGAACAATTAATCATCACCAACATCATCATTCTCCATCCAAAGCATGGACATTCTTCATCAAAAGCATCAACATCCTTCAGCAATCCATCCCCAATCAAGCGGCAATGGTAAGTGAAGGTATGAACATCATTCATCTCAAGCAATCTCCGCTTTCAAAAATCACTTCACACACAAAATCACTTTACTTCTCTCTCATACAAACTGTTGGGTTTCGTAGTAACATGCGCAGCGGAATTAAGCATTTAAAATTTATGAAACCCAAAGCCCATAGATCCATTCATATGATTAAGTCAAATACAATATGATGAATACTAGAATACTAACCCTTGATGCCTTTGATTTTGCAACCTTGAATTCGATGGAGGCTTGAAATCTTGATCACAAACAAAGCAAGAATCACGAACTATGAAGATGATAAGTTTCACCCTCTAGCGGTATCCACACCACGAACGAATATCAAGAACACTTGATCTTGGTTGCTAGACCAAATTATGAAACACGCTTTCACAATTGTAAGAACTATATGGAATTATGAATATTCTTGTTCTTCACTTTTGGGATCTTAAAACAAGAAAATAACCTCCCAAAACCCTTTGGAGGCACTCATAATCATGTGCTTAATGACTGCTGAAAGGATCCTTAAATAGGTCCTAATCCTTAACCCTTAAGGACTTAGGAAACCTAAATCCCATCACAAAATTAAGCTGCAGAGTTTCTGGCCCGACTGCACTGGCACGGTCGTGCCCTTTAAGGCGCACGGTCGTGCCAATAGGTGCGCATGTTGCCACCAGCCGCCCAATATTGGCACGGTCGTGCTTTGCTTTTGGCACGGTCGTGCCAGTCACCCCGCAAGACTTTGCCTTTGTTCGATTTATGGCACGGTCGTGCCCTTTAAGGCGCACGGCCGTGCCAGTTCAACTTTTAGGCATTTTTCCATAATTCCAATTCAGTCCTTCATGATTCGTTCTATTCGTGTGTGACCCTCTAGGATTACACTGAGTTGGCAATGATCCCAAACATGAACCCATAAGATATGATTAGGTTCTAGCAAACCGTCATACCTACCCAAATAGTGTAACTAGATACAAGTTCGCATTCCTTTTAGAACATCTCATAATCCCTTTGTCCACGATGTCTTTGAACACAAGTCATGGTCAACAAGTCAACTTGTTTTGTTCAATACTTTTCTCTATCCCGAATATGTTGATAATCCAAATGACATTGATCCAATCAATCCATTTGAGTTTGGCCAAACATTTCACCAACATCATTCCTTCGAGGGGCCCAAGCTTGACATCTCTCCGAAGAGGGACAAATCCATTTAGCTTATTATTCTTCCCTACGTGAATCCAATCATGCCAATCATACACTTTATAACTACCGTGTTAAGGCAGCGTTTGAATATGTCAAACATAATCTTCATCAAGTGGAAGACTATAATAACTTCATGTCTAAGGATTCAAATGACATAACTAATATGAGATTTATATATGACATCGACCATGACATAAATCTCATACCGCGGGTTATGTCCCGTACCTTGTTCCAAACAAGTACCCATAAATCTACCATGATCATCCCATGATCATTTAGCCTTTATACTAGTGCTTAACAAGCTCTAGGGACGGAGATTATTATAAGGAAACACGAGCCATAATAATAATCTTATTATCTCGTTATTATTATGAATAAAATGATAACTTATACAACGTTTAACAAACGTGCCTAGGGAACCAACACCAACACAAAGCACACACTTGACACGTACCACCACAAGGTCAACAGCATCTACAACTCAAGGCACTTCATCCCCAGCAGAAAGTGATCCGCCGTCAACTATGCCTGCATCCCACATAGTCAAACAATTATAGTTTAATGACAACAACTCGGTCCATGGTGAGCCGCAAAAATACCACCTTTCCATCAAGCAACACAACAATATCACATATAGGCAGACGGAGCCTCGGATCCCGCCATCAGCAAACGGATCCCGCATCAGCAAACGGGTCCCGCATCAGCAAACGGATCCCGCATCAACAAACAGGTCCCGCATCAGCAAACGGATCCCGCATCAGCAAACGGATCCCGCTTCAGCAAATGGATCCCGCCATCAGCAAACGGATCCTGCATCAGCAAACGGATCCCGCATCAGAAAACGGATCCCGCATTCAGCAAACGGATCCCGCCTCAGCAAACGGATCCCGCATTCAGCAAACGGATCCCGCATCAACAAACGGATCCCGCTTCAGCAAACGGATCCCGCTTCAGCAATCGGATCCCGCATCAGCAAACGGATCCCGCTTCAGCAAACGGATCCCGCACCCGCTTCAGAAAACGGATCCCACATCAGCAAACGGATCCCGCTTCAGCAAACGGATCCCGCTTCAGCAAAATGGATCCCGCCATATCCTTTCTATATCAATAAAGCCGCTCACACAGGGAGCGCACCCCTATCCTTCGTAAATTTCAAATTCATGTTTTATCGAGTCTTTGTTTTCTCTTATCGATGTCCTCGGCGGTTGTCTTTCTTTCGTCGACGCGTTTTGCTTCGCAATCCACGTCGCCGAGGGGCTCTGTAGACACCCCGCCTTGGACCTCTCACCGCGATTGCATACATAGTATTTTTACTTTACTTGTTTTTGTTAATTTCTGTTACTTCGGTTAAGTTCCTAACTGATTCCGTCAGTTTTGGACTAAACTGCATAACAGAGTTAACTTTCTAGTCCATTCTGTCAAAATCGCCATTTCAAAGTCGCGCGCCTCCGCCCTTTGGGGCCAGAAGCGCGCGCCTCCCGCAAACTATACGGGATGCGCGCGCGTCTGGGTGTGTCAGTTACTGATTTTTGTCCAAGAATCTCTCTCTTGCTCATTTTATATGATTTTGCCCGGGAAACTGATCTTTGTGACTCTGTTTTGGCACCAAAAACATCCCCTTTCAACTATAAAAACCCCTCCAATCCACCATTAGAGGGGGCCTCTTTTTGATCTCTTTTCATCTCTCTTTTACCTCTCTTGGACCTTCTTCTTAGACTTGAAACTTTTCTTACACACGCACTATACACAATTCTATACACAAATTCTCCCTAAAAGAGTTCTTCGTGACAAGACTCTACACAAATTGTTTTACAACAATTTCTCCACAACAAAACTCTTTCCAAGTCCAAGTTCAAAGTCCCTTTTCTAAAGGTACCACTTTTCTATTCTCTTATTTTATTTGTGTCCTACTAGTATGCAATCTCCATAAAAAGGGATACAACCAAAAGGCCACTTCAATATTGAAGTTTGGCCAAGGTTACATCCCAACATTCCAACATTAATTTAATTCCATTTCATCTCTTAATGTAATTGTTTAGCAAATATTCAACATGTAACCATTAGACACTCAATCAATAAAATCAATTAGCTTTCATTTTCCCCTTATCTTTACTTTGTAGTTGTTAGCATATTTTATCAATTGAAGGACATGTAAATATAAGAACACCAAAAGTAGCAAGACCCGCGTAAGCGGGGTGGAGTGGGTGTTTAAGTACTTCCCACTCCGTCACCTAACCCCCGAACCCCTCATCTCAAGAATCTTTGGTTTCGTGATCAATAAAAAAGGCTATTTTCTTAGGTTTTCTCGCGCTCCTCTAAAACGCGGGTGGCGACTCTTAAAATCAAGTAGACATCCTAGGCTAATTCACCGCTCTAGCCAAGCCGTGGTTCCCCAGGGTATCTACACCTTCTCATGCGCACGGGTCCCTTCCACATCCCCATCCGAGCCAAGTCAACCACACATGTCTGTGACACACAAATACCGTGACCTTGGTTGGTTTTTGGTTTGGCCCATGTCACCTTATCGTCAATATGTGCTCAAAGTTTATTATCCTCGAAATTAATGCCCAAGTTCATGACTCCTTGCAAAAGTAAGCGTGACCAAGGTCCTCGTTGACCCGGTCTTTGACTTTTTGCGTTAATTTTGACCATAATTAACTTAAGACATTTATTGAAAATGAGATGGCACCGTGTCATTAAGTTTTGATGTCTAACCCATCCTAATTATCCTTAAGCCCAAGGTTAAGGTCCAAGATCCCTCATTAAAATGAGGTCATGCCAAAGTCCCGTTAAGGCAATAAGTTAATCTTTACCTTGACCAAGGCTTAATCATAATAAGAATGGCTTATGCATTGAAACTTTATGGTGCACTAGACCTTAGGAATGGTTCTTTTGGTCGGTGGAAGCCACGTGCCCTATAGGACCCTCGCCCGGGATAGTTCGTCCTTGGGGGCGTGCAATACATGTGAAAAACTAGGGGCTTATAGACGTAGTGATGGCCTCCACTGATCAAGGGTTTAGAGTAGTTGCGAAAAAGAAGAGAAATCTTTTCCAACCATTTAGGAAGAAAAATGCGTTTTAAATAAACTTGAACGGATAGTTAATTGCACCTTGCATGAATTTGCTCCGTTTTTGCTTCTCGTCTTTGACACATTGCTTTGGCCAAATTACATTTTACCCCCCAAAGTATCCACCGATTCTCACTTTGCACCCCCGTTTGAAAAGTCGGTCTGTTTGGTACCTAAACTTTCAAATTTTCCCACTTTGCACCCAAGCACTAACGAATGTTAGAAAATTAAACAGAATAGGTAACGAATGGACTATTTTGTAATGCTTATTAGTTTTTAAGGGTCAAAATGCAAAGTTTTAAATATTAAGTACTAAAAAAATATTAATTTTTCCAAATATTTAACATTATCTGAAATATTAAATAATTAATATTTCTTGAAAATAATACAATTTTTTTAATGCTATTTTTTTTTTAAAAAATAAAATTTATTTTTTAAAAATAAATAAAAATTATTACTGTTTTTTTTTTTGGCTTTTGTTAAATAAAAATATTTTAAAAATATATTTTTTTTAAAAAAAAATACATTGTAATGTCTTATTTGAATTTTAAAAAAATATAATATAAAAATTTTAAATTGTAATTTTTTCTAAGATTTTTTTTTAAATAAAACATTATAGCCTTTTTTTTTTAAATTACTCCCTCCGCCCCAGTTTAAGGTTCTTACTTTCCTTTTTGGTATGTCCATGTTTAAAAGAATATTGTACATTTTTCAAAAAAAAATACAATATTTTTCTAAAATAAAAAAAACGCTATAATGTTTTAATTTTTTAAGAAATAAAATTCTTACAAAAATTACAATTTAAAAGTTTTATTTTATATTATTAAAAAATATAAATAAAACTTTACAATTTTTTTAAAGAAAAAATATATTTATTTTTTAAATATTTTTATTTAAAAAATAAAAAAAGAGTTTTATTAAAAAAAAAATTTCATTTTTTAGAAAAAATAATTTCATATTAAAAAAATAGCATAAAATTAGTATTATTTTCAAGAAGTATTAATTATTTAAGAATTAAGAATTAAGATAATGTTAAATATTTGGAAAAATAAATAAATTTTTAGTACTTAATATTTAAAAATTTGCATTTTGACCTTAAAAACTAATAAGCATTACAAAATAGTCCATTCGTTACATATTCTGTTAAATTTTCTAACATTCGTTAGTGCTGGGGTGTAAAGTGGGAAAATTTGAAAGTTTAGGTACCAAACAGACCGAATTTTCAAACGGGGGTGCAAAGTGGGAATCGGTGGATACTTTGGGGGTAAAATGTAATTTGGCCCATTGCTTTTTTTCGTTAACAAGCGTTATTTTGTTAAGTCTTTAGACGAATCCCCGTTATCCTCTAAGTTCCCCGTCAAATACCTAGGCATGGTCCCCTAGGTCCCCGTTAAGATTCGCGTTAAACCCCTAGGCATGGTCCCCTAGGTCCCCGTTAAATCCCTAGGCATGGTCCCCTAGGTCCCCGTTAAGATTCCCATCAAATCCCTAGGCATGGTCCCCCTAGGTCCCCGTTAAGATTCCCGTCAAATCCCTAGGCAGGGTCCCCTAGGTCCCCGTAAAGATTCCCGTTAAATCCCTATGCATGGTCCCCTAGGTCCCCGTCAAATCCCTAAGCATGGTCCCCTAGGTCCCCGTTAAGATTCCCGTCAAATCCCTAGGCAGGGTCCCCTAGGTCCCCGTAAAGATTCCCGTTAAATCCCTATGCATGGTCCCCTAGGTCCCCGTCAAATCCCTAAGCATGGTCCCCTAGGTCCCCGTTAATATTCCCGACTAATCCCTAGGCATGGTCCCCTAGGTCCCCGTTAAGATTCCTATCAAATACCTAGGCATGGTCCCCTAGGTCCCCGTTAAGATCCCCGTCAAATCCCTAGGCATGGTCCCCTAGGTCCCCGCCAAGTTATATGTCAAATCCCTAGGCATGGTCCCCTAGGTCCCCATTAAGATTCCCATCAAATCCCTAGGCATGGTCCCCTAGGTCCCCGTTAAGATTCCTGTCAAATCCCTAGGCATGGTCTCCTAGGTCCCCGTTATGATTCTTGTCAAACCCCTAGGCATGGTGCCCTAGGTCCCCGTTAAAATCCCCGTTATCCTCCAAGAAGTCAATCAAGCCCTTGGATGGATCCCCGCTATCCTCCAAGAAGTCAGTCAAACCCTTGGATGGATCCCTGTTATCCTCCAAGAAGTCAGTCAAGTCCTTGGATGGATCCCCGTTATCCACCAAGAAGTCAGTCGAGTCCTTGGATGGATCCCCGTTATCCTCCAAGAAGTCAGTCAAGTTCTCGGATGGACCCCCGTTATCCTCCAAGAAGTCAGTCAAGTCCTTGGATGGATCCCCGTTATCCTCCAAAGTGTCCGTTAAAATTAAGTTCCAAAATATATATATATATATATATATATAGACAGGAAATAAAAGTGCTTAGGATAACTCTTTTCCTCCTTCCTTGAGCCGTCATGTGATGACCAAATCTGCGCCCCTCATGGCATCTCGTTCCCGTTAGTGTCGTCGCGTGACCATTCCCCCTCCGAGTTTAGCCGTCATGGCACCACATGGTAATTACCTTGGTCAAGCATTGACCTCCTCGATTTGCACCGCCATGTGGTGACCATTTCAATTGTCCCGATCGCCCTTGTGGCTCGGACTAGTGTGAGTAGCATTTAGTCTCAAATTAGTAAAGCCTTGTCACATGTCGTCCCGACTATGTTCCAGCAAGCCAAAGAGGTTCCTTGTCCCCGTAACCTTTATGTTAGGTCCCTCAAGGCCATTTCCCGTCATCCTAAAAAGTCCGTTTGGAAAGTGAGTCAATCACTCACCTCTTCCCAAAAGTCCGTTTGAAGTGAGTCAACTGAAGTCATGTTCGCCTTTTCCTCTTAGAATTCTAAACCCGTTCGAACTACGCTGACCTGAGCCTCTCATCGCGTGGGACCCCCTCCCTCGTGGTGAGGGAAATGTAGGCAACTTCGGCCCGTCAATCCTTATTTAAAAATAAAAAACGAAAAATGTGTGAGTCTTTTACTCAAATAAAAAAAATGCTTTCCTAAATAAAACGGAGATCAAGTTTTTCTTTTAAAAAAAAGGTCAATCCATTAACGAAGCGTTCTTCTCAAATCCCGGTTATAATTTAATCGCGATGTTTAATATACTAAAGTCCTTCGCGGTTTTGTCCATCGGAAACATCGACCAAGAGGCCCACATCTGAATTGGCGTCCGAAACAACCATCCACATGAGCAAAAAGATCAAAACAAATTGGAACACCGTCTACAAGAAGAGGCCCGTGCTTCTGAAGCCCAAAGGCGGCTACATCAAATGGAGATCCGTACCCTCGCCGAGTGCCACGCACGAAGGTTATGCACCTTGGAAGGAAATTACCAAAATGAGATAGCCAAAGCAGACTCTCAACTCGCCCTCATGAGTGGGCAACTCCGGCAAATGCAAAGCCAAGACAATCGGAGACTTCGTGACACATTTCCCGTGGAGGACGTGGAACATGCTGCCGACAACCCCTCCAACAATCAGAGAAGGAAATGGACCATCGTACTTCATAGGAGCCCATCCCTAAAAAAAAGTCTTCCAGCCACTAAAGTCCGTCCCGGACTTTGTCTTTTTATTTTACAAAGGTCTACACTTGGGACATGTATGTATAAAGTTATCTAAATAAAAGAGTCATTTTCATTCTCTTCTCTCTAGACTTGAGACATTATTTGCAATATACATTTACTCTTAAAATTGCCTTACTTGTTATTATCAACTGATTGCTATGTCCCTAAAATCATAAATTGACTTCTAAGCATACTAGTCAATGACGACTCATTAAGGACGAATGGACCTAACACAAATGAAAAATGCTAATTGCAAACAATTAATCTTGATGTGAATAAATGTTGTGATTAATTGGCATGAAAAAACCATTAATGGCAAGTTTTCCTTCATACACATCCCCGATACACATCCTCGATACCCATTTCCTGATACACAACCCGATACACCTTTCCTATACAAATTCTTGATGCACATCAAAGGCATCCCAAGACAATTAAAAGGCAAGGATGTTGTTGCTCAACCACCAAGATTCAACCGTGATCGTACGTGCGCAACCAAGCAAAGGACATCCCGGATGTTCAAAGTCAAAGCTAGAAGTGACAGACATTCCACCAAGGGGATAGAAATGAGCCAATGTCCAAGATAGCAAGTTGGGGCTAATGTTTCCCCTCTCCATAAAAAAATGAAATTAATATATGCGAAGAGGAAGTCTGCCTCAAAAGCTCACCAAGTTCACCGCAAAAGTCCACCTCAAAGAACATCCCAAGGAAGCAAAGTGATCTACGTTAACAAAGCAACAACATCCTTCAAAAGGACACCGACTTCATCAAAAGACGATTCGCAGCCGAACTACGGCGACCTGAGATCCTCAAACTGAGGGGAACGTAGGCAACCTTCGGGTTCGGTCATAACAAGAAACAAAACCTTCAAACCTTGGTCCCTTCAAAATGACCAAGTTCTATTCCCTCGGTCCCATCAATGACCGATTTCCTAGACGCACCTTCTTTGGTCACATCAAGGACCAATTCCCCCTAAACACATTCTCCTCCTGGTCTTGCCATTGATCGAATCTTAATCTCAATTGATCATAACATTTATACATGTTAAGGCTAATTGCTTGTTATAATCTTGACTTAATAATAAACATGGTCCATTCAAGCAATCATTTTGATGATATTAACTAAGGCAAATTTCAAATGTCTCGGCAAGTCTTCTTTTCTTCATCTTAGGAAAGAGCTAAACACTTATATTCTGTCAAGCAAGGGCTTCCCTCCATTATATGCCATGGTGCTCAAAGAGATCACGAAAACAAAGGGACTCTCTCCAAAAATTGCCCTTGCATGTTTCCTCCATAAAAGATACATTAAGTCCCCGTCCCGTCGAGTCGGCTGGATCACTCATAAAAAATAGAAAGGAGAAAGGCACCAAAAAAGTAGCCCGCTAGGTTAAAAACCCGTAAGGGCAGCCTAGGAAAAAAATAGGGCGTGCCATAAAAAGACACAAAAACAAAAAGAGATGCCCGCTAGGTTGAAAACCCACAAGGACGACCTAGGCAAAAGAGAGGGCGCGGCATGACAAAAAGGGATGGGTTCCTAACCTTACATCGAAGGTCGAAGGACAACATTGGGGCTACTTCAACATCGACGACAACAAAGCCATGGAGATACCTTGACATCAACGACAAAAATGATATTAGGGCTATACCTACAACAGCGACAAGCATTACCATCAGTTACTTCTCAACTAATGGACAAAATCTAAAGGACTTTATGCATAACAAATCTCACGGTTAAGTTAAAATAAAAAATTTGACTAATATGCTTTGTTAAAATATTTGCCTTTAGAAATAAGCATTTCCAAATTTGCCCATTTGGCATCATTTTTCAAAAATAATGTTTCAAGAAAAATGCTTTTGATCTCCCATCAAAATTATTTTTCCAAAGTCTTGGACTTTTTCGTCCACAATGTGTCTTAAAGGTGGCCCCTAGGCTCTCCCCCGGTGTTAAAAAAATGGCTTAAGTCCAAAGTTTGACCAAAGTGGTCATTTTAGGTTGAAGCTTTTGTCCCCGGCATTCCTTAGTCGGAGGTAAGACCAGTTTTCCCGTCAATCTCCCCAAAGATAGAGTTGACCCAAACTTTGACCAAAGTGGTCATTTTAGGTTGAAGCCTTTATCCCCGGCAGTCCTTAGTCGGACGTAAGACCGGTTTTCCCATCAAGCTCCCCAAAGATGGTGTTGACCCAAGCCTTGACCCAAAGTGGTCATTTTAGGTTGAAGCCTTTGTCCCCGGCAGTCCTTAGTCGGACGTAAGACCAGTTTTCCCCGTCAAACTCCCCAAAGATGGAGTTGATCCAAGCCAAGCCTTGACCGAAAGTGGTCATTTTAGGTTGAAGCCTTTGTCCCAGGCAGTCCTTAGTCGGACGTAAGACCAGTTTTCCCCGTCAAACTCCCCAAAGATGTAGTTGACCCAAGTCATGCCTCGACCCAAAGTGGTCCTTTTAGGTTGAAATCTTTGTCCCCGGCAGTCCAAATTCGACATAAGACCATCCTTTAGTCAACCCTCCCCGTAGAGTCGAGTTGACCAAATAAGAGTCAAGCCCATCCTTTAGTCAACCCTCCCCATAGAGACAAGTTGACCAAATCCTGACTTTGACGAAATGAGAGTCAAGTCCATCCTTTAGTCAACCCTCCCCATAGAGCCGAGTTGACCCAAATCCCTACTTTGACCAAATGAGAGTCAAGTCCATCCTTTAGTCAACCCTCCCTGTAGAGGCCAATTGACCAAATCCCGACTTTGACCAAATGACAGTCAATTCCATCCTTTAGTTAACCCTCCCCGTAGAAGCCGAGTTGACCAAATCCAGACTTTAACCAAATAAGAGTCAAGTCCATCCTTTAGTTAACCCTCCCTGTAGAGCCGAGTTGACCAATCCTTACTTTGACCAAATAAGAGTCAAGTCCATCCTTTAGTCAACCCTCCCCGTAGAGTCGAGTTGACCAAATCCTGACTTTGACCAAGTGAGAGTCAAGTCCATCCTTTAGTCAACCCTCCCCGTAGAGTCGAGTTTACCAAATCCTGACTTTGACCAAATGAGAGTCAAGTCCATCATTTAGTCAACCCTCCCCGTAGAGTCCAGTTGACCAAATCCTGACTTTGACCAAATGAGAGTCAAGTCTATCCTTTAGTCAACCTTCCCCGTAGAGTCGATTTGCCCAAATCCTGACTTTGACCAAATGAGAGTCAAGTCCATACTTAAGACAACCCTCCCCATAGAGTCGAGTTGACCAAATCCTGACTTTGACCAAATGAGAGTCAAGTCCATCTTTTAGTCAACCCTCCCCGTAGAGTCGAGTTGTCCAAATCCCAACTTTGACCAAATGAGAGTCAAGTCCATCCTTTAGTCAACCTTTCCCGTAGAACCAAGTTGACCATATCCCGACTTTGAACAAATGAGTGTCAAGTCCATCCTTTAGTCAACCTTCCCATAGAGTCAAGTTGACCAAATCCTGACTTTGACCAAATGAGACTCAAGTCCATCATTTAGTCAACCCTCCCCGTAGAGCCAAGTTGACCAAATCCTGACTTTGACTAAATAAGAGTCAAGTCCATCCTTTAGTCAACCCTCCCCGTAGAGCCAAGTTGACCAAATCCCGACTTTGACCAAATGAGAGTCAAGTCCATCCGTTAGTCAACCCTCCCCATAGAGCCGAGTTGACCAAATCCCGACTTTGACCAAATGAGAGTCAAGTCCATCCTTTAGTCAACCCTCCCTATAGAGCCGAGTTGACCAAATCCCGACTTTGACCAAATGAGAGTCAAGTCCATCCTTTAGTCAACCCTCCCTATAGAGCCGAGTTGACCAAATCCCGACTTTGACCAAATGAGAGTCAAGTCCACCCTTCTGTCAACCCTCCCCGTAGAGCCGAGTCGCCCAAGTCCCGACTTTGTCCAAATGATAGTCAAGCCCACCCTTTTGTCAACCCTCTCCGTAGAGTCGAGTTGCCCAAGTCCCGACTTTGACCAAATGAGAGTCAAGTCCAAGTAAGACCAAAACCATTTCTAAGAGAGGATGACAGATATCCACATAGGTTTAGGAGAGGATGACAGATATCCCCCTACCAAATCAGTTATAGGAGAGGATGACAGATATCCACCTAGGTTTAGACACCCCACCTTGGACCTCTCATGTCCCGATTGCATACACATTCTTTGTCTTCCTCTTTTTCGTTAAGTTTTGTTACTTTTCGTTAACTTTCGTTATTTTCCGTTAAGTTCTTGACTTACTCCGTTAGTCTTGGACTTGACTAAGTGAAAAAGTCAACCTTGAGTCTTTTTTTACTTTGTTTTTGTTGACTTTCGTAGTGTTCGTTAAGTTTTTGACTAATTTTGTTAGTTTTGGGGCTTAACTGTATAACGGGACCAACTTTTGGGCTAAAATATGGATTTTCTCAAGGTGGGACGTGCGCGCCTTCGCCCTCCTTTGTGGAAAGCGTGCGCTTCCCATAGGGGGGTGGGATGTGCACGCATCCCATCTCCAGAATATCAGATTTTGCCAAATTTCCCTCCTTTTCTGATTTGTAACCCCCAAGGCAATTATGCCTTGGCTTGATCCGGGGAAGGACCATCTTTGTGACCACAAACACTTCCCTAACACCTATAAATACCTCTTCATTCCACCATGGAAGAGGAGGAAGGATTCTTGTCTCAAAAACTCTCTTAAAACTAAAAGTTCATTTTCAAGAGTGGTTACTATAGACAAATTGGTGCTTCCCCATTCAAGCACAAGGTACAATGTTTATTCTTTTCTTCTAAACTTTTAATATTATTTGCTTTGTTCATCTTTCATATCTTCTAATGTGTATGCAATCTCCATAAAAAGGAATACAACCAAAAGGCCACTTCACTATTGATGTTTGGTCAAGGTTACATTCCAACATTCTAAACTCTAGTTTAATTTACTATTCTTATCTTAATGTAATCTTTAGCAATTAATCAATAAAACAATTCTCTTTTATTTCCCCTTTTCTTTACATTATAATTGTTAGTACTATTCAATAAAAGAAGGACATTTAGCATTAGAACACCAATAGTAGCAAGACCCGCGTAAGAAGGGCGGAGTGGGTGTTTAAGTACTTCCCACTCCGTCATCTAACCCCCGAACCCTTCTCTTCCCGAATCTCTAGTTTCGTAATATAAAATTAGGCTATTTCTTTAGGTTTTTCTTATGTTCCCTCAATAACATAGGTGGCGACTCTAACAATTAAAAAAGTTAGACATCCTAGGATCCTTCCACCGCTCTAGCCAAGTTGTGGTTTTCCCGGGGTATCTAGAGTGGCGACTCTGCTGGGGATAATTTAGAGGGTTAAACTTGCGTTTCTGCTTTTGGTGTTTTTTTATTCTGTTTTCTGGGTATTCTGGTAAAAAGGGTTGGAAGCGCGCGCCTCTGGCCTTCTTGGGCTAAAGCGCGCGCGTCCGACCCCAATTACCAGAATCGCCCGCCTCTCATCTCGTCCTTTAATTCCATGTTTCTGTGCTAACAAATTTTGCCGGGGAAAGAATTTTTATTTAGGGTCAAGGCAATCTCCTGAACCCACTGATTTGCAGGTACTGCCCACAATCGGGCGCCTCGGCCTCTCTCGCTCGGAGGCGGGCACTTCCCACTCTCACTGCCCAATGCGCGCGCTTCTGGGCAATTTTCCCATAAATAGAACAGAATGATTAACAGTGTGTGGGCACCGGGCCTGCACAGAACAATTTTTATTTTCTGTTTATTTTATCGGTCACACGGGTGATTCGAAAGTTGTAATTATGTGCTTATTTGTTTTTCGTTTCTTTCTTTGAAAAAAATAATATATTTTGTCATTTGGCTTGACCTCACACTACATGCACATATTTCTATGAATTGCTCACTATCGAGTCGCACAAGTCCATAACCCCAAACCCGTCGAGGCCCGTCCTAGAAAGTTTTAAGCTTCACCCGACCTTGACTCTTTCGAAGCGGTAAACCTCAACCCGTGGCGTAGTTCATAACTACATGCCGGGGGTGACCTTAAGCCTCTCTTTAGCCCAGCACAAGCCAACACAATTCTAGTTAGGGTCTAACACTCCGTTACCAAGTCGGTTTTCATGTGTCGAGATTTCCCTAAACTAATGTCATCAAATCATACATGCCGTTTCCAAAAGAAACAAGTGGTTATTATAGACGAAATAAAAATCCATCCCCAAGTGGTTATTATGGACGAAATAAAACTCCGTCCCCGCATGTATGCTTTGTGACATTAATTTAGTTTAATCCCGTCACATGTAGGTATCACAAGCGTGGTGGAATCCAATGAGTATATGGGACCACGAGAAGGTCTATATACTAGTGTGACGATTCCACTATTTTTCTAGAAACCCCCAAAAAAAAGGACTACGTCCTTCCGACTTTTGTAAATAAAATAAATAAAAAAAAGAGTCATTTTCCCTTATGTGGTCGAGTCTTTTCCTGTTTGTGGGTTAACTTATTTTATTCAAAAAATGTTTGTGGGGCCATCCTAAGATCAACCGTGTTCTTCAAATAGGTCCAATGGCTTCCGACAGCAACAACAACGGTGACAATCTTTCCCGGTCCAACGAGTATATAGCCAACATGATCAAAGCACTGAAAGTACAAATTGATGCACTCGTCGAGAATGCCCGACGTAAGGATGATTTATGGCAAGCCCGTCTCAAGCGTGAGATAATGGTCCATAAGAAAGAACTTGCTAAGCTCGAGGACCAATTGAAGGAGCTCACAAATGAAGGAAAAATGATCCAAAGCATTGATAACAGTTTGGTCAACACTCTCATGGCATACATTGACCAACGTTTTGGTGGGCTAAATTGAACAAAAAGATCCAAGCTCCGATCTCCATCGTGATTCTCTTCTCATGAATACTATGGTGGCCCTTCCCGAGAAATTCAAGATGCCCGACATTGTCAAGTTCAAGGGAAACTCTTGTCCTGATGCTCACATCGACTCCCACATTTGGGCCATGCTACCGAAGAAAGTGTCTCCTCAAATAATGGCACAATGCTTCCCCCTCACTCTTGATGGGGTCGCAAAAGATTGGTATATGGGCCTCCCGGTTTCCACCCGCCTCAATTGGGATGCCGCTATGATTGCCTTTAAGTCACAATATAATGGAAATTACATGCACCGTCCCACAAAGAAAGAATTGGAGAACACCAAGCGAGAGGGAAATGAATCATTTGGGGACTTTTCTCGCCGTTGGGATGACAAATTAGCCGAGATTGTGGATAGGCCCTCAATGAAGGAACAAATGGACATCTTATTGAAATGTTTGACTTTGGACCACCGAACTCATGTTAGTAGGGGCCTATTATCCGGATTTTGCAAGCATGTATGATGCGGGAATTAGAGTTGATAATTTTCTCCAAGAAGTGGCCGAGTCCTCCTATGAGACAAGCTTCAACGAAGAAGGGTTCCCGAGCAATCCGAGCAACGACATGGAATAATGTAGTGACATGGAAGACTACAATGACAATGAGGACTACAATGACATGGGGGACGACGATAGCAACCTCCGTTTCTCTTTCTCTACCTAGTAATAGGAATAAAAAAAATTGTCAAAAGTCCTCTAATGTGTGCATTATGTCTTCCTTCTCATTAATGTCAAAAAAGATTGAGTCATCAAATAAAAGTCGTTCTTGTACTCATACACTTTTCCAAGTTATTCAATCTAATTCTTGGCAAAATGATGAAAAGATGTCTAAACAAGTTTTGGAACGAAGGCTATCACTTGAACGCCTAGGGGCTAAACATCGTGTCGAAGGCGACAAATCCAAGACATCAAGCGCTAAAGCAAGGTGGAACTACAACCATGGAGAAAAATCAAGCAATGTTTCAAAGGGGGATTTAAAAAAAAAAAAAAAAAAAAAAAAAGCTCGCTAGGTTGAAATCCTCAAATCAACCTAGGCAAAAGTTAGAGCAAAAAAAATAAAATAAAAAATCCCCTCATTCAAAGAAGTTCACAACAACATCATCATCCACCAACGAAAGACGAAGCAACAATTCCATCACGATGAAAGGAGCATCCACAAGAACTACGGTGACCTGAGCCTCAACACTGGAGGAACGTAGGCAACCTGCGGGTCCGGTCTCATGCAATAAAGAAGATATGTTTAGCCCTAGTGCGTTATGGTGATCGGCCTTCATCTCAAACTTGTCAATACATCTTTGTACGAGTCATTTGCCAATGAATTAATCACCTCAAGATTGAACAACTTTCTTAGAATTGGAATCGCTTTGCGTTCCTTATCGAGTCTAGGGGCTTCTTATCTTTCAGCGACGCTCCCAGTTTCTTGCAATCAAATTGGGGCTTTCTTTCTCTTCTTCCTTAATGAGTTACTTTCCTTCGTGAGTCATTCAATAAATAAAAATACATGAAGTCAATACTAGGGACCACTTCCCTAGTCAAGTCAATGTCACTCATCATTAGTGACAAAAGGTCTCCACCGCAAAATCACATGTCTTATCTCCTCAGCTAGAGTCAATGCACACTTCCTCATTAATCGGATGAAGACGCAAAAGAGATGCCCGCTAGATTGAAAACCCGAAAGGGAGGTCTAGGCAAAAAACAGGGTGCGTCATAAAAAAAAGAGAGAGAGTGAGAGAGAAGGGAAAGAGAAATAGAGATACCCGGCCTCTAAAGAAGAAAACTACACAAGTTCTACATTGAGTCTCCTCAGCAAGTCAATTCCCCACCGACTCAACTCCAGAATTGTAAAAGGCTCGATAAGGCATGCCACAATCAAATGTTGTTTGGGGTTATTGAAGTAAGAGTTTTGTCCAGCAATGTGCATTATTGGGTTCATGAGAAAGAAGGCCCATGGTAACCGAGATCCATCTGAGAACGAGCCCATCATTGAAGGGTACTAGGTTGCACAAATAGTCCCTAGTGAATCAATTGGTTTGGACGACGAATGGAAATAACGTGTGACTCAGTTTTTAAGCTTCTTCAAGCATGTGCCCCTAAAGTATCAAAAGGCTTCCCAAGAAATGGAGTAGCTCTTGCCATGTCCTCTTATGCTTGTTGCCCCACACGAGGAAAAGTCCCTTACTCGACAAATTATAACGCCCTAGGGCCTATGTGACTCAAGAACGAGAGCTTCTTTTGCTTCATTTGACAGTTAATGAGCCCTAGGGACTACGCTCAAGAAAGATGTGTGAGACTATCCTCAAAGTCTATCAAAAGGAATGCCAAGAAGACTTCTTGTCATGTGTGCTCGTTCCTGCTCCCCCAATCAATGATAGGCCTTTCTTGCTCTACTTACAATCGGTGATGGCATTCTAGGGGCTAGACTCAAGTTTGAAAATCTCCCTCGGTAAAAAGCGATTCACTTCACCTCCCAATGGTGGCCCTAGCAAAGTCATGTGCAACGTTTGAAGCTTCCTCTATCAATTTTGGCACCAAAGGTCTCAAAGGGCTTCACAATCTACAATCTTTTGGGCTACGGCATTACAGTAATCCGAGCAAAAGGCAATATTGGGGCTTCACAATTGACAATCTTTTGGGCAATGATACTCGAGCAATGCAATGTGGGGAGTGCTCCAAGCATAAAGGGTCTCCTAGTACTTCACGTCAAAGGTCTTCTGGTTTGAAAGGAGGGCTCCGATGTTATGAATGAATTTGATGATTCTCATGTTGTGACTTACGACGAGGTTATGAAGAAAGTCTTAGAGAAAAGGAAAAAGATTCAATATGCTAAATTCTATCAAAACAGGGTTATAGCGGGAAATGCCTCGGCCAGTCCCAATGTTTCTGCAATTCAGCACCCCTTCACCAAGATCAAAAGCATCAAGTCTGCAGAACTTTTGAGTTCTCGCGCTAGTTGTATCTGAAGATCCGTTACTAGTTCAACTCAAGAAGACTCAAGCAAACATACCGTTTGGGACCTTGTCACACCAAGACCTTATCATCCATGACCTCGACAACACCACAAGACATTACTGCATTTGGGTACCGACCACAACGAGGCCATTCATCTCCCCAGAAAGAGTAAGAAGGAGATCTCTATCAAGAATCGTACCCGACGATACATCCGCTCTCAATACCGACCACCATCTTGAAGCCCGCAAACAACAAATACATAACATTTGGGTCTTAGAAATATCTCGAAGCTTGGGGGTCGCTCACGTTGACAAAAGGCAATTTATTCAAATGGGCCAAAAGATGATTTATCTTGGGGCTATGCCAGTCACTCAAAGTTTGGCATCAAAGGCATCCTAGGGGCTTTACAATCAGCAACCCCTTGGTATCTCGGCATCGAAAGTCTTTGAAGCCCCACAATAGACAAGTCACTTGGGGCTAGACATCAATCTTCGTTGGGTACAACAGCTACGACGGAATTCAAGCGAGGCAATCCGGACTTCGACCGAACATGACTTGATCTTGGGTTGGCTTCACAAACACACAATGGTTAAAATGGTTCACCCACAAACTAAAAAAAAAAAAAATGAAATGACAAAAAGATTTTTCTTTTTCTTTTTCTTACTTGTATAAAAAGTAGGTGCTTCATTTTTGCTCTACTCCTAGCTTCTTCTCCAGCGTTCTGGTCTGATTCCCTTAAAGGGATACGTAGGCAGCCTTTGGCACGACCAACCCATCATTCAGAATGTCATCTCACCAACATTCCATCGAAAGCAAGAGCGGTTCATCATCTTCATCAAAGCCACAACATCTCCATCCCGAAAGCGGCCATGGTAAGTGAAGGTATGAACATCATTCATTAATACTTTCCTCAAATATCACACAGCACACAAAAGCAATTTCTCCATTCTCGAAAAATCTCTCTCAAGCAATCTCTGCTTTCCAAATCACATCACAATTTTCTCTCAATTTCTATTTCACATCTCACACAAGCACATATATCTGAAAAAGCATACATATAACAGGTACAAGCATTCGACAAAATGGACTCACAAACGGGTTTAGCAAAGGGTTCACAAACGGACTCAGCCATCGGATTCACAAACGGATTCGACCAAGGGACTCACAAACGGGTTCAGCAAATCGATTCACTAACGGATTCAGACAACGGGTTCACAAACGGACTCGTCCATCAAATTCACAAACAGATTCGACCAAGGGGCTCACAAACGGGTTCAACAAATGGATTAACTAACGGATTCATCCAACGGGTTCACAAACGGACTCGTCCATCGAATTCACAAATAGATTCGACCAAAGGGTTCACTAACGGACTCATTCAAGGGATTCACTAACGGATTCATCAAGCGGATTCACTAACGGATTCGTCAACAAAGGCTCACTAAAGGACTCATTCAAGGGATTCACTAACAAATTCATCAAACGGAATCACTAACGGATTCATCAACAAGAGTTTACCAACAGACTCATTCAAGGGATTCACTAACGGATTCATCAAACGGATTCACTAACGGATTCTTAAATAAGAGTTTACCAACGGACTCATTCAAGGGATTCACTAACGGATTCATCAAATGGATTCACTAACGGATTCGTCAGCAAGGGTTCACCAACGAACTCTTTCAAGGGATTCACTAACGGATTCATCAAACGGATTCACTAACGGATTTGTCAACAAGTGTTCACCAACGGACTCATACAAGGGATTCACTAACGGATTCATCAAACGGATTCACCAACGGATTCGTCAACAAGGGTTCACCAACGGACTCCTTCAAGGGATTAACTAACGGATTCATCAAACGGATTCACTAATGGATTTGTCAACGAGGGTTCAGCAATGGACTCATCCATGGAATTCACTAACGGATTCATCAAACGGATTCACTAACGGATTCGTCAACAAGGGTTCACCAACGGACTCATCCAAGGGATTCACTAACGGATTCATCAAACAGATTCACTAATGGATTCGTCAACAAAGGTTCACCAATGGACTCATATAAGGGATTTACTAACGGATTCATCAAACGGATTCACTAACGGATTCGTCAACAAGGGTTCACTAACGGACTCATTCAAGGGATTCACTAACGGATTCATCAAGCGGATTCACTAACGGATTCATCAACAAGGGTTCACTAACGAACTCATTCAAGGGATTCACTAACGGATTTATCAAACGGATTCACTAACGGATTCGTCAACAAGGGTTCACTAACGGACTTATTCAAGGGATTCACTAACGGATTCATCAAACGGATTCACTAATGGATTCGTCAACAAGGGTTCACTAACGGACTCATTTAAGGGATTCACTTTCACTAACAGATTCATCAAGAGGATTCACTAACGGATTCATCAACAAGGGTTCACTAACGGACTCATTTAAGGGATTCACTAACGGATTCATCAAACGGGTTCACTAACAGATTCGGCCGATAGATTTACAAACGGATCATCCCACCTCATCAATCAACAAAAGTCACTCACACAGGGAGCGCACCTCTATCTTTCGCAAATTCAAATTCCTGCTTTCATTGAGTCTTTGCTTTCTTTTCTTTCTTTTTCTTTGTCGATGTCCTCGGCGGTTGTCTTTCTTTCGTCGACGCGTTTTTCTTTGCAATCCATGTCACCGAGGGGCTCTGTAGACACCCCACCTTGGACCTCTCATGTCCCGATTGCATACACATTCACTGTCTTCCTCTTTTTCGTTAAGTTTTGTTACTTTTCGTTAACTTTCATTACCTTTCGTTAAGTTTTTGACTTACTCCGTTAGTCTTGGACATGAATAAGTGACAAATTCAACCTTGAGTCTTTGTTTACTTTGTTTTTGTTGACATTCGTGGTGTTCATTAAGTTTCTGACTAATTTCGTTAGTTTCGGGGCTTAACTGCATAACAGGACCAACTTTTGGGCTAAAATATGGATTTTCTCAAGGTGGGACGTGCGCGCCTTTGCCCTCCTTTGTGGGAGGAGTACGCTTCCCATAGGGGGGTGGGATGTGCGCGCATCCCACCTCCAGAATCTCAGATTTTGCCAGATTTCCCTCCCTTTCTGATTTGTAACCCCCCAAGGCCATTATGCCTTGGCATGATCCGGGGGAAGGACCATCTTTGTGACCACAAACACTTCCCTAACACCTATAAATACCTCTTCATTACACCATGGAAGAGGAGGAAGGATTCTTGTCTAAGAAACTCTCTTAAAACTAAAAGTTCATTTTCATGAGTGGTTACTATAGACAAATTGGTTCTTCCCCATTCAAGCACAAGGTACAATGTTTATTCTTTTCTTCTAAACTTTTAATCTTATTTGCTTTCTTCATCTTTCATATCTTCTAATGTGTATGCAATCTCCATAAAAAGGAATACAACCAAAAGGCCACTTCACTATTGAAGTTTGGTCAAGGTTACATTCCAACATTCTAAACTCTAGTTTAATTTACTATTCTTCTCTTAATGTAATCTTTAGCAATTAATCAATAAAACAATTCTATTTTATTTCCCCGTTTCTTTACATTATAATTGTTAGCACTGTTCAATAAAAGAAGGACATTTAGCATTAGAACACCAATAGTAGCAAGACCCGTGTAAGAGGGGCGAAGTGGGTGTTTAAGTACTTCCCACTCCGTCATCTAACCCCCGAACCTTCTCTTCCCGAATCTCTAGTTTCGTAATGTAAAATTAGGCTATTTCTTTAGGTTTTTCTTATGTTCCCTCAATAACATAGGTGGCGACTCTAACAATTAAAACAAGTTAGACATCCTAGGATCCTTCCATCGCTCTAGCCATGTTGTGGTTTTCCCGGGGTATCTACACTAGGGTTAGGAGAGGATGCCAGATATCCCCCTATCAAATCATTTCTAGGAGAGGATGACAAATATCCACCTAGGTTTAGGAGAGGATGACAAATATCCCCCTATCAAATCATTTCTAGGAGAGGATTACATATATCCACCTAGGTTTAGGAGAGGATGACAGATATCCCCCTATCAAATGATTTCTAGGAGAGGATAAAAGATATCCACCGAGGTTTAGGAGAGGATGACAGATATCCCCCTATCAAATCATTCAAGGAGAAGACGAAGGATGTTCCTCTTTTTCCGGGTGAGCCCCCGCTAAACAGCTCCCATGTCCCGAAGAACTTCCTTCTCGCGAACTACGTTAAGGCTTGATTCCCCGCAAACAGGATACGTAGGAATCCTATACCTTTAGATCCAGCCATGCAACCAAATCGGTCAAGCCGCGCCCCCCCCCCCCCCCATCATAGGAAGATTGGGATGCTTTTTAGGTCGACAACCCTGCTTTCTTAAAGCCACATTGCCGAGGGGCTCTGTAAGTACCCTAATCTGAACTAAAACCAACTTAGAGGTATTCTTAGGACTATTCAGGGATAAGACTGATAGACTAGGACCTCACCAGGATAAACCAAAATATTTAGGACTGTTTTGGAATTAAACTTTGAAAAATCCAGAAGCTCGTCAGGCTAAGCCGTACGGATAGTTTGGGTACTAGAAGGCCCCAGCCGTACGGCTGGTTTAGGTGCCTTCAGTCCCTATAAATTGAGCCCTTGTATTAGTACCCGATCTGAAGATTTAGGACTTCCTAGACCATTAGATATCTCTAAGGACCTTTTAGGCTATTACAACCTGACAGGGACCTATCCGACAGCTTTCCAAAGTTCTAGATTGATGAAATCAGTTATAGATCAAATTCCATCAGGATAATGAACAAATCCCGAGAACAAACTTATAAGATCTCATCGATATCTAGATAACCACTCGATTCGGAAAGACTGGCCATGCGTCCAGTCTGGGAGTTTCCGCGTGGCCACTTTTGCCGGCCCAAAACCCCTATAAATAGGCCTCTCCTCTCAGCCAATTGAACACAACTTTCACCCACGGGAAAACCCTCACAGAAGATTTTCCCAGCCTCTCTTCCTCCCTCTTAAAACCCTCTCTTTGATCTTGCTTTGATCATCAAAGAGATTCATCACCGTCATCAACCAAAGGAGTGAAGATTCAACCTTCAAAGCCTCTTTAACCGGTTTGGTAACGTGTTCTTACTACTTAACTACTTAGATCTATTATATTCATTCATATATTGTTAGATCTAGGGTTTTGTTCATCATTCGTGTTCTTGACCGATGATGATCTAGGGTTTCCATGAAACCCGCACTAGATCTAGGTCATATATTACTTACATAATGCTATATTTAGGGTAGCGATCTTCATGTTTATGTGTTCATTCATATGTATTCATGATGTTCTTATTATAATGCTAGATTTACGACTTATCATACATCATATGCTAGATCTTGGATTGTAATGCTTATTTATGTGCACGTGCCATAGCCAATGATGATCCTATCGTTTCATCAAACCCTAATACGATCTAGGAACTACTTCTAACTCTAATCTTCCCCCTCTTTATGCATGATACCGCTTCATCTGTTGCGCCCCAGACCCGTGGTCCTACTTGGCCCCACGCTCGGGACACGATCGGAAGACGTCATAAAACACTTTTAGAAAATTCTCTCGAAATATACTTTCATAAAGTTTAACAAAATCCATACTCGAAGTTCAAAGACTTCCATTAAACTTTCAAACAACTTTACAAACAACTTTCGCAAATGAAAGTACTAAGCCCCAAAGGCTTACACACTTTACTTACAAATGTACAATCACCACACTTTAACAAAACAGGTGATACACGAATACAATCTCGGTTACACTACCCCAAAGGTAATACATTTATATAATGTAACCTTTAAACCACACTTACTTTCCAAAATGGATTATCAACCCGACGTCCTCCCTTGTGAAGTGACCTATCCCCTTGGATCGCCTTTATCTAAGGAAAACAAATAAACAAGGAACGGGGTGAGAATAAATCTTAGTAAGATACTAAAATGCAACTACGTTACATGATGAAATGATACTCATAATTGAACAATGTCAATAAACATTCATTTAGCACATAACATGAGAGGCAAAGCCAACTCATCATACCACACATAAGGCGGAAATAAACACTCATACGTGGATACTGAGCCAAGGTTCTCGAATCAAACATATAACCATCTGGGAGGTATCAACTGAGCAGCACAAAAGGGCTGAAACCGGTTTCGGAACCAAACAATAACAACAACAACAACAACGGGGTGAAAATGACACAAAGTAATAACCCAAACGGTGACTAAACTCACACAAAGGAGAGCTAACCCAAACCCAATCCGTGGCCCAAGGAAGGCGGTTAAAAATGGGAAACCAATGGTAGAAGCCTTACAATGAACTTGGCTCGTGTGCCATTATAATCCCTACCACTGCCCGACTCCACAACAAGAAGTACCAGCTGGACTTTACACGAGAGCATAGTAATAAATACTTGCTTTAAACAACAACCGGGGCATGATTCCAAAGTAGGGAACCACACAAACTCATCATAAAGATGCAAACACGTTACTCATAAAGAGTTCACAACACAATCCTTTACCATTGACATAAAGTCACAACCCAATCTTTTATTAATGACATTAAGTCAAAACTCAATCTTTTATTAATGACATTAAGTCACAACTCAATCTTTTATTAATGACATTAAGTGACAACACAAGCTTGCACCCATTCACAATTAATCCAAAACACATCAAAAGATGGTTACTCATAAGGAGTTCTCATCACAAAGATGCAACACACTACTCATAAAGAGTTCACAACACAATCCCTTAATATTGACATAATGTCACAGCAAAATCTTTTATTAATGACATTAAGTCACAAATCAATCTTTCTCAGATTCACAATCAATCCCTATCTACTATCTTAGTATCCCAAAACACCCCCCCTTAAGGGCTCTATACAAGGACCCAAAACCTAGACATGGATTGACTTCTAACTCATTTGGGATTTAACACTTTTTGTTCAACAGGGGGCCTGGGCGGTCGCCCATAATACAAAACTTGGAACCCAAACCCTGCCATCTTGGGCGGTTGCCCAGGGGCCCTCTGGGAGGTCGCCCACAAGCCTAGACTCAGAATTTCCAATTTCTCCTGCAAGTCAATTTCATCCGTCCCAAGAGTAGGAGTATACTTTCACTAGCATTTTAACAATACTAACAATACCCAGGAGTGCAATACATGCCCAAAACTTTACTTTCAAGTTTATTTCATTCTTCTTACCGTCCCACAAATAATAGAATAATTTTCTTTAATTCCATTTAAATATTTTACCGTCCCAAAAGTATAAGTATACCTTTACTAACAACTAGGCAATACCCAAGAGTACTAAACAAGTTCAAAACCAACTATTTCAAGTTTACTCTTCCTTTCCTACACAGTATGTTTATACTCCCTTTGTCCCAAAATTCATGTATCACAAAATTCACCCAAATCACAAAATTAACAATTACAAGTATCAAGTATAATATATATGACCATTTTAACATTTAAAGGGGAATTAGTAACTTACCTATTTTCGCAAAAGTATCGAGAAAATAATATTTGATCGGGTAGAAATGACCTATTCAACGCCCTGATCATTTTTATATAATTAGTTTTTAAAACGGATAAGTAAGTAAAAAGATAGAAATTAAAATAGGATGAATCTTACCTTTTCTTTCTTCACCCTAGGAAAGAACGAGAGAGAAGTGCTGTGAAATTATGCAAACACAGAGAGAGAGAGAAGTGATAAACATGTTTCATTAAAAAGATCTTTGCCCCATTTTTATACTTAGGTCACTCTAGTTTCATTTTCAACACTTTAACCCGTATACTTATATTTCCAATAAGGACCCTAAGGTTTCAACTTAATCTATTATCTCCCATAACCATTATTATTACTTACTAAGTGACTAACACAAATAATCAAATAAATAATGCAAGTCATAAAATATGATACAACACATAAAATGTGCACATAATGTCAAATTAAAATCCCTAAAAATATAAAATAAATAGGGACGGGTTTTGGGGTCGTTACAATCACTCCCCCTTAAAGAAAATTCATCCCGAATTTTAGGGTAACTTACCAAAAGAATCAAACAACCAAGAATACTTCCTTTCCATTTCTTCCCGAAGCTCCCAAGTAGATTCTTTCACATTATGGTTTCTCCACACAACTCTAACAAGAGGAATACTTTTAGTTCTCAATTCTTGAACTTTAGAATCAATCACTTGAACTGGATGCTCCTCATAGGACATACTTGGTTCTAGATCCTCTGGTATCTCTGATAACACATGAGATGGATCATACAAATTTTTGCAAAGCACGGAGATATGAAATACGTTATGAATTTACCCAAAGAAGATGGCAACACAAGATAGTACGCAAGACTTCCAACTCTTTCTATAATTTCAAAAGGTCCATTATGACTCTTCCATTGAATAGCCAATCTCAATAGGTAGAAAAATGAGCGGATTTTGTCAATCTATCCACGATTACCCAAACTGCATCATGCTTTCTTCAAGTACGAGGCAATCTTGTTACAAAATCCATTGTAACATGTTCCCATTTCCACTCAAATATCTTTAGAGGTTGAAGTAAACCTGCGAGTCTTTGATGTTCAGCTTTAACCTGTTGACAAGTCAAACACTTTATTACATAATCCGCTATTTCCCAATTCATATTATTCCACTAGAAATGCTGCTTCTAATTATGATACATCTTGATACTCCCGGGATAAATAGTATACTTAGATTTGTGGCCCTCATCAAGAACTTGGCGTTTAATTCCATCAATGTTGGTACACATAACTGCCCTCTATAAGTTAATACTCCTTCAGGACTATGAGAGAAATCTTCAAATTTTCTATCCTCGATTTTATCAACTAATTTTCTCAACTCGGGGTCATCCTTCTAAGCATCTTTTATCTGTGAAAAAGTTGGAAATACTCTATTATTCGCAAACATAACTCCATGTCATGGGTCAGATAGTTCTATTCGCAAGGAGTTAACTTCCTCGAAGCATCACTGTAAATAACCAAATCATCATTCCCATTAAGTAACACAAGAATAGGTACAGTGGTCAATCTCTTCTTTAATTCCTCAAAACTGACTTGACATTTTTCATCCCACATATATGGTATATTCTTTTAAGTCCACTGAGTGAATGGTGTAACAATCTTGGAAAACTCCTCAATAAATCTTCGACAATACTCCGCTAAACCCAGAAAATTTCGCAAATAACTGCTTCCATTGAAGCCCAGACAAAACCATTCGCAAATATTGTTCATGTTCCTCTCGAGATTTAGAATAAACAAGGATATCACCGATAAAGACAACCACAAAGGTATCAAGATAAGGTTTTAAAACCTGATTCATCATATCCATAAGAACAACGGGAGCATTAGTTAACCCGAAAGATATGACAAGAAACTCATAGTGACCATACCTACTACGAAAAGTAGTCTTAGAGATGTCTTCAGAATGAATCTGTAACTGATGATAACCATTCCTCAATATCAAACTTCGAAAAGACAACAGACCCTTGAAATTGATCAAACAAATCATCAATGTGAGGCAATAGATATTTGTGCTTTACAAACAACACAGGAGTTACCCACGGTGATACACTGAGTCGGATAAAACCACTATCAAGTAACTCTTGCAATTGAACTTTCAATTCTTTTAATTCTGCTGGAGCCATTCTATAAGGTACCTCAAATATCAAGGTAGTACCTGGAAGTAAATCAATACAGAACTCGATTTCCCTATTGGGAGGCATTGAATACTCAGTAGAGAACACATAAGGAAACTCTTTAACAATATGCACATCCTCTATTTCAAGAAACCTTTTTAGTATTATCCAGAACACTGACCAAATACCCCGTGCAACCACGGTGTAACAATATTCTAGGTTTCACATAAGAAATAATACCAATCCCCCTACCCAGAGGAGTAGCCTCAAAAGTCAATTCAGGCACATCAGGAATAAAAAATGTGACAATGCTTTTATAACAATCAACTGAAGCATGGTAATTATTTACCCAATCCATTCCCAAGATAATATTAAAATCTTGCAATGGCAATATAACTAAATCAGCAAGTACGAAACACTCTATCAGTTGCCAAACACTCCCCCATAGGAGTGGACACCTCTAACACATAAGGTAGAGACTCAGGAGACAAATGTAACTGAGAAGCAAAAATGCACAGACAGCTATAAATGCAATGAGCCGGGGTCTATAAGTGCACGTGCCCTCAAACTAGACATAAAAATCATACCTCCTATCATGGCAGAAGAATTTGAAGCCTGTTATTGATTAGTAGCAATAACACAACCCTGCACCTTAGGCTTTCCCGAGGCATCCCTCTTCTGACCCTGTGATGATCCAGCTCCACTCCCATATGATACATTCCTGGTTCTAGGATAATCCCTTTAAAAATGATCAAACTGACCACAATTCAAATACTTACCCTATTTCTTCCAACACCTTTCATCAGAATGCCCTTCCTTTTGACAATAGTTACATATCCTTCTACTTTAATTTCTCGAGGTGTTACTTTGATTGTTGGCAATTGATTGCTCCTGAGGTTGTCCTCTATTTTGTAATGATATTCCCTGACCTCCTCGATTGTCACCGTACTGTGGTTGAGGTCTTCCTTGCATTCCAGCACCTGATAGTTCAACTTTCCTCTTATGTTCTTCAATATGGTGCTCCACTTGATAAACTCTATCAACTGCATCTTGAACATCCTGTAACTTGTGAAATACTAGTTGAGTTCGGATCAAAGTTCTCAATCCTCTCACAAATCGCATTGCCTTCCTATCCTCAGTTGCAACTAGATGAGTACAGTACCTGGATAACTCTGTGAATTTACATGTATACTGAGCCACGGACATAACATTTTGCTCTAAGTTGAGAAACTCTATTTCTTTCTTGTCTTGATCCACCCGGGGAATGAAATGTTCCTTGAACTTCTTCAGAAAATTTTCCCAAGTATAGGGTACATGAGTCTCATCCCAATTGGTCTTCAAAGCTTTCCACCAGTACTCAGTAGCTCCACTCAGTTTATAAGTAACAAACCTGATTTGATCTTCATAAAAACATCTCAAAAAATCAAATATCTTTTCCATCGATTCAATCCACCTTTCCACCTTTGTTACATCTGGTTCTCCATCAAAGCCTATTGGTTTCACCTTTAAGAACTGTTCTAGCCCATATCTCGGAGGTACTTGATCTTCTCCTTGTCTTTAATCATTTAAGGTTTTTATGGCTGCTTCAAACATTCCCTTGCCTTGAAGGCCCTGACTGATCTCCTTCTGTCCCAACCATTTTCAATAAGTACCTTCATAAGACTCTCAACGTTACTCACCCAATACACAACTACCCTCCTAGGTCACTTAGTCATTCTAGACCATCTACAACCTAGCTCTGATACCAACTATCGTGCCCCAGACCCGTGGTCCTACTTAGCCCCACGCTCGGGACACGATCGGAAGACATCATAAAAGACTTTTAGAAAATTTTCTCGAAATATACTTTCATAAAGTTTAACAAAATCCACACTCGAAGTTCAAAGACTTCCATTAAAATTTCAAACAACTTTACAAACAACTTTCACAAACGAAAGTACTTAGCCCCAAGGGCTTACACACTTTACTTACAAATGTACAATCACCACACTTTAACAAAACAGGTGATACACGAATACAGTCTTGGTTACACTATCCCAAAGGTAATACATTTATATAATGTAACCTTTAAACCACACTTACTTTCCAAAATGGATTATCTACCCGACGTCCTCCCTTGTGAAGTGACCTATCCCCTTGGCTCGCCTTTATCTAAGGAAAACAAATAAACAAGGAATGAGGTGAGAATAAATCTCAGTAAGCTACTAAAATGCAACTACGTTACATGCTGAAATGATACTCATAATTGAACAATGTCAATAAACATTCATTTAGCACATAACATGAGAGGCAAAGCCAACTCATCATACCACACATAAGGCGGAAATAAACACTCATACGTGGATACTGAGCCAAGGTTCTCGAATCAAACATATAACCATCTGAGAGGTATCAACTGAGCAGCACCAAATGGCTGAAACCGATTCCAGAACCAAACAATAACAACAACAACAACAACAACAACGGGGGGAAAATAACACAAAGTCATAACCCAAACGGTGACTAAACTCACACAAAGGAGAGCTAGCACAAACCAAATCCGTGGCCCAAATACAAAAACTTGGAACCCAAACCCTGCCATCTTGGGCGGTTGCCCAGGGGCCCTCTGGGAGGTCGCCCACAAGCCTAGACTCAGAATTTCCAATTTCTCCTGCAAGTCAATTTCATCCGTCCCAAGAGTAGGAGTATACTTTCACTAGCATTTTAACAATACTAACAATACCTAGGAGTGCAATACATGTCCAAAACTTTACTTTCAAATTTATTTCATTCTTTTTACCATCCCACAAATAATAGAATAATTTTATTTTATTCCATTTAAACATTTTACCGTCCCAAAAGTATAAGTATACCTTTACTAACAACTCGGCAATACCCAAGAGTACAAAATAAGTTCAAAACCAACTATTTCAAGTTTACTCTTCCTTTCCTACACAGTATGTTTATACTCCCTTTGTCCCAAAATTACAAGTATCACAAAATTCAGCCAAATCACAAAATTAACAATTACAAGTATCAAGTATAACATATATGACCATTTTAACATTTAAAGGGGAATTAGTAACTTACCTATTTTCGGAAAAGTAGCGAGAAAATAATATTTGATCGGGTAGAAATGATCTATTCAACGCCCTGGTCATTTTTATATAATTAGTTTTTAAAACGGATAAGTAATTAAAAAGATAAAAATTAAAATAGGATGAAACTTACATTTTCTTTCTTAACCCTAGGAAAGAACGAGAGAGAAGTGCTGTGAAATTTAGCAAACACAGAGAGAGAGAGAAGTGATAAACATGTTTCATTAAAAAGATCTTTGCCCCATTTTTATACTTAGGTCACTCTAGTTTCATTTTCAACACTTTAACCCCTAGACTTATATTTCCAATAAGGACTCTAAGGTTTCAACTTAATCTATTAACTCCCTTAACCATTATTATTACTTACTAAGTGACTAACATAAATAATCAAATAAATAATGCAAGTCATAAAATATGATGCAACACATAAATTGCGCACATAATGTCAAATTAAAATCCCCAAAAATATAAAATAAATAGGGACGGGTTTTGGGGTCGTTACATCATCTCTCCCCCATTCTAATTCACCAATGAACTACACCGACCTGAGCTTCTAATGATGAGAAGAATGTAGGCAATCTTCGTATCCGGTCTCAAACACTAACACACACACACACACACACATTGATCATGATAGAAAGACCGATTCATCAAGCAATAGGAGTGATCACATTTATATTCTTCTCTTATTGTAATTTGACCCCCGAACCCTATTATTCTCATAAATGGTTTTCTCAATGTTTTAACAACAAATAAAACAATGTGGCGACTCTAAATTTTCAATCGGGCGTATTCACAGTGGCGACTCTGCTGGGGACTTGTTTTCGGAAAAACCTTTTTTGAAAACATAAGAGGGTCTAACTTTCATTAACGTCATGATTTTGTGTGTGTTCTAACTGCCCCGCGCACCCCTTTTCTGCAAAACTGCTTCTAACGATTTCCTGCAGGTTTATGTGTTCATAGTATGTTTCAATGTTCTAGATCTGCTCTATTATATTCGTTTCATGCTTAAATGCTGTTATTATGAATTGTTATGCTAGTATACTTATCTCGTGCATTGCATATCATTCCTAAAAATTCGTAATCAAATGGCACACTACCACTAGTCCATGTCACACTACACACCCTACTCCGGATACTCCGCTGAGTGCACAGATTTTGGTGATCCTGTCGCCTCTATCTTCGTGGCACTCGGGCTATATATCTCGCCGTTTCACTTGTGAGCGGTTGAGGTTAATCCTTGTTCATTTCTAAACCATGCACTTTGATCGAGTTAAGAACAGTTACAAAAAAAAAAGTAATCTTAATCTCAACTAAAATCATCCATCATGCTGCGTGAGTCTACCTTAGATCAACCTAAGTCAACCTTTCAAACTGTCTAGGTCAAACCTGTCAACTTGACCAAGGACCGAGTCATCTCTCTTTCCTTTTTGACCTCTACGGTCATCTTCTATAATACTTATGGTTTTCAAAATGACTGACCTCTCTGGTCACTCTCTCACTTATTTTACTTAACCCGAACTACGGTGACCTGAGCCTCTCATTGTGTGGGACCTCTCTTACATAGTAAGGGGAACGTAGGCAGCTACCGGCCCGGTCAAACTTTTGGTCTTTTCATTCAAAGAACATTTCAAAAATACGGAGATCGAGTCTTTTTATAAAATACGATTTTATAAACGATGCCTTGTCATTAATTATAAATCTAATTAAATTCAAATACTTAACTTCTCCACCAACAACTACAGAATCCTGCATCATGTCTACCGAAGGGATCAACGCAGTCACAACCGAAGCTACCGCCCAAGATGTTGAGACAATTGTCCACCCCAACACCGCTATCAAGGACCAAGCATCCCACTTCAACGCCATTCTCAACGAGCAAACGGTCCATCTTAACACCGCTCTCAACAAGCAAGCGACCGACTATAAGACTATCTTCAACAAGCAAGCAGCCCACTATGAGACTATCCTCAATGAGCAAACAACCCTCTTCCGAACCGCTCTCGATGAACAAGAAGCCTTCTTTGAGACTGTTCTCCCCAAGAAAACAGACCGCTTCCTGAAAATGGTGTACAAGGCTCTAAAGGAC
This sequence comes from Campanula takesimana, assembly GCA_026119855.1. NCBI lineage: Eukaryota > Viridiplantae > Streptophyta > Magnoliopsida > Asterales > Campanulaceae > Campanula > Campanula takesimana. Next base: position 1,294,413 of record JAOWBW010000405.1, on the reverse strand, counting down.
ACCAAGGAACATCTCCAGTCTGATGTCTATAGCATCTATGAGTACCTCAACCACACTCTTTCTCCTGCTCAGTTTCAACACCCTTACACTTCTCAAATGTATGGACCACCACCACAGACTCTCCCTGTTGGGATTCCTCCTATGACTACTCATCAGCAAGGAATACCGGTGCCTAGACCACCATCCAAGATGGTTCGTGACAAGAAGGACGAGCACGAGCACGATGATTTGGGTATGCCATTAGACAAATGCTTCAAAAGTCTTATTCAAGCCGGCAAGTTATCTCCTCTCCTCGACTTCAAAACAAACTTTGCAAGACAAGACTTAGATCCCTCCAAGTATTGCAAATATCACCAATACGTTGGACATGACACCGAGAATTACCTCCATCTGAAGAGAAATATCCAAAGCCTCATCGATAGCGGAGCCATCACCCGCCAAGGGAACAAATGGGCATAGAAGAAGAAGTTACACCGGCGCTACCTCCTTCTAAAAAAATAAAATAAAAATAAAAAGAGTCTTTTAGTCTTCGTAGGATCTAGAGAGTCTTTTAGTCAAAGTCCACTTCGGACATTAATCTTTTACTTTTTAATAGCAAAAGTCCACCCCGGACATTAGTTAGATTATTAAAGTCCACCCCGGACTAGTCTATTTGAGTCTTTAATTAAAAGAGTCTTTATTTCTTTTCTCTCTAGACTTGAGACATACTCTTACATAAATCATCTCTATGAAAATTGTATTAATCTTAATTGACAATTGATTGATATATCTTTATATGATGAATTAATCCCAAATATATTTGTTAATGCAGACTCATTAAAAGGTAAATGGACCCACAAACCATCATACATAACTTAACAAACAATTAGTCTCAAAATAACAAACGCTTTGATCAATCGAATCGTTTTCTTGTTTCTATATACCTTCTCTAAACCTACCCCCCTTGTGTACACCCACTGTGTGCACCCTATATATACAACCCTCGTGTACACTCACTGTGTGCACCCTCTGTATTCACCCCTTGTGTACAACCACTGTGTGCACCCTATATATACACCCCTCGTGTACACCCACTGTGTGCACCCTCCATATATTCACCCCTCGTGTACACCCACTATGTGAACCCACCATACATACTCCTTGTGTACACCCACTGTGTACACCCTCCATATATTCCCCTCGTGTATACCCACTGTGTGTACCTTCCATATATTCACCATGTGTACACCCAACTAAATACTCCTCATATACACTTCCATCTTCCCATGAAGAAGACGACGACTGCAGAGCTGCTCACTATTGAAGAAGCGCCCGCACAATCACGAAGGTTGTCCGTTCTTGACAAGGCGATATATTAGGGCTGTCTGTCCTCCTCGAAGATGTCAACAAGATGCAAGGGGCTATTCAAATCTCTTCCACGAGATCTACCTCCTAAAGGCGAAAGCAAACTAGGGGCTCTTCTTGCCAAAGCGTTTCATATGTAAATGTATATAATAAAAAAAAAAAAAAAAAAAAAAACTCGCTAGGTCGAAACCCACAATGGGCGACTTAGGCAAAAATTAGAGCAAAATCACAAAAAAGAAGCCCGCTAGGGCGGCCTAGGCAAAAATAAAGGTGTGCACAAAAAATAATAATAAATCAAAGCAAAGAAAAATAGAAGGGGCTATCATCATAGAAAGTAAAAATCCCCTTTTTCTTTCACTTCATATTTTCTATTTTTCTTCCTTTCCAAAGGAGTCCAACTCAACTCGACAGCAGCAGTCATTATCAACCAGATCATCCTCGAACTACGCGGACCTGAGCCTCTCACACCGAGAGGAACGTAGGAAACCTCATGGTCCGGTCCACAAAATATACACAACCCACCTCGAGCCAACTTTCATTCTTTTCTCGCTTCCCCATACACTATAATTTCTATTCTCTTTCTCGATTAATCAAGGCGTTTATTATTTCGAGACTACTTGTATAAAACATTATCATAAGATATGTAACTAATCAACGAGGTCCATTCTCGAGCAATCAAAAGACAATTCTGAATAAAACAATTTTCAAATGTCTCGACAAGTCTTCTGTTATACAATCTAGGAAAGAGCTAAGCACTTACTTTCTGTCAAGCAGGGGTGATGAATGAGTTTTTACTCATTCTATTGGGTAGTTTTAGGCTTAATTATTGCTTTGTTCTTAAGCTTTTGTTATTTGATTTGGGTCTTTTATGTTTTTGTTGTCTAGGGTGATTATATGCTCAATCTAGAAGAAAGGGGAGAAAATGAGCTTAATTGATCGAAGTTGGGAAGGCTAAGGACTGTTGTACAAAGATTACATAATTCAGGGACCAATCTGCCAGTTCTGAAACTTCGGGACCAAACTGCAGCAAACTGGAAGTTCAGGGACTGATATGGAATTTATGAAAGTCTGGGGACTAAACTGCAAAATCATGAAACTTCAGGGACTAAAGTGAAATTTTGGAATTCAGCCCTGTTTGATCCGAAAATCATCCACAAGCAGAAGATTGTTTTATGTAGTTTTCTTTTTATTTTAGGATTTTGATTTTATTAGTTTCCTTTTTCTTTTGGTTTCCTTTTTCTTTTAGAATTCCTTTTTAGTTTCGGTTTTAGATTTAATTTTTCCTATAAATACTAGACTAGGTTTTTAGTATTTTTTATCAATCATGTAGCTAGTAAATACTTTGTAAGGTTTGCAAGGTTGGGGAGATTGTTCTTTGTCTATGAAGAACAATTTAACCAACTATGAATTGGAGGTAACTTTTTTATCTATTCTAAGCTTTAATATAATTTTTGTATTCTTTCTCATTCTTGTTTATCAAAATATTCTCCATGATAAATTCTTTAGTTTCAATTATATGTTAAGATATAAATTGGCTTTAGAAATATTGGGTATATATTGCTACACTAGCGTGAGTGATAATACGTTGACCATTGTTTTGATGATTAAATTCAATTAAGGACCTAGCGGAAGTCAAAAGGATTTAGGTTCATTTGTTCTTGGGATCTTCATGAATTTCTTGCATGTTGTATAGACCTAGCGGAAAGTATTAACATAAAGGAAATAATAGGATTGCAATCCGGCGACCGGACCGTCCCAATTCTTACATAAGTGAACGAATCCATGAATTGAGATTAATAACTTGATTTTTATCATAGCATAGGGGATATGATTGTGAATCTATATTCTGCAAATCTTATCATTTATATGCTAGTCATATTGATCATCTATCTTATTTTATTATCTTTTATTTTATTGTTTTTAAAATAGTTAAATAACTTAGAATTAATCCAAGTCTCTGTGGTTCGACCCTTGTGTTTGCATATTGCTATGACGATAGCTCGTGCACTTGCGAGGTAATATAATTTTGTCTATCAAGTTTTTGGCGCCGTTGCCGGGGACTTGCGCTTTAATTCTAGTTATTTGACTATTATTTATCTTTCTTTAAAAAAAAAAATTATGCTTGTTGAGACACGTCTCAATTATGTAAATACTCTATCCTTTTTCATTTAGATTTTGGCGTCATCCGAATGGATCTCCTTGAGTTTGTGGGTTTATAAAGGAGTGTAAATAGTGTCACCCTTCAAAAATATTTTCTTTTTCTTTTGTTTGATTTTAAAAACTGCTTCCAATTGTAAACCTTGCAACTTATTAGTGTTTAGTTTTTAGTTCTATTTTATTACTACGTATTATTTTTTTCTGTCAATATATACTATGCTTGTGGGTAGCTTTTCGAGTAATTGCAGGCTACATAACATGGGAGGAGCGGACATGATTTATCTGAAAATAAAAAGGATGAGCAGGGGGCCAAAGTGAAAATCTGGAAGTAATTCAAAGTGCCTAACGGTTTGCAGAGAGATGAAGGGCATTAGGGCTGGTACTTGTAAAAGAAAGAAAGAAAGAAAGAATAAAAAAAGCGTAAAGGTAAAAAGGGCGTGGTGTTATTGCAAAAATCCCCAAATTAATCCTAGTCCGTTATCTCTCTCAACGGCGGCACCCTCACTCACTGCAGCCCCCTTTATCGCCATCGCCCACAATCCATCATCGCCGGCGCAACCCTTTCCTCAACAGCAGCCGTCGGCATCGCCCAGCTCCGCCCGATCCCCATCTCCTCTCCGATATTCCTCATCTCCCTGCTCTCTGTTCACAGCCGCTGCACCCACCATCTCAGTAATGACAGTCAGTGATCTGCCCCTCTTCCGAGCCAACAACCTTCCGCTCGACTCCGGCTGATTCACAACTATGCCCCTGTGTCGATCAAGAAATTATGAAGCCGCACCCCTTTGTCATCTTTTCTGGTTGTTGGTCCCAAAGGGCAACAAGGGTATGAAAAATAGCTAGAGGGGGGGTGAATAGCTGTTTTAAAATTCTTTTCGTACCCTTGATAAACTCAATTGCAAATGCGCACTTTATCAAATAAGCGTTATGATATGCGCCTAAGTGAGTGAGTGAAATGCACAGCGGAATTTAGTAATGTAAATAGGCGCAAAGTATGATAAAGGGGGTGCACACACACTCTAAGTATTTTGGCTCAAAGTGGGTGAAATAAGAAACTAAGGCAAATGAGTTAACAACACAACACAATTCAGTTCAATCAATCTACAATGAGTAAACAAGCAAATAGTGAGTGAAGATAATAACTTGAAAGTAAATGACAAGATAATAACACAAGCTATTTGGAGAGGTTCAATCAATGAAAGATCTACGTCCTCTACCAAGATGGTTAGTCTTGGATTTCTAATGGAGATCTTATATAATGAGTGAGTGTTACAAATTACAACTTTTGAGCTTCTACACTAACTCAAGATCTAATATTCTATGAATGAACAAATCCAAAACAATAACCGGTGTATCTCTAAAAGAAGGATCTAAGTGATCAAACTTAAAGAGGTGCGTGTGTGATTTTAGTATCAAGGCTCTTTAGATCTTTATGATTTAGAGCACAATGAAACTAAAGTGTTATAGCTTGAAGATCTGGGCTAAAGATGAAGGTATGAAGATGTTCTTGAGGAATTCTGGAAAAACAAAGGTAATCTTCAAATCTTCAACAAATGCTTTGAGAGAGAAATTCTTGAAATTCTTAGCAAAACTCAGCAACTTCAAAATGTTGAAGTTATGGGGTATTTATAGTGAACTTCTAAAAACTAGCCGTTGGAGATCCTTGTGGATAAGATGTGCTGTCGCTCGTTGATTGGAGCATGCATATATTATGGCCATTTTGACACTCAACATAAATGTGACCGTTGTGGACACTTGTCAATAGATTAGGCGCATATGCATCTTTTAACCACCGTTGGATCATTGGCGTAATTTGAATTCTCTTCAAGTCTTTGAATCTTCAATAAATCACTGAGTGTTGAATAAACACTTTGAGGCGCGTTGAGCCAAGAGGCGCGTTGAGCCAAGAGGCGCACAGTATGTGTGCGCTAAACCAAGGGGCGCAGAGGCGCATAACATAGCTAGGAAGAAATCCTTATGCGCGCTCTCTGAAAGGCGCATGGCTCGAATAAAGAAAGGCGCACGGCGCGTGGCGCAGGAGGCGCATATGCGCGGCTCAAACTCACTGAGTGATTTTTCTTGAATCTTGATCTTCTTGCCCTATTTCTAAGCCTATTCTATAACAATGGACAACCTAAAAAATGAAGTATAAATACTTCTTACATGTGGGTCTAAAGTCCGTGAAATAGAACTTAGGTGATGGATCAATCAAATTTAATAAATCTTATTACACTAAAACTGAGATATATGTGGGCATACCCAACAATCTCCCCCTATTTGATTGATGCCATTACCTTCTATATCAAGGACAAACATTATACTTGATAAAAACATGTCCAAATGAATGAAATTGGTAATTCATGTCTCAAGTTAATGCACACACTAGTCCAAGATATAGATTTCTAATCTATTCCAAAAAGGATAACACATTACATATGGAAAGATAGAAACAACAGTTTGACACATTCAAAATGATATATGAATTTTTGTTTTGAAAAGTGTTTAAACCAAGTTTAAAACTCAATACATGAAAGTATGAAACAATTCAATATGATGCATATGAATTTAAACAATATTCATTGTTCTACAAACAAGGAGTTTCAGTGAACAAAGTTTGATAATAAGTTATGCATTGTTCTTATTAAAACTTGGGGTGTAGGAGTTACAGATTACAAGTTTTGAATAGAACAAAAACAAAAGGTGCTAAAACAAGTAAGCACTAAATCACTAACACAAAAGAGTAGTTTTTATCACAAAAGATTCTAATAACTTACAATCAAAATAGAAACTAAGGGTTGGGAGGCGTGTCCTCGTCCTTCAATCCTTCAACGATCTCTGAAACGCAGCGTTGAATCTGTTTAGCGAGCTGATGACTACGGTTCACTAAGCCCTGAGTGTCAGTGACGCTAGAGTGAGTGGCAGTGACACCGTCTCTGATGTAACTCAAGTGATTCACATTGATGTTTTGATACTCATCAATGGAGCACTGAGTGATTTGCTGCTGCTGAGAAATATTTTCTTCTAAGATTTGAAGATGAGCTTCAATGGCATTTTGAGCCGTGATAATGTCAGAAGAAATGTGATCGGCGCGTCTGTCTGAGCTTGAGTGAGCAGCAGTGAAGTGAGTAACAACCAATTCTTTCAAAACATCCTACTTTGATACTAACACGTTCATGTTGGATTGAGACGCAACAGACTGAGGTATGAAAGTAGGCGCAGAAGATGTGGTTTGCGCCTGATCAGAATGAGGTTGTACTTGAGTCTGCGCAAGAGGAGTAGGAGCAGAAAGTTTGTCCTTGAGTGAATTCATCCCCCCCTTAATGGCAGCAATCTCTTCAGATTGATCAGTAAGCATTGAAGTGAGAAGCTCAAATTGAGACTTGATCTGCGTTTGACCTTGCTCTAAATTTGCTTGCCCCTCCAGCAAAGATTGAAGAATAGAAAGTACCTCGCTCAAATCTGGAGCAGATGTAGGAGGCGCAGGGGTTGACTGGGGCGCATCAGATTGTAGAGGCGCAATAGGAGGTTGAGGCGCATGAGGAGGTGAAAGAGTAGGAGACGCATAGTCATATTCAGTTTCATCACCAACTGTTTCCGTTGTGATTAGATCTGGTCCAGAAGGAGGTGGAGGCGCAACTGGAGAAGGAGTGCGCTGAGGAATGGTCTCTTGCTCCCCCTGAAATGGTTCATCTATGTCTGAAATATCATCGCCAAAAAGATCAGAATGGAGTTGTTCCCTTAACACTTTGGTCTTTTGAACTTTGAGGACTTGAGGCGCACGGGGAGTGGGGGCGCGTTGAGTAGGCGCGCGCTGGGTAGGCGCAGGAACAGTAGGGCCTTTCTCAACATCAGCGCTTGAGCCAGCGCCTTTCTTGCGTTCTAGCTTCTCTAACTCAGCAACTTGCTTGGCTTGAAAATCTTCATCTCTTTTCCTTTGAGCCTCAAGTCTGTTGGCTTCCTGCGCTAGCCTTAGATCACGATCTTCATCAGATTCAAATCTGGTGCGTTTGATAGGCGCACGAGGAGGATCATCAACCACCCGTTTTCCTTTGCTTTTCTCTACTCCTGGCAAGGGATCAGCGCGTTGACTTACGCTTGTAGTTTCTGCGCTTTTCTTTATTGGTGTGCCTTTAAGAACTGGCGCATCATCTGATTCGGTTTCTTCATCGACTAAGCCTTCAACGGTTTTGATCTGAATTCCCTTGGCGCACTTTGCAGGCTTCTTTCTGCGCTTTTTGAGATCCAAGTTCGCTTTTCCAAAAGTTGGAACATCATCAATTTTGTACTCAGGGTTCTCATTCAAAAATTTGACTAACTCAGGATAAGTTAGAAAAAGTTTTGTGAGAAGAAGGCAGTGAGAGCGGAACTTGGTCTTTCCATCATTCTTATTCTTCACATACTTGTCAATCTGCTCACGCAACGTTTTGAACAAAATGTGAGGCCAGTGAATCTTCTCCTTGGCCATGATGGCAGCGGTGTATTCCAATTGTTCCACCGTGAATCGGTTCACGTTCCTGGATGTCAATATTTTGCACACGAGCCTCAATTCTGTAGTGGGTACGTCCATTATTGTCTATTTCCACTAGAACAGCGGTGGAAAAGAATTCATCGACTAGGAGCTGAGAGTAGAATGTCTGATCCATTGTGAATAAAGGAGTCAAACCAGCAACTCGTAATGTTTCAATGATCTCTCTTCCAATATCTTCACCAGATAACTCTAATAGATCAAGAGTTTCTTCGAGTTTGAAATTTGCAAGGTCCTGAAAAAAATAAACATTGATTGATTTTAGAAGTGACAGAGGCGCATAGAAATATAAGATGATCAAAGTAACATAGGCGCGTAAAGAATTGAGAAGAGCATAATAGAATCAGGCGCACAAAAACATAGTGATTCAAGGCGCATGATTGGATTAGGCGCATGAAATTTTAAAGGCTCATAGGGTTACAAGGCTCATATTATGGTTCTATGTAAATACTAAGGAAAAATTAAAACAACGAAATTTGACTAAGTACAAAGTTAGGCGCATAAGCTTTTAGGCGCAGAATGATTTAGGCGCATATACAAGTAGAGGCGCGGAAAGCATTCAGGAGCATAAAAGAAATTAGGCGCACAAAGATGTATATAGGCGCATATCGTGTGAAAATTCTAACTTAGCAAAAACACGCAAGAGCACATAAACACAAGCAAACATACATATGCAAGCAGTGAGAATCAAAAAGTGCAAATTTTCGAAAACAAGTAAAAAAAATTTTAGAGACCAAAACACGCAAGAACGACGAAGAACACGAAGAACGACCCTTGAATGCTCGAAGAACACCATGAACACGAAAATCATGAAACTTCACCAAAACAAACAAATAATATATCAAAATGACCGCATGACAACAAGGAATCTAAAAATGTAAACAAAAACATGAACAAGTCAACAATGAACGCACAATGATAAAAGATATAACCGAAAATTTGAAAAGTTTTAAAAAAAATTAAATTTCAGATACGCAAAATATAATGCATTGATCGTTGAAAAGTTTAGTTATAAAGAATCTAAAACACAAATCGAACATAACTCAACAAACGATTTTGAAAACGGAGCACCGAGTCAAGATTAATCACGAAAAGTGCAATCTTGGGTTTTTGAAAAAGAACGAAAAACCAGAAAATGATGAAACAACAAAAAAATTGCAGAAATTTAGGAGTTTAAGGGTTGAGAATTCATACCATTTCGTCTAGGATTGTCTTTGTTGTTCGTTTAGGACCCATAAATTTATATATATATAGCGAAAATGAAGAAGAAACTGAGAGGAAGGTGATGAAGGTAGAGAGAGAAAGAGTCGAACAGAGAGAGAGAGGAAGAGAGTCGGGGAAGAGAGAGAGACGGAGAGAGAGTTGGTGAGGGATTGAGGTAGGTGATGATGAATATATATAGGTTAGGTTTAAAATTTTTGCACTGATATGGAAATAATTGGGTCAAAAATTTAAAAAGATGGGAAGTTGAAAGGATGGGCATTTATGAGGGGTTTTATGATAAGAAGAGCATTAAATACTGAATGACACAAAGTACGATTGATGTGATATCTTGGTTTTTGAAAAACTGCTCCACTTTCCCTTTAAGTGTATGAGCAATTTAGACTAATTTTTGCACAAACACCAAAAACATCTATTTTGGTGTAAGTTTGGGGTGCAAGAAATATATCCCCAGAAGATAAATTTTTTCGAAAAACGTAAAACGAGGGAAAAAATTAATTGCACAAGTACCCTTGAAAAATTAATGGAATGTCAAAAGACAAAGATTCCTACAATAAATAAGAACAATCATACCTGGTACTTGTGAAAAATTAATGCGATCAATCATTGATATTGAATTTTGAGCATTGAATGAGCCGCAATAGTAAATGCGCGCATGAAGGGGCGCATTACTCATCAAGGCGCGCAAAATGTTATAGATAGCATTACGTAATAGTGGCGCAGAGATGTTTGAGCGCGCATAAGCATTTGAAGTGCATTAGATGCTAGGCGCGCATGAGATGCTAGGCGCGCAGGAGATGCTAGGCGCGCAGGATAGTAAGGCGCGCACAGTGAATCTTATGGTGCATGAAGTTTCTTTGAAACTTTGAAATGATTTAACATTTGAACCTAGTTTACTCATAACTCAACAAAACATAAAATCATTAGTATTGACAAAACTATATTGAATTTAGTTGAGTTCAAGCATACCCATTTCACCTCTCAAAAACGTGAACCGTTTCGCGTCAAGTGCTTTTGTTAAAATGTCGGCGATTTGATAGCGGTTCCCACGTGTTCCAAATGAATATTGCCCTTCTCCACGTGGTCTTTGAGGAAGTGATATTTGATGCCGATGTGCTTGGTCTTTGAGTGCATGACAGGATTTTCAGAAACCGCAATTGTTGATATATTGTCGCAGTAGATGGGACAATTTTCTTCGATGATATCATAGTCCACCAATTGCTGCTTCATCCAAAGTATTTGACAACAACAACTTCCCGCAGCGATATATTCGGCTTCGGTTGTTGAGACAGATACAGAAGCTTGTTTCTTACTTGCCCATGACACAAGTCGATATCCGAGGAAACGACAAGTGCCACTAGTGCTTTTCCTATCAATGGTACATGCTGCGTAATCCGCATCTGAATAACCTACAAGTTTAAAGTTCGAATCTTTGGTGTACCAAAGTCCAAGGTTAACAGTACCGGAGAGATATCTTATAATACGTTTCACAGCAATTAAGTGTGCTTCTCTAGGGTCGGATTGATAACGAGCACAAACACAAACACTAAACATAATATCAGGCCTACTAGCAGTAAGATAAAGGAGTGAGCCAATCATACCTCGATAGAGCGTTTGATCAACACGTTTACCTTTTAAATCTTTGTCGAGTTTGTTGCCGGTGGCCATTGGAGTATCGTATGATTTAGCATTTTCAAGTCCAAACTTCTTGATTAAGTCCTTTGTGTATTTGGCTTGATTGATAAAAATGCCTTCACTCATTTGCTTGATTTGAAGCCCGAGGAAGAATGTGAGTTCTCCCATCATGCTCATTTCAAACTTGCTCTTCATTAGTTTCTCAAAGCACTTGCACAACAATTCATTAGTAGAACCAAATATAATATCATCAACATAAATTTGAACAAGTAATTTATGACCATTATGTTTGGCAATGAAAAGAGTTTTATCGATTTTATCGCGAGTGAAGCCTTTTTCGATGAGAAACTTGGATAGTGTATCGTACCATGCTCTTGGTGCTTGCTTGAGTCCATACAAAGCTTTCTGGAGTTTGTACACATGATTTGGAAATTGAGAATCTTCAAATCCAGGTGGTTGAGCTACATAGACTTGTTCTTGGAGTTCACCATTTAGAAACGCGCTCTTCACATCCATTTGATATAACTTGAAGTTCTTGTGAGCGGCGTAAGCTAGAAATAATCTGATAGCTTCAAGTCTTGCTACGGGCGCAAAAGTTTCATCGTAGTCAATTCCTTCTTCTTGCCTATAGCCTTGTGAAACCAACCTTGCCTTGTTTCTTGTGATGGTTCCATTCTCATCCATCTTGTTCCTGAATACCCATTTCGTACCAATCACTCCATGATCATTTGGTCTTGGAACTAGAGTCCAACCCTTACATCGTTCAAATTGATTGAGTTCTTCTTGCATTGCAACAACCCAATTAGGATCTTGGAGCGCTTCATCAGCCTTCTTCGGTTCAATTTGAGAGATAAAAGCAGTGTAAGCAACAAAGTTTGTAGCTCTCCTTGTACGAACACCAACTTGTAGATCACCGATGATATTAGCAATTGGGTGACCTCTAACTTCACGAATTTCAGGAGGTAAGTTAAGTTGAGTCGTAGTAACTTGAAGGTCTTCAATTGGTACATCTTCACCAGATTCAAAGTCATTAAAATTTGGGGGTTGAACTGGCTCAGAATCAAAATTTGGGTTAACACCAGATGCAGTAGTAGAAATAGGCGCGTGAGAGGAATCATGAGGCATATCATTGGAATGAGGCGCAATAGAGGATTCACCAGGCGCATTATAAATTGAATTAGGCGCATTTGATGTAGATGGATTTCCTTGTGTTGATAGATTCTGATCTTGAGTGGGCGCAACATGAATAGGAGCACCTGTATCATTTAGCTCAACAGAATCATCAGCAACATTTGGAGCCAAATGTGGCTCAATGAGAAAATGTTCATCAAACATAACATGTACAGATTCAACTATCACTAAAGTAGATCTATTAAAAACACGAAAAGCTTTAGAGTGTTTGGCATACCTAACAAAAACACATTCGTCGGCTTTGGCATCGAATTTACCACTATGTTCGTTTCCGTTGTAGAGGATATAACATTTACAACCAAAGATCTTGAAGAATGCAATGTTGGGAGTTCTACCACGCCAAAGTTCATACGGAGTCTTGTTGTAAAGTTTGTTGATGAGGGAACGATTTTGAGTAAAACATGCAGTGTTGATAGCTTCTTCCCAAAAGTACTTAGGCAATTTAGCTTCAGCTATCATCGTATTTCCCGCTTCAATCAACGTCCTATTCTTTCTTTCAACAACGCCATTTTGTTGAGGGACTCCGGCGGTTGAAAAGTTGTGATCTATCCCATGATCTTCACAATATCGAGCAACACCGTTGTTTTTGAATTCTGTTCCATTGTCGGATCGAACACTAACGATGTCATCTTCTTTTTGGGTTTGGAGCAGTCGAAATAAGGTAGTGAGAATATCATAACAATCATCTTTTGTAATCATCATCTCCACCCATGTATATCTTGAATAATCATCCACCACAACTAGAGTATACTTGTTTCTTCTAATACTTGCGGTGGTAACTGGTCCAAATAGATCAATGTGAAGCAATTGCAAACATCTAGTAGTTGAAGGATTTGACTTGCTTGAAAATGACTGCTTCGGTTGTTTGCCAAGTTGACACGCGGCACACTTTTTGTCATGATGATCAGCAACCTTGGGAAGTCCTTTGACAAGATTATTCCTGCTGAGTTTAGATAGATACTTGAAGTTCAAGTGACTTAAGCGCTTGTGCCACAGCCAACTATTTTTGCTCACACTTTTTGCTACAAAACAAAGATTAGTACTAGAGTTCATACTATGGAAGTCAATAATATAAATATTTGTCTTACGATATCCCGTGAGTAAGATAGCTCCAGTTTTGCCATTCTTGATAAGACATTGAGTTGAGGTGAAGTGGCATTCTAATCCTTTGTCGCAGAATTGAGATATGGATAATAAGTTGTGCTTGAGCCCTTCGACGAGAGAGACTCTTTCAATGCACACTTTGTCTTTCTTGAGCTTTCCATATGCAACAACTTGACCTTTGTTATTATCACCAAATGTTATTGAGGGACCTCTTTCTTCATGGACATCTTTTAATAAGGATTCATCTCCAGTCATGTGTCTTGAACACCCACTATCGAGAATCCATTCATAATTTCTAGCTTTTGAAGATCCAGCCATGAAACAAAGAACCTGAAATATAGACATTTAAGCAGGTCCCCTTTATTCCTTTTGGGTCCTAGGGTTAGCAACTTTTGACAACCCACTCTTGCTTGACCTTAGGGTTTTTACGTCCTTTGGCATTGGGAGTGAATCGCAAAAGGCATTCCACGGCCTTGTGTCCTGAACAATCACAAATGGAACAATGATGAAAGCCACCAATCACATGAGTTTTCACAAACTCTTTACTTTTCTTTGGGATAGCATTCTTCTTTGGGTCAGATGGACTAGCCTTAACAAAATCCTTCTTTTGAAATTTTGGAGCGCTTGATCTAAGAGGGCGCATATGGCTAGAAGGCGCACGGCGATGACGCACGTGGCTTCTAGGCGCATAATGAGCACTCGGAGAAGGAGCGCGCTTTGTTTCAAGAGGGATTTTGCTAGAGGATGATTCATCTGTAGCTATATCTTTCCCATTAGCTTTCCCAAATTGCTTCATTGGGTAGACATAATGGAATGTTTGTCTCTTGACTTTTTCCTGTCCTTTACCCATTGAATTAGAATGTTTTTCCTTGGGAATTTCAAAAGTTTGCTGGTTTGTAAATTCACTATCTATTTCAGCACAGACATCACATTTAAAGTTGTCACTAGTTGATGAGAATCCCAAGCCACTTTTATCACCACTGACTTTTTGGGACTCAAATATATTCTCCATAGTAACACGAGAATTGGACCACTCATTTGTAATCTTTTTAAGATCAGTAATTTGAGCAACCAATTCATCGTTTTGAACTTTAAGAAGTGAGTTCTGTTCTGTTAGAAAAGTGTTTTTAATAGTAAGAGGAGTCATGCTCTTTATCTGCTCCTTAAGGAGGGTGAGTTCAGATTTAAGTAGAGATTTCTTGGTCTTAAGCTGGGAAATTTCATCACATGTTAGTGCTAAAGCTTCCTTCATACTATCAAATCTAGTGATTACCTTTTCAGCCTTTTTGAACAATTTTTCTTGTTCAGCAATCACTTCATCATCATTGATTTTGGAGATTGGAGCAGTTGGTTCAACTTGAGGTCTAGTGTATGCTCCTTTTTTCAACTTGTTTCTTGCACTAAGATCACATCGTGAGAATAACAATCCACCATCGCTTTGAGCTGGAGTGAGAAATCCTTGTTCAACGAGCTCGCTGATGGTTGGTCCTTTCTTCCTTTTCACTTCTTGAAAACCTATAGATTTCTTGATAGGTTTATTCAAGGCATTCATATCAGGAACATCCTTGGAGAAGTCATCATCATAATCATAAGTATCAACTTCATCATCATTTGCCATCAAACAAATGAGTCTATCATCGGAATCTTCATCGCTCTCATCTGAGTCTGTTTCAATCCAAGTGTTCTGCTCATTTGCTGGTGCTTCTTCTTCCGCAACCATTCCCTTGTGTCGAGTGAATTTGGGAGTAAACTTGGGAGTATGGCTGCTCTTCTTCTGCATATATTCAAATTTTGGAGTTGGGCAGCTTGAAGCAAAGTGTCCTGGTTTCCTGCAATTAAAACAAACAAGGTCTTCTTTTCTTTTTGAGTCACTGCTCCTCGTGAACTTTGGAGGAGTTCTGCTGGTAGATCCTTGAAATTTGCTGGTTGATCCACGCTTGGTAAATTTTCTAAACTTCTGGAATCTCTTCACAAATAAAGCGAAGTCTTCATCGTCCATGTCCAATAGCTCAGAAGTAGAAATTTTGGGATCGGAACTTTTCTCATCATGAGTAGGCGCAGGAGCAGGCGCAGGTGCAGGCGCAGCTTCTCTGTGCGCTACCATAGCCATAGATTTTGACTTTCCTTCAGTTTCGCTGATTCATTGGAGTTTGAGCTCATAAACCTTGAGATTTGCATAAAGTTTCCTTAAATTCCAAACGTCTAAAGTTCTGGCATCTTCAAGAGCACTAGATTTATGTAGGTATCTTGATCCAAAGGCTTGGAGAAAGTTGACATTCAAATCTTTGTTAGAAAACTTCATGCCAAGTGAAATACATAGATTCATAATTTCACAGTAGCGTTCATAAGTTTGTCTTAAACTTTCACCGGGGAGTTGAGAGAAATTGTTGAATCTCTTTTGAACTTCATATTTCTTGTTTTCCTTGTAGACGGTGTCTCCTTCAATATGCTCTTCAATAGCATCCCATAGCTCATTGGCGGTAGCGCAATGCATGACTTGTTGTTTCATAGCCGTGCTTAGAGTGCTTAGAAGTATGTTTCTTGCTTTGCCATCATTTGCAACTCTTCTTGTTTCTTCCTCAGTCCATTCCTCTTTTGGTTTCTTGACGGTTGGTTGAACATCATTTGTTCAGTCCATTCCTCTTTTGGTTTCTTGACGGTTGGTTGAACATCATTTGTACGCGGATTTGGATTCGCTTTTATAGGAATGTAAGGTCCATAAACCACGGTGTCATGAAGTCTTTCATTGATTGAGTTGAGATGAGTTAAGATGCTGAATTTCCACACGTCAAAATGATCTTCATCAAAGACCGGAACGTGAGTATAGTTTGCAGTTGCCATAGGTTTTGAGTTTGCCATTTAGAATCGGCACCCAAGCTGTTAAGCTTGAAAAACGAAAATGTTTTATAAAGGTGTTTGCTCTGATACCACTTGTTGGTCCCAAAGGGAAACAAGGGTATGAAAAATAGCTAGAGGGGGGGGGGTGAATAGCTGTTTTAAAATTCTTTTCGTACCCTTGATAAACTCAATTGCAAATGCGCACTTTATCAAATAAGCGTTATGATATGCGCCTAAGTGAGTGAGTGAAATGCACAGCGGAATTTAGTAATGTAAATAGGCGCAAAGTATGATAAAGGGGGCGCACACACACTCTAAGTATTTTGGCTCAAAGTGGGTGAAATAAGAAACTAAGGCAAATGAGTTAACAACACAACACAATTCAGTTCAATCAATCTACAATGAGTAAACAAGCAAATAGTGAGTGAAGATAATAACTTGAAAGTAAATGACAAGATAATAACACAAGCTATTTGGAGAGGTTCGATCAATGAAAGATCTACGTCCTCTACCAAGATGGTTAGTCTTGGATTTCTAATGGAGATCTTATATAATGAGTGAGTGTTACAAATTACAACTTTTGAGCTTCTACACTAACTCAAGATCTAATATTCTATGAATGAACAAATCCAAAACAATAACCGGTGTATCTCTAAAAGAAGGATCTAAGTGATCAAACTTAAAGAGGTGCGTGTGTGATTTTAGTATCAAGGCTCTTTAGATCTTTATGATTTAGAGCACAATGAAACTAAAGTGTTATAGCTTGAAGATCTGGGCTAAGGATGAAGGTATGAAGATGTTCTTGAGGAATTCTGGAAAAACAAAGGCAATCTTCAAATCTTCAACAAATGCTTTGAGAGAAAAATTCTTGAAATTCTTAGCAAAACTCAGCAACTTCAAAATGTTGAAGTTATGGGGTATTTATAGTGAACTTCCAAAAACTAGCCATTGGAGATCCTTGTGGATAAGATGTGCTGTCGTTCGTTGATTGGAGCACGCATATATTATGGCCATTTTGACACTCAACATAAATGTGACCGTTGTGGACGTGTGTCAACAGATTAGGCGCATATGCATCTTTTAACCACCGTTGGATCATTGGCGTAATTTGAATTCTCTTCAAGTCTTTGAATCTTCAATAAATCACTGAGTGTTGAATAAACACTTTGAGGCGCGTTGAGCCAAGAGGCGCACAGTATGTGTGCGCTAAACCAAGGGGCGCAGAGGCGCGTAACATAGCTAGGAAGAAATCCTTACGCGCGCGCTCTGAAAGGCGCATGGCGAGAATAAAGAAAGGCGCACGGCGCGTGGCGCAGGAGGCGCATATGCGCGGCTCAAACTCACTGAGTGATTTTTCTTGAATCTTGATCTTCTTTCCCTATTTCTAAGCCTATTCTATAACAATGGACAACCTAAAAAATGAAGTATAAATACTTCTTACATGTGGGCCTATGTCCGTGAAATAGAACTTAGGTGATGAATCAATCAAATCTAATAAATCCTATTACACTAAAACTGAGATATATGTGGGCATACCCAACACTGGTGTCTCTTATTCCTAAACTCCTGCAACAAACGCAAGAGGTGAGCTCTTCATAAAATAAATCTAAACATGGTACACCCCTCTGTCACAATTGGAGGTAAGTATTTCTTGTTCTGCAACTTTTCAGTTATGATTATTGACTTGGGCTTTGATGTCTAAAAATTGTAAAGTTGTTATTCATATGAAATCAGTGGGGAACTTTAGGACTACTGTGTGGAGTGTTTGTATGGGGTTACTGATGTGCTAGGATTACTTAATTTATTGTGTGAATACTTGGTGTGCCGGTCGTGCTTTAATATAATTTTGGTGTCTGTTTAATGAAATAGTTAAGAGTGGTTTGATGGTTTATTGTTACAATATTTGAAGAACAGCAGCCACCATCTATTGTGTTCTTGCCATCTAACTTTGTGTTTTACAATGCGGTTGTGATCCACTTAATTTTTTAGGGGTGGTTTGTTGGTTGTTTGGCGGTGATAATTTGATGGAAAAGATGGGCATGTAATCACCCCGTAGTAGATTTCTTCCCCTTTAGGTTTACAATGAGGACATTGCACATTTTAAGTTTGGGGGTGGGAATATATTTTTAATTTATTTGCTTTTGTTTTGTTTTAGTTATAAATTGTTTTTCTATGTTTTGTTTTAGTTATAAATTGTTTTTCTATTTTTTTGTTTTTTTGTGTTTGTCGGGTTCGAACTACGGTGACCTGAGCCCCTTATTGTCCTAGGGGGAACGTAGGCAACTTCGGTGCGGTCAAACTCATTTTCTTGCTTTTAATTAAAAAAAAAAAAAAAAAAAAATCTCTTGTAGTTCTTGTACTCTTTACTAGTTTACTACCTCCAATGATGATTTATTTTGCAAAAAAGGATAAAAGCTTGTGAATTTCGGTACAGGTGGAATTTATGAAATATTTAACTTAGGTTCCATGATTAAGTTATAACTTCCTAGTGCACTATTCAATATATACCATATCTTTGGGTGTTGAAATTTTGCTTATCTTTATCGAGTTATAGTACCCTTGCATTATCTTATGTGAGATTGTGAGATTAAAAGGTAGGCATGAGGAAAATTGGACTGTGCGTCTCCTTGAAGTGAGTCTCAATTAAGTGGAAAAATCCCCCAATAAAACGGTCTTAGTTAAGAGGAGTGGGAGAAATGGCAAGGAGCGAAAGCATTGAATCGAATGCTCGCAAAAATGCGATAAAGGCCAAAAATAAAAGGGATATGTGGTAATACGATAATTCCCAATCCTTGGTGCCAATCCCCATTCCAAGAATAAAAAAAAAAAATCTTGTACCTACGAAGACCTAATTGGCCAGAAATAATATGGATATATATATACATAAATAAATATAAAGGGGAATCAAGCAATAAATTGTGTGGGAGCTCATCAAAGGAGAATCATGTGTTGAATTTTTCTTATGCCTTGATTTAATACGGATTCAACAAGAGAATGTTTGGGTACTATGCTTTATAAAGTTATTCATATCTTGATAGGCTAAGGAATGGTATTTATATTCTATATGCACAAGAGATTTATAGCTTGATCATTTTGCCTAAGAAAAATATTTAATTTATTCCAAGTGTATAGTCATTTGCATGGTTTTGTTCCTAACCCGTGTTGAGACGTATGGTAGTATGTTTTTCATGTTAACTACGGGAGAGACTCAAAAATATTGTAGTAGTTTTCTTTATTTTTGTGTTATATTAGTATTTATGTTTATTGTTTAATTGTTTAGTTTTTTTTTTTTTTTTTACTTGAGGACAAGTAAATGATTAAGTTTGGGGGTATTTGATGAATGAGTTTTTACTCATTCTATTGGGTACTTTTAGGCTTAATTATTGCTTTGTTCTCAAGCTTTTGTTATTTGATTTGGGTCTTTTATGTTTTTGTTGTCTAGGGTGATTATATGCTCAATCTAGAAGAAAAGGGAGAAAATGAGCTTAATTGATTGAAGTTGGGAAGGCTAAGGACTGCTGTGCAAAGATTACATATTTCAGGGACCAATCTGCCAGTTCTGAAACTTCGAGACCAATCTGCAGCAAACTGGAAGTTCAGGGACTGATATGGAATTTATGAAAGTCTGGGGACTAAACTGCAAAATCATGAAACTTCAGGGACTAAAGTGAAATTTCAGAATTCAGCCCTGTTTGATCCGAAAATCAGCCTCAAGCAGAAGATTGTTTTATGTAGTTTTCTTTTTATTTTAGGATTTTGATTTTATTAGTTTCCTTTTTCTTTTGATTCCCTTTTTCTTTTAGAATTCCTTTTTAGTTTAGGTTTTAGATTTAATTTTTCCTATAAATACTTGACTAGGTTTTTAGTATTTTTTATCAATCATGTAGCTAGTAAATACTTTGTAAGGTTTGCAAGGTTGGGGAGATTGTTCTTGGGATCTTCATGAATTTCTTGCATGTTGTATAGACCTAGCGGAAAGTATTAACATAAAGGAAATAATAGGATTGCAATCCGGCGACCGGACCGTCCCAATTCTTACATAAGTGAACGAATCCATGAATTGAGATTAATAACTTGATTTTTATCATAGCATAGGGGATATGATTGTGAATCTATATTCTGCAAATCTTATCATTTATATGCTAGTCATATTGATCATCTATCTTATTTTATTATCTTTTATTTTATTGTTTTTAAAATAGTTAAATAACTTAGAATTAATCCAAGTCTCTGTGGTTCGACCCTTGTGTTTGCATATTGCTATGACGATAGCTCGTGCACTTGCGAGGTAATATAATTTTGTCTATCAAGGGGCTTCCTCTCTTGTTCTCTCTCTCTCTCTCTCTTGTTCTCTCTCTTGTTCTCTCTCTCTTGTTCTCTCTCTCTCTCTCTTCTCTTAAAGGCTCGTGCAAGTCGTCTGTACAATTCTGTCTTTTTTCGTTATTTTTGAGTAGACTGAAATAAAAAAAAAAACGACGCTAAAAGAATATACCCACCTAGATTGAAAACCCGCAAGGGCGGTCTAGAGAAAAAGTAGGGTGCGTCTAAAAGGAGGTAGAATCCCCCACCTTTTGTCCTCACCAAACTAGGGCTACCCTAGCGGAATTGGGCCGAGTACTGATACTCCAACAAGATCATTCCCCGCAGAAAGTCATCTCTCTCCATCGAAGCTCAACATGGATGACCTCTTTCTAATACCCTCACCAAACTGGGGCTGTCTCAATGGAATTGGACCGACTACCGACACTCCAACAGGATCACTCTCCATGAAAGGTTATCTCTCCACCAATGTTCAACATGGTTGACTTCCTCCAAGAGCCCCCATCAAAATGAGGCTTCCCCAAAAGAAATTAGGTTGAATGCCTGGCAACCCGATAAAATCATACTCACCCGAAGGACTACCCTAATCAATAAACCCGACGAAGGACAAGTACTTGAATTAATTAGACTGCAATTAATTATAAGACATCTTTATAAATTCGTTACATTTTCAAAGTGTTTCCTCTCACGACACATTATTTATAAACCCGCACGCTCGGTCTCCACTGAATTTACAAAGTGTCTCTTGTCTCATCTCCATGATGTCCTAACTGACTCGATCCTACGCCATTTACCCTACAAACTTAGGACACCCTTGGGTCCTGCATCCTGTCTCCCTTAGGTCAAAATCCCTAAATCTCCTTTAGACAGCAGTTTCTAAACCCAACTAGGGTACCCTTAGGTCCTGCGCTCTAAGACTTCATACATGCTATCTACATGCTATTTACATGTCATCTACGTGCTATCTACATGCCATTTACATACTATTCACACGCTATTTCCTACTCTACGTACTACTTGCTACTGTACATATTACATATTACATAATATAAATGTTTATACAGTCATCCATAAATATATGATATGCTACTGTCTGGGCTCTACGCTAACAAAATGCAGAAACTAAGAAGCCGATCCACTAGCATCGCCTCGAGTCCTCTTCCGAGGACGTCCGCTCAAAGCACCATTGTTATCACTGGAAGGGGGAGAACCACCACATCCTGCCACCTTGCGAAGACTCTTCGCCAACTTCTTGTGTAAACTCCGAATCACTGACCATAGGCCGGCCTCACAATTTGTCATAGTCTCATATGTCCGAGGAGTCACCAAGAAAAAAGGCAGCACAAGTGTGTCAACATAGTCCGAACTAGAGGATTATTAAAGACAGAAGTGGGATGAATAAAAGAAAGGGTAAGGTACATACACTGATATAACCCGCCAGGATCTAAAACTCTAGAGCTATCTCACTCTCCTCATGCTGCACCCACTGAGGGCTGTCATCACCATCTACATGATCATATAGAGGGACTCCAAAAACCATGTCAAAGGAAAGACATGCTGGGCCCGGTGCCACCGACTCAACAAACCTCTGCCCCATCTCCACAGTTTCTCCTCTATCACAGCGGGTGAGCCCCAAAGGCACGTCCCAACAAAGTCATCATACGAGGTTCCCTCTGCAACAAACTGTCTAGCATCAAGGCCCTCGGTCAACCTAACCCTGTCATGTAGAAACACTAGATCTACAACTCCGACCTAGGGAACGGTACTAAGAAGAAAGTTCCTTCCCCACACTAAGGACATAACCTCTCACTCAAATAAAGGGCATCCCCGCCATATCCAATAAAAAAACTCCACTGGCCCGTCGCCTCAAGCACAACTGCGATCTATAACTCCGATCTAGGGAACGGTACAACTCTGCCAAGCCTGTAGCTCCCACACGCAAGTCGACCCACTACGTCCAAATCCACCAGACATCCAAGCAGTGGAATCATCATCGTCGTGCAAGAATGGTCTGTGACAACTCATACCAAGTAAATGCATGGGCAGTCACCTCTACATCACCGCCTCCAGCCTCGAGATCCACCAA
Source organism: Campanula takesimana (assembly GCA_026119855.1). NCBI lineage: Eukaryota > Viridiplantae > Streptophyta > Magnoliopsida > Asterales > Campanulaceae > Campanula > Campanula takesimana. The sequence continues at coordinate 1,271,992 of JAOWBW010000405.1, read as the reverse complement.
CATCGCCTCGTACCGCTTCTTAAGGCCACCTAGACTTACGTTGTACCCACTCCCGATATCGGCACAATTGAATCCGATCAAACTCCAAAGTCTACATACACTCCCAACGGTAAGGAGGATATCATCACTTCACCACAAGAGCCATGAAGTCCAATGTAGTCACCATACTCGCTCCCCAACCAAAGAGGAATGTATAAGTGGTATCCCACAAATGCTCCCGCAGTGCCATAAACAGATCAGTGCTCTTGGTCAACTTTCCCTGACCGGACAAGCTCTCGAAGAATGCTCCCAAGCCGGTGGCCCGCACCTTACTCTGTACAGTCTCTGGGATCCTCTCCCACAAGCTATGCACAATGCTACACGAGCCCCTTGATTTCAAAGGGGGCAATACAACCAACAATCACAAGCAGGTATACACAGCAAAGGTATGTGATTAACCTAACAGTTTAATTTCATAAACATGTGTAAATATAAACTGTTACATTAGGAGAATCCCCAAAATTTCCAACAAAATACTATAAACCCTAGTCTACTTAGGACAAAACAAGTCAACTCAAAACAAATTCAAGACAAGTCAACTCCAAACAAGTCCAAAACATTTCAATAATTAACGGACAAAAAATATGACTTCATCTAAAATAAGCTTTCTCAATGAAACACTTATGTACATTACACTCTAACAAAAGTCAAACAACCCTTCTAACAAAGTCAACAAAGTCAAAGATCGGACCAAAAATTACTTAATACAAAAATTGTGTTATTCAACAAAACCACCTAAATCAATACATTACACAAATAAATCAATCAACTTGGGTCGAAATCTACAAGTTTCATGAAAACCCCAATTTAAGGTCATTAAACCCTAAATACAAAATTAATCAACCAAACACCGTAACTTTGGGTAAATTGTAATTAAACCCCTCATTCAAAACAACTTCCAACTAAGTCCCTTGTATTCTACATTTAATCAAACCTTCTCGTTCGAAGTAATTAACGATCAAACCTTCTCGTTCGAAGTAATTAACAGTCAAACCCTTCATTCAAGATAAATTACAGTCAAGTCCCTCAATCCGAAACAACTTACAATCAAGTACATAAAATAAACAAATTACAATTAAATCCATCTGCGGTTAACATTTACATATTTAAAACCCCGAACTTGGGTAATTTACAAATCAACAAGAATTAACTTAAACCCCAAACTTGGGTTATTTACAATTAAAATCTTCACGAATAACATAAAATCTACTTAAACCCCAAACTTTGGGTAACTCACAATCAAATACATCATTTGAAAAACTTACAACCAAAACCCCATATCTTGGGTAATTTTCAAACAAAGCACCTCAACTTAACATCATCCAAATCCAAACCCCGTACCTTGGGTAATTTACAATCAAAACCCATACCTTGGGTAATTTATAATTAAAACCCCATACCTTGGGTAATTTACAATCAAAATCCCAAACCTTTGGTAATCCACAACCAAATTAACAATAATTTATTCGAAACCCCAACTTTGAGTAAATTGCAATCAAGCCCCTCACTAAAAATGAATTACAATCAAATCCTATATGTTTAAGCATTAACATACTTAAACCCCAAACAAGGGCAATTACAAAAAAATAACCATTTAAAACCCCAAAGCTTGGGTAAATCACAATCAAAATCTTGACACTCAAAGTAAGATGTAAATAAACCCTGAATTTGGGTAATCTACAAATTAAAACTCTTTGCAATCTATATAAGATTCATTTAGACCCCAAACTATGGGTAAAATATAACTAAATCTCTACAAAATTCACTTAAACCCCCACACATTGGGAAATTCACATCCAAAACATCTCTAAACTCAAACAATCAAAGCTCAAACCCTAGACTATAGGTAATTTCACTCAAACTTCTCAATGGTTAAACCTAAACAATAGGTATCTTTACATCTACAAGTCTCCAAACTTTACACACTCTCTACTTCAATCCCTCAAACTTGCAATTAGTCACAAATGATCATACTAAAACTCTAAAAGTGTTATAGTCATACACTTATACTAAAACATATTGCAAAAACACTGCAACCTTTAGGATTTGTCCTTAGTCCGTTCCTTCGGTCCAAAAGACCCCTATAAATTTAATAAATCTTTTGTCCGGAAGACCTCGTAAATTACCAAACCCGGTCCGGAAGACCGTGTAAACTACCAAATCCGGTCCGGAAGACTGCGTAAATTACCAAACTTAATGAACCGGTCCGGAAGATCGCGTAAATTGCCAAATCCGGTCCGGAAGACCGCGTAAATTACCAAACTTAATGAATTGGTCCGAAAAACCTCGCAAATTACCAAACCCGGTCCGGAAGACCGCGTAAATTACCAAATTCGGTCCAAAAAACCGTATAAATTGCCAAATCCGATCTGGAAGACCGCGTAAATTACCAAACTTTATGAATTGTTCCGGAAGACCGCGTAAATTACTAAAACAATCTATAATTAAAGGTCGGAAACGTCCATAATCCCTAAGATTATAATTGGAGGTGGGAAACGTTCATAAACCCGAAGGCGGATTAATGAAATCGTCGTAAATTCCTTAAATAACTAAATCAATTTATAATTGGAGGTCGAAAACGTCTATAAACCCAAAAAATTATAATTGAAGGTGAGATGCATCCATAAACCCTTCATGTTAAGAAAGTTATTAGGCGTAACCCGTGCGAGCTCTAGACAATCAGCATTACCAGTTACCGGATTCTGCGGTCCTGAGGACTATACCTCTATAGGCACCATAGTTTACCGAGTAAGTTATGTGATTCACGCGTGACGTAAGATGGCTTCTTCAAACCGTATGTCTCATGTTTTGGCATAACCCTTTGTAAGGATCCCGCCCCGTGACGAAGGGAAACGAAGGGGTTTTTTCATTTCGAAGGGCAAAAAACCAAACACGGTTATCACGCAAAACATAACGGAGTCGCCACATTTGTTAATTATTTAACCCAACAAATGGAAAGGTTGGAGATTCTATTATTTCGGAGGTCAGGTTACGCCTTGGGAAGAGTTTTACATCACCCAAGTTGCCTCGGATAGGACCGAGTCTCCTTAACGTTAGTTAACAAACGTGCATGTGTGTGTGTGTATTTCAATAATGGAAGAAACTGACATTTTAACAAAACTGGTTAATTATTTAACAGGAAAGGGTTATTTTACAAACATTCCAGTCAAAAGGGAAGAGACTGGAAAATGCACTCCCTGGCCAAAGTAGCCGTACGGCTAGGGTGAGCATTCCAGGGTTTTTTGACAGTTTATCAGAAAACTGTCCAGTTTCAGGCAAAATAGAGTGTTCTTGCTGAAACTGGACTGTGATGATCACTTTCAATTATTTTATTTAACAAAAACATGGATTTAATCATCCCTATGTCATTGATCACAAATAAGGCACCAAAAACAAAGATTTTGGGTGTGATCAAGACAATCATTGGGGAAGTTTTGAGAAAGGTGATGAACATGCCGTTTGGGCCAAAATTGCCATTTGATGAGTAAAGATTGGAACTTTACCATCAAAATGGACTTTTTATGAAAGATTAACCTTAAGGGATAACAATAGAAACATAAAGATCCAATATTTATGACCCAATCTTAGGGATTTTCGGCTAGATCAAGGTTGGGATGATAAAGATTGAGCCTTTATCCCCCAACATGATCATCATGGCCTAGTTTGTGTAATACCAACATAAAGATATGAGCTTTCACCTTGATAAAAAGATCTTTAAGCTATTTAGAACAAGAAATTAAACCATGATCATCCTTAGGTTTGAACCTCTTTCACACAAAAGCATGAAGGGTACCTTGAATCATGCTCATGATTTAGTTCACATTATATGTATATATATAAGATATATATATGCTTGAAATGGACATGTATTGTAGTAATATAATATATGTATGCTTGAAATGGACAAGTCTTGCAAGAATGTAAATTTGCTTGAGAGGACAAGTCTTACAAGAATGTAAACAAGAACAAGTAATGTGGTTACCAAAGCATAATAGAGTTGAGATGAAGAGATGATGGGGAAAGGGGACCTCACCTATGATGGTTCTAGTCTATCTTCCTTTCCTTCACTCAATTATAAGGGTGATTTCTCTCTCAGACACGATATCTGCAGAGTTTTCCCTATCTAAACAATATTCTTCCCCCCCTGAAATGATCAGCATGGGGTTCAATTTATAGGGACTGAGGGTGCCATACATAGCCATACGTCTTAACCCCTCAGGTACCCAAACTATCCGTATGACTCGACTTGGCGAGCTTCTGGATTTTTCTAAGTTTAATTCCAGTTCAGTCCTGGAATATTAGGTTTATCCTAGTGAGGTCCTGGCCTATTGGTTTATCCCTAAATGGTACCAAGAATTCCTCTAAAGTAGGTCAAAATCAGATTAGGGTACTTACAGAGCCCCTCGGCAACGTCGCTTTTGAAGAAAGCGGGGTTGTCGACAAAATAAGCATCCCAATCTGATGGGAGGACGGCTTGGCCGATTTGTTCTATGGCTGGACCTAGAGGTATAGGATTCCTACGTATCCCTATTCGAGGGAATCAAGCCTAACGTAGTTCGGGTGAGAGATTTTAAGGCTAATCAAACCTATGGGCCTTAGGTGGATATTCATTCATCCTTTCCTAAACAGGCATGGCTCAAAGGCCGAACTTGGTCAACTTGGCTCTATTCCGAGAGGGTTGACTAAGAGGGCTGGCATGGCTCAGAGGCTCAAATAATGGGCATGGCTCAGAGGCTAGACTTGATCGACTTGGCTCTATCAGGAGAGGGTCGACTCGAGGGTAACTGGTCTTACATCCGACTAAGGATTGCCGGGACACATTGGTTAATTTGGTCAACTTTTCTCATGGCGGAGGGTCGACTATACAAACTAGTCAACTTATCTCATGGCGGAGGGTCGACTACACAAACTGGTCAACTTATCTCATGGCGAAGGGTCGACTACACAAACTGTCTTACGTTTCTCCAGAATGTCATCACAACCATAGGTATTCTCTACCCTGACCACTCTCGGGGGACAAAGGTTTTCTTAACCTAATCATGACTATACTGGTCTTACGCCCTACCAAGGGCTGCCGGGGCAATAACGTCTTAACTTTCATCCTGGACTTACGAGGTACGGCCGGGACTTTCACGATTTCACTTTCTATCCTGGACTCACGAAGTACGGCCGGGTCAACCAAAATCCAATGGTGTTACGTCACACCGGACGGCAAAAGACACAACCTCACGAAACCTAATGGTCTTACGTCACGCCGGACGGCCAAAGGAAAAATCTCACAGAGCCTAATGGTCCTACGTCACGCCAGACGGCCAAGGGGCATATCTCACAAAACCTAATGGCCTTACGTCACGCCGGACAGCCAAAGGAGAAATCTCACAGAGCCTAATGGTCTTACGTCACGCCGGACGGCCAAAGGACATAATCTCACAAAACCTAATGGTCTTACGTCATGCCGGACGGCCAAAGGACATAATCTCACAAAACCTAATGGTCTTACGTCATTCCGGACGGCCAAAGGACAAATCTCACAGAGCCTAATGGTCTTACGTCACGCCGGATGGCCAAAGGACATAATCTCACAAAACCTAATAGTCTTACGTCATGCCGGACGGCCAAAGGACAAATCTCACTAAACCTAATGGTCTTACGTCACGCTGGACAGCCAAAGGACATAATCTCACAAAACCTAATGGTCTTACGTCATGCTGGACGGCCAAAGGACATAATCTCACAAAACCTAATGGTCTTATGTCATTCCGGACGGCCAAAGGACAAATCTCACAGAGCCTAATGGTCTTACGTCACGCCGTATGGCCAAAGGACATAATCTCACAAAACCTAATAGTCTTACGTCATGCCGGACGGCCAAAGGACAAATCTCACTAAACCTAATGGTCTTACATCACACTGGACAGCCAAAGGACATAATCTCACAAAACCTAATGGTCTTACGTCATGCCGGATAGCCAAAGGACACATCTCACAAAACCTAATGGTCTTACGTCACATTGGACAGCCAAAGGACACATCTCACAGAACCTAATGGTCTTACGTCACATTGGATAGCCAAAGGACAAATCCCACAGAACCTAATGGTCTTATGTCACGCCGGACGGCCAAAGGACATAATCTCTCTAAACCTAATGGTCTTACGTCACGCCGGACGGCCAAAGGACATAATCTCACCTAATGGACTTATGTCATGCCGAACGGCCAAAGGACATAATCTCTGTAAACCTAATGGTCTTACGTCACGCCGGACGGCCAAAGGACATAATCTCACCTAATGGACTTATGTCACGCTGGACGGACAAAGGACCAATCTAACCTAATGGACTTATGTCACGCCAGACGGCCAAAGGACAAATCTCATAGAGCCTAATGGTCTTACGTCACACCGGACGGCCAAAGGACGAATCTCACAGGGCCTAATGGTCTTACGTCATGCCGGACGGCCAAAGGACATAATCTCACTAAACCTAATGGTCTTACGTCACACCGGACCGCCAAAGGACAATTTTTCACATTTTTAACTGGACTTACGAAGAACGGCCACGTTAACTTCACAAATTCAAACTCTTAACCTAGACTTACGAGGCGCGGCCGGGTTAATTTCACTTAAACTCTTAACCTGGACTTACGAGGCGCGTCCGGGTTAACGCTAATTCTCATATTCTTAACTGGACTTACGAAGTACGGCCACGTTAATTTCACAAAGCTGGTCTTACGTCCATCTAGGGACTGCCCGGTTTTCATTTTCATTGGGAACCTAATCTTTCTAGGTTCAATTCAAGTTGCATGAGCCAAAAGGGGCATTTTTCGGGGGTATTTATGACATTGGTTGGGAAGGGGCTTTGAATGGGTAGGACCACAAAGCTAACTCTCAACAAGAAATCATTAATTCTGGCAGGGCTAAAGTAGCCACGGCTAGGGGAGGAAACACTCCTTTTTCATTCAATTTTTTTCCAGGCCTGATCATCTTTTTAAATGCCACAGTCTGAAGTTCATCAATCAGTTCATCATCTTCATTTCGAAAGCTTTCTCTTCCATGGAGCCTTTTCTTGTGGAAAAACAACAAAAATTGTCCAAAACTCATCAAGAATGCTTTGAGGGCAACCTTAGGCTTTGGATGCGGTACCGTATGAGGAATCACAAGGGAGTTTTCTGATCCAAACTTGGTCTCCAATCCCTTTGGTCTCTCAAGGAGTTCATCCCGGATCATGAGCTATTAAGAGCCGCTGCGTCCTTTTGGGATATTAGGAGACATGTATATTGCTTCTCCTACAACGAAATCACTCCAACCTATGAGGATTTCAAGGCTTTGGTGGGTGGCGTAGACACGGAGGTCATTGCTCTCCCCTCAGTTGATGACACCATGTGTGTCGAAAGGTTGGTCTCTCTTCTCGACATTCCTTTGGAAGAGGCCCAATGTATGGTTCTTAATCACACTTTCATTGACATTTCGGATCTCCCCGAGAAGTTCATGGATCGCATGGATGAGGCATCTTGGAATGCCTTTGGTTTGTGCATTCTCGCCTTTTTCTACATGGTTGGCTCCAAAGGTACCTGTCATAAGGTTTTACTGAGTGTCCTTGAGGAGTGCCGTGCGGGGAAGGATATTGTCCCCTTGATCTTGGACGAAACCCTTCATGGCATGGACCGTTTGGCTTTGGGAGAAGGCTTCATGCGTAGCGGTAGCCCCGCCTTACTCACTTTGTGGTTGAGGGAGAGGTTGATGGCCATTCCCGAGGCTCCTATCTCTCACAGACCGTGGTCTTATTCCTTGAGGGGAATCCTCTTGGATTTTATTCAGAGTGATTGGGAGGCTTACATGGCTCACCTCACGACTGCTGAGATCCGTTGGTCAGTCCCACATTGGCGTATCAGCTCGGTGCGGGAGTATCAGGATAATTCCCCTTTCGTTCGGGTGACGGGACTCTTGGGATCATCTTACTACATCCCTTCTTTGGTCCGTCGTCAGTTTGGATTACTGTAGACTCCACTATTGGAGTGGTGTGGTGTTAACCCAGAGCACTTGAGGCTTCCGCCCTTGTCTATGTGGGACTCCTCCACTATTTCACTTCTTTCCCGATTGTGGACTTGTTCCCTCTTTCCGGCTTGGGTACTTCTTGGGCGTGCAGCCAGCATGGTTCTAACCACGGTCTACTTGGACTGGTATGAACAGACTATGGGACAGACTCAGAGGCTCATTGAGGAGAGGCATGAGGCTATTCTTGGTGGGACTCATGACCCTAGCAGGATTTTGAGAGAGACTGAGGCTGTGGCGAGTGGCCATAACATTACTGGAGACATTGTCGAGGACTATCAAGCCTTGGCTGATAGGAGGATGGCTGCAATGCCTAGGGCAGGGGCACGAATGGAAGATCTTCGGGCTCGGGCTGCTGCCAATGCGGCTTTGAGGGCAACTGGGCTGGTTGAGGATGTCGGGAGGGTACCCGATCATGGAAGGGGGGAGATCGACATCTTTGATGTGAAGAAAAAGAAGACTCGAAGAAGTCAGAAGAAGAAGTGGAGGGATGAGGAACAGTGATAGTCCTACATTTCCATGTATCCACCCATTGCCATTGCAGACACATTAGTTCATTTTAGGTGTCTTAGTTATGTCTTAAGCATGTTATTTGAGTCGAGAGTAGACCGTGCTTGAACTCATCAAAGAAGTGTTTTAACTGTAATGAAAATGGTTACTTATGAAGCCAATTTGCATTCACATGGAGTTTTTGCTCAAAACCAAATTTGATTTTTATTCATTTTTTAGACCGGACCAATAATTGGGTGCCTACGTTCCCCTTTTACAAATGAGACTAAGGGGCTCAGGTCATCGTAGTTCACTTTTTACAAATTTTGGGTGCAACCCTGTTTTTTCTCTAGACTGCCCAAACGGGTTTTCGATCTAGGTGGGTATATTCTTTTGGCACCTACAATTTTTTTTAAACAAAGTAACGACGGAGCTTATCACTATTGACCGGGTACATGAAGGGGTTTCCATCCAAGTCCGCAAGCCTCATTGCACCACCTGAGAAGATCTCTTGTACCACAAAGGGATCGATCCACACGGGTTCCCATTTTCCGTCGGGGTTAGACCTCCCTGGGGGTTTTTCCTTAAGGACCAAATCTCCTACCCGAATTTCTCGGGGCTTCACCTTCCTATCAAAAGCTCGCGCCATTCTCCCTTGGTAGGCGCAGATGTGATCCATTGCCTTCAGACGACGTTCGTCTAACAAGGCCAATTCATCATGCCGGCTCCGAAGCCAATCAACTTCATGGATTTTGTTTTCCAACAAAATTCTCAATGACGGTACCTCCAACTCAGCCGGGAGCATGGCCTCCATTCCATAAGTCAAAAAAAAGGGGTTTCCCCAGTGGCGGTCCTAACCGAGGTCCGGTAGCACCATAATGCTAGATGTATCTTTTCGGGCCAATCTCTCCCCCGTATTGCCATTTTCTTAATAATCCTTTCGAGCATTTTGTTGGCGGCCTCCACTGCACCATTTGTCTGAGGCCTATATGGGGAGGATTTGTGGCGAATGTCTCGGAACTCTCCTAATAATTGATCACATTTACCTTCGAAGTGCGAGCCATTGTCGGTGATGACCTCGTTCGGGATCCCGTACCAGCACATGATGTTTTCCTTTATAAACCCCGCTACCTTCTTGGAAGTGAGAACCCTGTAGGATTTAGCCTCTACCCACTTTGTGAAGTAATCCACGGCTACCAAAACGAACCCGTGGCCATTGCTCTCGGGCGGGGAAATTTTCCCAATGATGTCAATGCCCCATGTTGAGAAGGGCCATGGTGTGGTCATACAGTAAACATGGTGAGGTGGTAGGTGGTTGAGGTTGGAGAACCGCTGACACATATCACACCTCTTCACAAATTGTATGCAATCGGTCTCCATTGAGATCTAAAAGTAACCCTTCCGTAGGATGACTTGCATCAATGCCCTTGCATTCATATGAGGGCCACACACTCCGCCATGAACTTCTTGCATGAGTTCTTTTGCCTTTTCCATGCTTATACACCTAAGTAGAAGGCCCTGATGGCGCTTTTTGTACAAGATATCCCCCAAGATAACATAGTGGGCTGCTAGCCGTTTGAGTGCCGCCATGCTTTTAGCTTTTATCCCATCCACATATTCTCCCTTTTCATTCATGAAGGGAGCTTCCCCTTCCTTGAGGAATCGGTAAATCTGGTTGTACCATGGCTCCTCCACCTTTTCTGGGGTTGCCTCAATCTCATAACAGTATGCCGGATTTTCTTTCCTCCCAACTCGAAAAGGTTTTATCGACTTTCCCTCGGGGATTTCTACCAATGAAGCCAAAGTAGCTAAGGCGTCGGCAAAATGGTTTCGATCCCTCGGCAAGTAGTGGAAGCTGACTTCTTTGAATTGTGCCATGAGCTCTTCCATGTAGGCATGATATTTCTGCAAACCAGGGTCCAGTGTTTTCCACTTGTTGGAGACTTGGTTGATGATCAAACCCGAATCTCAGAATACCTCCAATTCTTTCACATTCCTTTCCAAGGCCGCTTCCAAGCCGGCCGTGCATGCCTCATATTCCGCGGCATTGTTGGTCACATCAAAGTTCAACTTGATGGCGATGGGGGTCTGCTCATCTTTCGGGTCAACCAAGAGCAATCCAATGCCATTTCCTCTTTTATTGGCAGCACCGTCGAAGAACAATTGCCACCTATTTTCTCTTTCGAGGGCGAAAATCCCTTCATCAGGGAATTTCGGCTCGGGCTCTTTTTCCTCATTACTAGGTGTTGGGTATGCTTATTATTTAACCCTCCTATATATGTTAGAATTGATTGATACCATCACCTACGTTTATTTTAAGGACTTTAGGACCCTATGTAAAAAGTTTTGTAACTTCAATTTTAGTTAAGTCCTCTTTATAGACTAGGTTTAGTGTTTAGGGCTGAAGCTTTGGATTTGAGGTCTCATGAGCAAATGTCTAAGTGTGATGCGCATGACCTTCATGCGCAGCACCATCAGCGTACACCTATGCGCATGATTTTCATGCGCAGCGCAGATATACCTTAGTCAAATATCTTATTTCTTGACCTCACCTTTGTATAGCTTGGAAAGCGTTATATAAAGCAACGCTTTTTGGTATGAGTCAAATTGCTGATGTGGACAATCGACAACTTGCACACTCAGCATACACGTGGATGGAGAGACGCGCCTCAGTTTGCAAATTCAAATTGAAGACACCTGTCACCCTTCTAGAAGATATCTGAAAGCTGTCAACTTGCTGTCTCCAACGGCTATAAAGGACAACTGCGCGCCAATCACATTGTGACAGCACATCGTTCTTGCTAAAGCTCCCCAACGGCTAGTTCTTGGAGCTCTACTATAAATAGCTATCTCTCCCTCATTTTCCAAGCTTCTTGTGCTTTTGCTTTCAAAGAGAAAGATTTGAGGATTTGAATATTTCTTGCTCATTTCTAGAATTCCCAAGATCAACCTTCATACCTTCATACTCATCCAAGCCCAGATCCTAAACAGCCTTTGTATCACCAAAATTTCTTGTGCTCTCCATCTCATAGATTCAAAGAGCCCAGATTTCTGATTCACACACACACCTCTTGAAGTTCCGATCTCATCGATCATACTTCTAGAGAAACACCGGTTATTGTCTAGGATTTTGTTCTTTCATAGATTATAGATCTTTGAGAAAGTTTTGTTCTACATCTTTGTATCTTGTAAACTCTCTCATATAATAAGATCTTCATTAGAAATCCAAGACTAACCATCTTGGTAGAGGACGTAGATCTTTTCCCGATTGAACCTCTTCAAATAGCGTGTTTATTTATTGTGCTTTTCATTCTACATTTAAGCTTTACTTATATATTGTTTTGTTTGATCGTTGTAGATTGTCTTGCTTCGATAGAATTGTGTTTGTATTCTTATTGCCTTAGTACCATTTTGCGCCAATCTTTAAGCTAAACTTAGTGCGTGCGTATTTACACTTCTGCGCATTCTCCCTGCGTATAAGTGATTGCTTTAAGTTTCCATTGTGCATTTCACACTCTTGTTGCGTGCTATACTTAGCCAAAATAAGACCTGTGCGCATTATCCATTGTTTTGCAAAAGGGTTTGAAAATAATTTTTTAAAACGCTATTCACCCCCCCCCCTCTAGCATTTTTCATACCCTTGTTGCCCTTCTGGGACCAACAAGTGGTATCAGAGCAAACATCTTAATAAAACACTTTTGTTTTTCAAGCTTAACAGCTTGGGTGCCGATTCTAAATGGCAAACTCAAAACCTATGGCAACTGCAAACTACACTCACGTTCCGGTCTTTGATGAAGATCATTTTGACGTGTGGAAATTCAGCATATTGACCCATCTCAACTCAATCGACGAAAGGCTCCATGACACCGTAGTTTATGGACCTTACATTCCGGTTAAAGCGAATCCAAATCCACGCACCAACGCTGCTCAACCTAAAGTTCTGAAACCAAAAGAAGAATGGACTGAGGAAGAAACAAGAAGAGTTGCAAATGATGGGAAAGCTAGAAACATTCTCCTAAGCACCCTAAGCACGGCTATGAAACAACAAGTCATGCATTGTGCTACTGCTAATGAGCTATGGGATGCCATTGAAGATCATATAGAAGGAGATACCGTTTGCAAGGAGAACAAGAGATACGAAGTACAAAGGAGATTCAACAATTTCTCTCAACTCCCCGGAGAAACCTTAAGACAAACTTATGAACGCTTTTGTGAAATTATCAACCTATGTATTTCACTTGGCATGAAGTTTTTAAACAAATATTTGAATGTCAATTTTCTCCAAGCTTTTGGATCAAGATACCTACATAAATCTAGCGCTCTTGAAGACGCTAGAACTTTGGATGATTGGACTCTTTATGCTAAGGAACCTTTATGCTAATCTTAAAGTTTATGAGCTCAAACTCCAACGAATCAGTGAAACTGAAGGAAAGTCAAAATCCATAGCAATGTTGGCGCATAGAGAAGAAGCGCATGCGCCTGCGCCGGTTCAAGAAGAGAAAAGTTCCGATCCCAAAATTTCTACCTCTGAGCTATTAGACATGGATGATGAAGACTTCGCTTTATTTGTGAAGAAATTTCAAAAGTTCAAAAAATTCTCAAGACCCGGCTCAACCATCAAATTTCAAGGATCTACCAGCAAGGCTCCTTCAAAGTTCATAAGGAGCAATGATTCTAAAAGAAAAGAAGACCTTGTTTGTTTTAATTTCAGGAACCCGGACACTTTGCATCGAGCTGCCCAATTCCAAAGTTCGAGTATATGGAAAAGAAGAGCAGTCATACTCCTAAATTCACTTCCAAGTTTACTCGTCATAAGGGAATGGTTGCTGAAGAAGAAGCACCAGCAAATGAGCACAACACATGGATTGAAACAGACTCCGATGAGAGCGATGAAGACTCTGATGATGGACTCGTTTGTTTTGTTGCAAAAGATGAAGATGATGTTGAAATTAATAACTATGACTCCGATGACTTTTCAAAGGATGTTCCCGATATGAAAAACTTGAACAAACCAATCAAGAAATCTGCTAGTCACTCTGAGGCGAAAAAGAAGAAAGGATCAACCATCAGTGAGCTAATTGAACAAGGATGTCTTACTCCGGCTCAAAGCGATGGTGGATTATTATTTGCCCGATGTGATCTAAGTGCAAGGAACAAGCTAATAAAGGGAACTTACATCAGACCACAAGTTGAACCAGCTGCACCAATTCCTAAAATCAACGATGATGAAATTGTTGCTGAACAAGAAAAGTTATTCAAAAAGGCTGAAAAGGTAATCAGTAGATTTGATAATATGAAGGAAGCTTTAGCACTATCATGTGATGAAATTTACCAGCTTAAGACCGAGAAATCTCTATTAAAATCTGAACTCACCCTCCTTAAGGAGCAGATAAAGAGCATGACTCCTCTTACTGTCAAAAACACTTTTCTAACAGAACAGAACTCATTACTTAAGGCTCAAAACGATGAATTGGTTGCTCAAATTACTGATCTTAAAAAGATTACAAATGAGTGGTCCAATTCTCGTGTCACTATGGACAATATATTTGAGTCCCAAAAAGTCAGTGGTGATAAAAGTGGCTTGGGATTCTCATCAACTAGTGACAACCTTAAGTGTGATGTCTATGCTGAAAGAGATAGTGAATTTACAAAACAGCAAACTTTTGAAATTCCCAAGGAAAAACATTCTTACTCAATGGGAAAAGGACAGGAAAAACTCAAAAGACAAACATTCCATTATGTCTACCCAACGAAGCAATTTGGGAAAGCTAATGGGAAAGATATAGCTACAGATGAATCAGCTCCTAGCAAAATCATTCTTCAACCTAAGAGCGCTCCTTCTACTAGTGCGCATTATGCGCCTAGGAGCCATGCGCCTCACCACCATGCGCATCCTAGCCTTATGCGCCCTCCTAGATCAAGCGCTCCAATATTTCAAAAGAAGGATTTTGTTAAGGCTAGTCCATCTGACCCAAAGAAGAATGCTACCCCAAAGAAAAGTAAAGAGTTTGTGAAAACTCATGTGATTAGTGGCATTCAACATTGTTCCGTTTGTGACTGTTTTGGACACAAGGCTGTGGAATGACTTTTGAGATTCACTCCCAATGCCAAAGGACGTAAAAATCCCAAGGTCAAGCAAGAGTGGGTCGTCAAAAGTTGCTAACTCTAGGACCCAAAAAGGAATAAAGGGGACCTGCTTTAAATGTCTATATTTCAGGTTCTTTGCTTCATGGCTGGATCTTCTAAAGCTAGAACGAATGAATGGATTCTTGACAGTGGGTGTTCAAGACACATGACTGGAGATGAATCCGTATTAGAAGATGTCCATGAAGAAAGAGGTCCCTCAGTAACATTTGGTGATAATAACAAAGGTCAAGTTGCATATGGAAAGCTCAAGAAAGACAAAGTGTGCATAGAAAGAGTCTCTCTCGTCGAAGGACTCAAGCACAACTTATTATCCATATCTCAATTTTGTGACAAAGGATTAGAATGCCATTTCACTTCAACGCAATGTCTTATCAAAAATGGAAAAACTGGAGCTATCTTACTCACGGGATATCGTAAGACAAATATTTACATTATTGATTTCCATAGTATGAACTCTAGTACTAATCTTTGTTTTGTAGCAAAAAATGTGAGCGAAAATAGTTGGCTATGGCACAAGTGCATGAGTCACTTGAACTTCAAATGTCTATCAAAACTCAACAGGGATAATCTTGTCAAAGGACTTCCCAAGGTTGCTGATCATCATGACAACAAATGCGCTGCATGTCAACTTGGCAAACAATCAAAGCAATCTTTCTCCAGCAAGACAAATCCCTCAACTTCTAGATGTTTGCAACTGCTGCACATTGATCTCTTTGGACCAGTTACCACTGCAAGCATAAGAAGAAACAAGTATACCTTAGTTGTGGTGGATGATTTCTCAAGATACACATGGGTGGAGATGATGATTACTAAAGACGAATGTTATGATATTCTCACCTCATTATTTAGACTGCTCCAAACCCAAAAACAAGATGATATCGTTAGTGTTCGATCCGACAATGGAACAGAATTCAAGAACAACAGTGTTTCTCAATATTGCGACGATCATAGGATAGATCACAACTTCTCAACCGCTGGAGTTCCTCAACAAAATGGAGTTGTGGAAAGAAAGAATAGAATGTTGATAGAAGCAGGGAAGACAATGATAGCAGAAGTTAAATTGCCTAAGTATTTCTGGGAGGAAGCTATCAACACAGCATGCTTTACTCAAAATCGTTCCCTCATCAACAAGCGCCATAACAAGACCCCTTATGAACTCTGGCATGGTAGAACTCCCAACATTGCTTTCTTTAAGATCTTTGGCTGCAAATGCTATATCCTCTACAATGGAAATAAACATAGAGGTAAATTCGATGCCAAAGCCGACGAAGGTATTTTTGTTGGGTATGCTAAACATTCTAAAGCTTTTCGCGTTTTTAATAGATCTACATTAGTGATAGTTGAATCTGTACATGTTACATTTGATGAACATTCTCTCCTTGAGCCACATTTGGCTCCAAATGTTGCTCATGATTCTATTGAGCTTAATAAAACAGGTGCTCCTATTTATGTTGCGCCTACTCAAAATCAGAATCTATCAACTCAAGGAAATCCATCAACATCAGTTGCGCAAAGCTATGTCAATAGCTCACCAAGAGAACCTTCAGTTGTACCTTACCATGCACCTGATGTGTCCTCTCTGCGCCCCAATATATTGCTGCATCTAGTGTCAATCCCACTTTCAATTCTCAACCAGTTCAACCCCCAAAATTTGATGATTTTGACGCTGGTGACTTTGGTGAAGATGTACCAATTGAAGACCTTCAAGTTACTACAACTCAACCTAACTTGCCTCCTGAAATTTGTGAAGTTAGAGATCACCCAATAACTAACATCATTGGTGATCTTCATGTTGGAGTTCGTACAAGGAGAGCTACAAACTTTGATGCTTATACTGTATTCATCTCTCAAGTTGAACCTAAGAAGGATGATGAAGCACTCCAAGATCCAAGTTAGGTTGTTGCAATACAAGAAGAACTCAACCAATTTGAACGATGTAAAGTCTGGACTCTTGTTCCAAGACCAAATGATCAAGGAGTGATTGGTACGAAATGGGTGTTCAGAAATAAGATGGATGAGAATGGAACCATCACGAGAAACAAAGCAAGGCTGGTTGGACAAGGCTATAGGCAAGAAGAAGGAATTGATTACGATGAAACATTCGAGCCCGTAGCAAGACTTGAAGCTATCAGAATTTTCCTAGCTTACGCTGCTTACAAGGACTTTAAGCTATATCAAATGGATGTTAAGAGCGCGTTTTCTAAATGGTGAACTCCAAGAACAAGTCTATGTAGCTCAACCACCTGGGTTTGAAGATTCTCAATTCCCAAATCATGTCTACAAACTCCAAAAAGCTTTGTATGGGCTAAAGCAAGCACCAAGAGCATGGCATGATACTCTATCCAAGTTTCTCATTGAGAAAGGCTTCACACGCGGTAAAATCGATACTACTCTTTTCATTGCCAAACATAATGATCATAAACTACTTGTTCAAATTTATATCGATTCTACTAATGAATTGTTGTGCAAGCGCTTTGAGAAACTAATGAAGAGCAAGTTTGAGATGAGCATGATGGGAGAACTCACTTTCTTCCTCGGGCTTCAAATCAAACAAATGGATGAAGGCATATTTATCAACCAAGCAAAGTATACAAGGGATCTAATCAAGAAATTTAGACTAGACAATGCTAAATCATATGATACTCCAATGGCTACCGGCAACAAACTCGACAAAGACTTGAAAGGTAAAAAAGTTGATCAAACTTTATATCGAGGTATGATTGGCTCTCTCCTTTATCTTACTGCAAGTAGGCCAGATATTATGTTTAGTGTTTATGTCTGTGCGCGTTATCAATCCAATCCTAGAGAAGCGTACTTAATTGCTGTAAAACGTATTATACGATATCTCTCTGGCACTGTTAACCTTGGACTTTGGTACACCAAAGATTCGAATTTTAAACTTGTAGGTTATTCAGATGCGGATTATGCAGCGTGCACAATTGACAGGAAAAGCACAAGCGGCACTTTTCATTTCCTTGGATATCGACTTGTGTCATGGGCTAGTAAGAAACAAGTTGCAGTCTCTGTCTCAACTACAGAATCAGAATATATTGCTGGCGGAAGTTGTTGCTGCCAGATTCTATGGATGAAGCAGCAATTGGTGGACTATGACATCAAAGAGGAAAATTGTCCTATCTACTGCGATAATACATCAACCATTGCGGTTTCAGAAAATCCTGTCATGCATTCAAAGACCAAACATATTGACATCAAGTATCACTTCCTCAAAGACCACGTGGAGAAAGGAAACATTCATTTGGAACACGTGGGAACTGACTATCAAATCGCGGATATTCTTACAAAAGCAGTTGATGCTAAAAGGTTCATATTCTTGAGAGGTGAAATGGGTATGCTTGAACTCAGCTAAATCTTGTCCATATGGTTTGTCAATACTAATAATTCTATGCTTTCTTGAAATATTCGAAGTTAGATGCCTAATGTGCACGCCTATCTCATGAGCACATGATGATGCGCACAAGGCAAATCATTTCTGAGATTTCTAAGAATCTCTGTGCATTATAAGTACTACGCATATACTTCATGCGCATGCCACGTGGACCTCAGGTAAGTTTTCTCTTCAATAGATACACCTAGGTCCTTGACTTGCTGAGTCAGCACATAATTTGCAAGGGTACTTACGTAATTATGTATTTTCCCTCGTCATTTCTTTTTAAATTTTCCTGGGAAATTACTTTACTACCCCTGCGCATGTCCCACCTAATTTAATGCAAAAGCATTGAGTGTCGCGCCATTAATGCTTAGTATGTGCTACTTATGACGAAAGTGGAAGAGTCTCTTCGTGACCATTAATGCCTGACACACGCGCGCGGATAGGACTTCTCACGCGCGCTCCTCATTGGTCCACGTTACCTGCGCGTGCGTCTCTCCTGACACACCAACTCCCTTGTCAGCGCGCCATGATGTCACCTTCCCTTTTTCAGCTATAACCCTCTGAACCGCCGTCTTCTTCCTCACTTCACTCTTTCAAAATTTCTTCCTCACTCAACCGTCTCACCCTTTTCTCCATACTCTCTGACATTTTTGTCTCTCTGCACTCATCACTTTTCTTCTCTATTTTCGCACAATCTTTCTATATATACTCATGGCTCCCAAATCATCTTTATCTTCAAAGAAACAAGAGGATCCCCAAATGGTATGAATCTAAACTCAAGCTTTTTAGTTTTCCACCATTATCATGCTCAGAGGTTTGAATTTCCCCTTTCTGATTTCTCTATGATCCGTTGCTCTTTTTTCAAATTATTTGATGCTATGTGCTCGTTTTACTTATATCCATTCATTAATGTAATTTGTTTTACGATCAATGATCATTTGATATGATTTCTGTGTTTTTTCGAGTTTTTGGGCTTTTCAAATTCTATTTTGTTTTTCTCAGATCTTGGATGCATGTTCTTGTTATTGTTGTTGTGGTTTACTTGTTTGTGTGTGATTTTTCATTTCAAATATTTTGATATGCTTTTTATGCATTTTGGAGCACTTTGACATTTTCATGTTCTTGGTGTTCTACATGTATTCGATGCATGTTCTTCATGTTCTTGATGAATAGTCCTATGATGTGCCTTAGGTTAATTATTGATTTGTGTTTCTGCTTTTCGCGCCAATTTTAGGCGTGTAGTTTAAATTGTGTTTTTGGACATTTTTACCCTTTATTTAATTCATATTTTGTTCTAAGTATGGAGTCTAGTTCATGCGCTGCGCATATCGCTCATGCGCATGCGCTTCTCTCCATGCGCATGTCCAAACCTAATTCTTGAATTTTGCTTTGCGCAGAACTTAAACTATTTCATTCCCGGTTGGGAAATTGATGCTGAAGATCTTAAGCATGATGCGCTTGGACGCTACATGATGGAAATCATGGACAAGTCTGGCATCCTGCCCCTATTCACTAAGGGCCAGGCTTTCATCCTTCCATCCTACATAGACGAATTCTTCAGCAACGCAGAAGAAGTTGATCGCGTATACGACGACATCACAGTCCCCTGCGTGCAACAAGAAGAAGCTACCTCAGGATGCGCAGGATAAAGTAGCTGAGAAGCTAATTAAGATTCCTACTCTGGTTGGCCAATACAACAACCATGATAGGAAAAAGTTTGGAGAATTAATGTTCCACCTCTGCACTTTGATTGGGGACACAATCAACTGCAAGAATGGAAACAAGTCTACTTTTATCAGCAAGCAGTGGATGTGCTACGCTGCCATCTACAAGAAGAAGCGTTTGAGTTGGGCTGAAATCATTTTTGAAGAGTTAGTACGTTGGGTGCGCGTATATAAGAAGAAGGCTGCTGATCCCAAGAGACCTCCAAAGTACAAAACGTATTGCAGAATTCTAACTGCAATCTTCATGCGTTTCCCTTCTATGTGCAAATTGGTGGATGAAGACCCCTCTATAAAAGTTGATGTGACTTCCACGCGCACTTATTCTCGCGTCTTCCTTATGAATTTTTGCCGTGAAGTCAACAATTATGATTACTGCATGTACTGGGATGCGGACCCCATTGAGGTGTTTGAAGATATTCACCCTGACGATCAAGAGTCCCCTCCTGTCTCTAGTAGCGATGTATTTGAGGCTTCTGCGACTGAATCAGAATCTGAGGAAGAATCATTCTTTGAGCCAGTCCCAAGCAAAGTGGGTGACAAATAAAAAGGCAAGGGTTTGGCTGCTGATGAGCCTAAGCGCAAGAAAAAGAAGGCCAGCAAATCAACTGTTGCACCTGGTATATCGATCAAAGAGCCTTCTGCGCCTGCTACAAAGCGCAAGGCTACTTCTGATCCAGAGCCTCCCAAGAAATCCAAGAAAGCTAAAGCTCATACGCCTGAAAAGAAGAAGGATGAGAAAAGGAAAGCAAAGGCTGTTGCGCCTAAGGAGAAGAAGGAAAAGAAAAGGAAGGAAAAGGTCTCTAGAACCCTACTGGATGAGTCTGATGAAGATGTCCACGTAGAAGATGATGCTGCGCCCCCTCCACCTGCGCATAAGTCAATGCGTGCACCTCCTCCTCCTGCGCCCCAAGAACATGAATTTGAAGGTGCTTTCAATGACCCTCTCTTAAGCCCTTCCAAATCCACTAGAACTTCAAAGGATGTACCATCTCAGGGGGAGAAAGCCAAGGAGATGCGCACGGATACTTCTTCTGAGGATAACATTCCTCTATCTGCTAAGAAGAGCACTCCCAAGGAACAGTCTACGCCAAAGAACCGTGTGAAGAAGATTGCTTCCAAGCGTCCCGTGACGGACTTATCTGATGATGGATCTGATTCTCCGCGCATCGACTTAAATGCGCGTGAAATTGCCAGGAAAGCAAGGTTGGAATCCATTACGCAACGGAATGCTGCGCAACAAGCCTCAACCATTTTCATTGATGGTGAAGGCTTTGCTTATGATGCGCCCGATCCCACTGTGGACCCTGATGTGCCTATTGTTGAAGATGGTGAAGACTCAAGTACTGAAGATTATGACGTCCATCTTTCTCCCATTCCTGTGCATCACTCTCCAGTTCATGCGCAAGAGACTCCTGCAGCTGCTGCAATTCCAGTTCAACCTACTGGGGCTTCTCACACTTCTCCAATCTTTCATGAAATGCCTCCAGTTACTGCTCCCTCAGATCCTTCCAATTCAGCAACTAACATGCGCCAAATCTTGGCCATGCTTCAAACTATCCAGGCAAATCAATTTGCTGCGCAAACCCAGCATTTCCAGGTGGTCACTGCGCAAGCCAAAATACAAGAACAGCTGGATGCGCAGTCTGCAAGGCTAGATGCGCAAGCCAGTTTACTTCAAGCTATTGATTGTGCCATTAAAGGGGAGAGTTCAACAAAGGCAACTGGTTCTGCTGCTGCTGATGCGCCGGCAACCAGTTCTGGAGCTGCGCATATGCCTCAACTTTATGAAGTGCTCCGACATGACTTAGAGCATGACTTTGGTATTATTACCACTGCGCTCTCAAATATTCCCTCTATGCATGGTTTGTCTGAAGCTCTGAAAACTTTGGAAACTACTCTCTTAGAGGCAATCCAGATTGAAACAGCCAAAGTTATAAACACTATTGATAACTTTGAGCCCGGTGAATCCAGCTCCTCAACCACCTCTTTTAATGCGCTTAAATCTCATGTCACTCACTGCTTAGTTCAATTCAGTGATACATTTAATGGCGCAATGAACCAAGCTATGCTGGATATGCAAGCAAGCCAAAATATAGTTCAAGTTGAGTTGACCAAAAATCTTGCGGATGCGCAGAAAGAGATTCTGGACTCTATTGCTTCTGCTCAGCAATCTCTGGCTAACCAATTTGGTTCCCTTGAGAATACTTTCAACAGAGTATCTGAAGATCTTCAGAAAGATAATGATTTGATGCGCTCCGGCATGAAGACCTATGTTAATCAGGCTGTGGAATACAACGCAAAGTTCCAAGCTCTCAAGATTGAGATAATGGACAAGATTACCAGTCTGCAGAACGAGCTTAGAAAAGCAGTTTCTAGGATCAACATAGACTAGAAGTGTAATTCCTTTTGCTGCGCAAATGTAAGTTTTTGATGCGCAATTTTTGTTTGCCTTTGATTTTTCTTCCTTTGTAAAACTTGTACCTGTGAATCTTATCTTTCAAGTTTTAATGAGAAGAATGCATCATTGCGCCTTCACAAAACCCTGTTCAATTCAAACTTTTCGTTTGTGAAACATTGCATACTTTATAAACTTCATGCGCATATTCATAACTGCTCATATTTCATTGCATGATATTTAAACATTCAGTTTAAATGCATACTTAAAACTTAAACTCATAACATTTTGTATGCTCTGGATGATATTTCTATCTTTCCCATATTGTAAGTTATTCATTTGGATAGACTAGAAATCTATGATATTGGCTAGTGTGTACATTGACTTGAGACATGATTTACCATTTTTCATTTCTCTGGACATGTTATTATCAAGTACAATGAATTGCCTTTGCTATAGTAGGTAATGGCATCAATCATTTAGGGGGAGATTGTTGGGTATGCTTATTATTTAACCCTCCTATATATGTTAGAATTGATTGATACCGTCACCTACGTTTATTTTAAGGACTTTAGGACCCTATGTAAGAAGTTTTGTAACTTCAATTTTAGTTAAGACCTCTTTATAGACTAGGCTTAGTGTTTAGGGATGAAGCTTTGGATTTGAGGTCTCATGAGCAAATGTCTAAGTGTGATGCGCATGACCTTCATGCGCAGCACCATCTGCGCACACCTATGCGCATGATTTTCATGCGTAGTGTAGAAATACCTTAGTCAAATCTCTTATTTCTTGACCTCACCTTTGTATAGCTTGGAAAGCGTTATGTAAAGCAATGCTTTTTAGTATGAGTCAAAGTGCTGATGTGGACAATCAACAACGTGCACACTCAGCATACACGTGGATGGAGAGACGCGCCTCAGTTTGAAAATTCAAATTGAAGACAGCTGTCACCCTTCTAGAAGATATCTGAAAGCTGTCAACTTGCTGTCTCCAACGGCTATAAAGGACAACTGCGCACCAATCACATTGTGACAGCACATCGTCCTTGCTGAAGCTCCCCAACGGCTAGTTTTTGGAGCTCCACTATAAATATCTAGCTCTTCCACATTTTCCAAGCTGCTTATGCTTTTTCTTTCAAAGAGAAAGATTTGAAGATTTCTTGATCATTTCCAGAATTCCCAAGATCAACCTTCATACCTTCATACTCATCCAAGCCCAGATCCTAAACAGCCTTTGTATCACCAGAATTTCTTGTGCTCTCTATCTCATAGATTCAAAGAGCCCAGATTTCTGATTCACACACACACCTCTTGAAGTTCCGATCTCATCGATCATACTTCTAGAGAAACACCGGTTATTGTCTAGGATTTTGTTCTTTCATAGATTATAGATCTTTGAGAAAGTTTTGTTCTACATCTTTGTATCTTGTAAACTCTCTCATATAATAAGATCTTCATTAGAAATCCAAGACTAACCATCTTGGTAGAGGACGTAGATCTTTTCCCGATCGAACCTCTCCAAATAGTGTGTTTATTTATTGTGCTTTTCATTCTACATTTAAGCTTTACTTATATATTGTTTTGTTTGATCTTTGTAGATTGTCTTGCTTCGATAGAATTGTGTTTGTATGCTTATTGCCTTAGTTCCATTTTGCGCCAATCTTTAAGCTAAACTTAGTGCGTGCGTATTTACACTTCTGCGGATTGTCCCTGCCCATAAGTGATTGCTTTAAGTTTCCGCTGTACATTTCACACTCTTGTTGCGCGCTATACTTAGCCAAAATAAGACCCGTGCGCATTAGCCATTGTTTTGCAAAAGGGTTTGAAAATAATTTTTTAAAACGCTATTCACCCCCCCCCCTCTAGCATTTTTCATACTCTTGTTTCCCTTCTGGGACCAACACTAGGGAAGTCCGCCAAATGTTCTGCTAGACCCTTCCTTTGACCGCCTTCCTTGACACATAACTGATATCATACTCAGCTAGGAAGAAAGACCATCTGGCAAGTCTCATGGACAAAGATGGCTTTTCCAACAAGCACTTGATGGGGTCTATCTTGGAGATAAGCTGTATCGGGTGGGCATGCATGTAATGCTTCAGCTTTCTTACGACCCATACCAATCCGGAGCAAGTCTTTTCAATTGGGGAGTAGTTGAGCTCGCTCCCTTGTAACTTACGGCTCACAAAGTAGATGGCATTCTCTACCTTTGAACCTTTCTTCTCTTGGGCCAACATTGCTCCTATCGACGTATCAGTCACTGTTAGGTAGAGCAAGAATGGCTTGTCCTTGTGCGGGGGGCCTATGATTGGCGGGTGGATGAGATAGGCCTTAATCTTGTCAAAGGCTCTTTGGCATTCCTCATTCCATTCAACCTCGGCATTCTTCTTTAGTAATTTAAAGATGGGCTCACATGTGGGAGTAAGCTGGTTTATGAAATGGCTAATGTATTACAACCTTCCCATGAAGGCCTTTACCTCTGTGTGGGTGCGAGGTAGCTTCATTTCCACAATTGGCTTAACCTTTTGGGGATCAACTTCGATGCCTCGTTCGGTGACCATGTACCCTAAAACCTTGCCACGAGAAACCCCAAAAGTGCACTTGGCCGGATTGAGCCTCATGGAGTGCTTCCTAAGCCTGTCAAAGAACTTTCTCAAGTCTAACAAATGTTTCCCGTCGGTGCCCTTGGAATGCACAATCATGTCATCGACATACACCTCAATCTCCTTATGGATCATATCATGGAAGAGTGCGGTTGCGGCCAGCATTTTGCAACCCAAAAGGCATCACGGTGTAGCAAAAGGTCCCCCATGGGGTGGTGAAGTCAGTCTTTTCCTGGTCCTCCTCAGCCATCTTAATCTAGTTATACCCGAAAAATCCGTCCACAAAAGATTTGACCTCAAAACTAGAGGTTGTATCTACAAGCATGTCGATGTTCGGGAGGGGGAAATCATCTTTGGGACTCGCCTTGTTGAGATCCCTAAAGTCGACATAGCATCAGACCTTTCTGTTGGCCTTTGTGACTATTACTATATTAAAGAGCCATGAGGGGTACTCTATCACTCTTATGAAGCCGACCCGGAGCAACTTCTCAATCTCTTCTTTGACTTGGAAAGACCATTCCGGTTTGATTTGCCGGAGCTTTTGCTTGACAGGTTTCACCTCGGGATCCGCGGGGATCTTGTGTTCAACCATCGAAGAATCCTTATAAGACCAGGCAAACACATCTACATACTCCTTAAGTAGCTCCACCAAAGCTTCTCTTTCGGCTCCTTTAAAGTAGCTACCAATCTGTGTCTCTTTCGGCTCATTTTCAGTCCCCAAATTCACCTTAGTTAAAACCTCTTCGGCAGCTTGGGCACGGTTTTCCTCTCGGTCAACAACCTGCTTTGATGATTTTTTAATGTTTTGTTTGTTTAGTGTGTCTGCATTATTAGGTGATTCATCATTAACCGTTTTTAGATTATTAGTTTTATCATCTAATAAGTTGGCAATGAGGGGATACTCCGAAAGGTCTATCATTTCATTCAATGCAAGCGGGAATACAACGTTGGCTACAAGTTCATAATCCTCGGGCGTGAGGCCCTCGGAGGAGGAAGACTCAAATTTAAAGACAAGAGATTGAAGGGACTCAACTACATTGGACCCTATGACATTTGACTCTAGGGGGCGGGGAACCAGTCCAAGCTTCGTGGTCATTTCCTCCTTGCTCGCCACCGGTCCAGAGAAGGTTACCCAATTCTTCAGAGGCATGTCCATCGGCCTTACCAAGGTGTGAGGGTCAAAGGTCCCAGGAGATCCATCTCCTATCACGACAATAATTTCCTTTTCGAGGCCAATCAGATCAGGCACGACCAACTCCTCCCCAAACATTTCTTGCATTACCACACCATTCCATTTGTCGCCCATGACTTCCTTGGTGGCGTGCTCGGGAGTTACCTCCTCAAACTTGCATCTACCATTTTGACCCCAAACGGGTCCCCTATCTTGGCTAGCCTCTACCATAGATAAGGTTTCAAATTCCCTTACCATCTCGGGCACTCCCTTAAAGGTGTATTCATGACTAATAGTGGTCTCGGTAGGACCGGTCATCTTGGGTGTATCCAAAAATGCCCTCCTTATGGGGTTAGCCACCATCCCTCGGAACCTTTTGAGATCCTCTTGAAACTTATCCCAATTGGTCATCATTGGCTTCTTTGGCTCCGGGGCCTCGGTTTGGACCCCTTCTTTCACAAAGTAGCGGCTCATATCGAAAGTGTAAGGGCGGAGGTTGGAAGCCTTAAACGGAATCCCTTGAGCCCTGGCTTGGCTTCTTTTCTAAGCCATTTCCTTATCCATCCTTAGGTCCTCGGGGGTGGGTTTGTATCCCAAGCCATGGAGCATCTTTTTCTCTTTGATCTCAACAATCTTGTGGGTCCCTTGGAGTTTCTTTCCATGACCAAGCCCCGGGAGGTTGCGCATCAAATGCATCATATTCATTGCAGGGGGAATCCTGTCCTTGGTGAGCGTAAGATCTACACAACAGATGTGTGTTTTGGATGGTATCTCGATGAAGCCGGTCAAAACCATGCCGCTCTCCTCATATTTGATTTCTAACACGGGAATCCCATTGGTGTTGGTTCCTTCTGTAGTCACACTGTCCCCATAAATGGTTGTCAAATTACCCTCTTGCAAATATTTCATGCACTGGTGGAGGTGGAGGCTACCCCGTTGACTTTATGGAGCCATGGGCGTCCCAATAGGGCGGTGAAGGATATGGGGATGTCAAGCACTTGGAAGTCTGTTGGCATCATTTGTTTTCCAAACCAAAGGTTCAAGGTGGCCACCCCTAGGACTGAGCGGGCCGTGGAATCATAAGCCTTAACGGTGATCATGGAAGGCTTTAGGTCGGTGGTCTTAAAACCAAGTAGATCCATCATCTTAGCGGGGAGGACATTCATGGCGGAACCATTATCAACCAAAATCCGAGGGAGGCGGCGCTCATCTAATTGCACCGTGATGTAGAGGGCCTCATTGTGGTTAGCCCCAAATTTCGGCAAATCCAAGTCCGTGAATGTGATGACATTCCCATATTGAACACTCCCAATCATTTGCATGGCCTCTTCGGGGGTAGCCGTGGTAGGTACCATAGTTTGGGCCAAGGATTCCTCCAACTTGAGCTTTTGAGGGTAGGAAGAAGTGAGGAGGGACCACAAAGATATGTTAGCTTGTGTCCTCTTGAGTTGGGTTAAGACGAGATCCTCTTCTCCATAATCTAGGGCTTTTGCCTCACTAGAAAGAGGGGGAGGCATTCGGTGTTCTGGTGGCGGAGGTTTCTTAGGGTTCTCCGTCTGCACTTGCCCAGATCGAGTCAGTACACTCACTTCCAAAGGGTTGTCAACCTCTTTCGCCCCTTTCCCGAGTGACGGGGGGTTCTGGGTACCCTATGGCCATGCTTCCTTTCTTAACTCATTCACCATGACCATTCCTTTCGGGGCGTATGCCGACTCATGAATCTTTTCTAGAGAGATAGGGTGGTGGCTTTGGCTCTTCCCAACTCCTACGGTTTCACGGAGCTTTTCCAAAGTAAGCATGAAACAATAGTAATCTGGGAATACAGACCCATCAACCAGCGGTGGCGGTGGAGACAACAGTGGCAATGCTAAGAAGTCATCCAAGGCCGGAAAGCCTTCTTCTTCCAATCTCGGGGAAGGAACACGGGGAGGCATATTTGAAGATACCTCATCATCATCACTTTCACACAGGATTCAGAGCTCCTTACAGGGCATAGAGCGAATGGCTCCTTTCATTTGGGTGAGGTACCCTTCATAGTTGGTGATTTCTGGGATCTTTGCAATTTCAGACTCATTCTTTCCATTAGGGTGACCCACCCGCTTAATTGTCCTTTTGCCGGTGAATGAACTACATGCTTCAATGACATGGAAGCAATCATCGGGCGGAGGACAAACCCCATTTGAGCCTTGGCTCTCGCTGTCCAACGTGTTCTTAATGGACTTTTCCATTTCCTCCATGCACTCTTCGAATGTTAGATCATGCTCGGTGATTGTTATTACGATCAACTCATCGGCATTTTGGTGGGGGATCCTCACACTCATCACATTGGAAATCATGGAGTCGGATGGGCACTTCATGTTTCCCTCTTGCACATATGCCCATAGGGTTTCCTTCCATTCTTCCCCAATCTCAGTCATCGGGACATTGAACTCCAAAAGGTTCATCGTTGTCGGCTCCCCAAACTCAATCATATTCACATCGACTGGCCCAAATTCAATCATATTAATGCCATGGTTGTTGGGGAACATATTATTGATCACGTTCGGCCTTTGGGGGTGCTCGAGCTTCCCTTTGGAAATCAAATCTAGGATGATGCTCTTTACAACGGGGCAATCATCGGTATCGTGCCCATGGTAGCTGTAGAATGCACACCTCTTGCTCTCGTCACGGTACCTCTCGGGGTTTCTGGGTTGGAAGTTAACCAGGGGTTTTGCAAGGCCTTGTTTAACTAACCCTTCAAACACCTTACCCAAGGGCATCCCAAAGTCCTCAAATCTAACATACGGGCGCATTTCCAAGTTCCCGGCCCTTTGTGGAGTTTGTCTCAGATTCTCCCCTTGGATATTGTTTACCGTTCCCATGGCTTCCTTCCCTTTACCGGCTGTCGGGGGACGATATCTGTAGGAGTTCCCACTGGCCTGAGTAGAGGATTTCTCATTAAGGGCCTTCTCAAATTTGGACCCGGCAGTGACCATTGCCCGGAGCTTGGGGTAAAAGTGATGACTGATCAAGGCCCGTAGCTTAGGTTTCAAACATGATTGGAAAATGTCCAATTGTTCCTCTTCTGTGGGTGGGTTGGAAATCTCCCCAAGTTTATAATTCCACCTCTTGTAGAACTCTCCTATTGGTTCATCTCCCTTTTGCAGGGTGCTTTGCAGTTAAACCCGGTTAGTTTCCCATTCTAGGTTTGACCGATATTTGTTGAGGAATGATTCCTTGATTGCATCCCACGTTGCTCGGGATTCATCTTTCAAGTGAAAGAACCACTTGAGGGTGTTTCCTCTCAAGGACAGTTGGAAGTGATCGGCCATTTGCTGCATGGTACACCCTTTTGCTCTCATGGCTAAAGTATAAGCATTGAGATGAGTCTGGGGGCAGGCAGTCCCATCAAATTTATCTATCTCTGGCATTTTGAACTTGTGAGGCAGAGGAACAATCTTGTTGGGGTCGGTGATCCCCAAGGAGAATTTTTTTTCGTTCATCCCCTCAAATCTTTCTTCCATTTGTTTCAACTTCTCTACCAACCACCCCATCTGGGGATCCACATATGGGCTTGAGTTGATTGATCCCACAGTTTGGCTCGTTACTGGCATTGTGGTGGGAGGTAAAGTGGTGGATGGGACCATCGGAGGAGGATTTTGAGGTGGCAAATGGGTGTAGACATACCCTGGTGCCGGGTTACTTGTTGGGATATATGGTGGGATAGCCTCAGAGGTTTGGGCCATTGGGTGGTAAAGTGGGTAAGGCACTTCTCGAGAGGTGGTTGGCAAAGCCGGAGGTGGCAGGCCAATGGTAGCTGGAGCCAAGGGTGCTCGGCTATTTGAGATTGTGCCATACAAGTTGAACCCTGGCGGGTACATGTGAAAACCGCCCGGTGGGACAAGGGAAGCATGAGTGGTATGCACATTTTGGTGAGTGGTGGCTGTTAGGCCCAATTGGTAGGAAAATAGGCTAGAGGGGGGGGGTGAATAGCCTAATTAAAACTTTTTCAAAGAAACACTTTTATAAATGCAAAGTCACTTATCAGATTGCAAACTATTTTCAGTAAGCGCAGCGGAGAAGATATGACTTGTTTTAACTCACACAAAATCAGTTTATAAAAAGGTTTTGAGAGCTTGGTTTAAACACAAAGTAGTTTCTAAAAGTTCAATGCAGTTTCAAGAGATTGGTCAATAGAAATGATGATGAGTCAGCAAGAACAGTAATGATTTGCCGGTGATAGAGTTCCAACCGGCAAGGACAGTAAGTAACAGAGGACACAGAGATTTGGAGAGGTTCACAGTGTAAATACTGCTACGTCCTCTACCAAGTTTGGTCAGAACTTGGATTTGGGTTGAGAGCACTATTAAATATCCCTAGTCTATTACAAGAGCGGCTTTGCCGGATACAAAGACTAAATTCTAGAGATAGTTTAATGAATCGTAAAACAAATATCTGACCAAGTGTATTTGAGCGGCAAGTTCAAAAGAACTTATCTCACTCAGGTGGGTGTGTGAAAACTCAGACAACGTATTCCTTAAAATAATCTAGTTCGGGAATACTAACAGTGTTGTAGAGTTTGTGCACAAGTGTATGTCCTATTAAATGATCTAATGATTATCTGGACAAGGAATGTTTGAGCTTCAATGAATGCTGCAAACAACCAACTCTCTTCAATGCACTAAAATCACCAACCTTCTTCAATGCACCAAGTCCTATATTTATAGGAGGAGTTGATGTCTTAGCTTTGTTGAAGAATGATAACATTTGAATTTCCAGCTGGGTAGGTGAGGAGCATTTAATGCAGTATCCTTGGCATTAATGGCGAAGATACGCGTGCCTTAAAAGTCTGATGGGTAAAGACCCCTTTGTCTCAACCGGTTACCTGCAAAAGCAAGTAGAGACAGAGTATAGCTAAAAGTAGCTATGTGTCAGACGGCGTAGAAATCATTACAGAGCAGGTAAACTACTTTATGATAAAACAGTATAGAGACAATCAGCAAGGTTGACTTTAATGAAATGATGTCACCTGACTGATAGTGCAGACTGTCTATCATATCGGCATGTTGTGAATGGAGTTGATCGGCAACTTCTTTAATAAGTTGATCGGCAACTTCTGTAGCAAGTTGATCGGCAACTTGTCGCATGTTAAGAATAGAGTTGATCGGCAACTTGTTTACTGGTCTGCTGATTTGCTTCCTCTTGCTGGTTTGTCTTGAATGAAGAGTTGAAATACACCTGTGCTGATCACAAAGGATCCTAAGGGCACCTTAAAAAGGTTCTAATAAAATTGGGGGACCCTAAGTGTAGACATGATTGGGATTAAGTAATTCTAGGACCTAGGTATCTATTGAACAACAATCTCCTCCTAATTACTTAAGTCCAATCACCCTTAAAGCTAAAGACATCTCTTATCTTAGGGAAAAGATTTCTAAGGATATCTAGGTATAACCAAATCCTAAGGTAAGTCACACTAGATGTCTAATGCAAAAGGTGGATTCACCAAAATAAATGGTGAAGCCGGTTCAAGGAATCGGCAAGAGTGGTGATCTGCAAAAGGAAATAGCACAGAATAATGCAGATAACAACACAAATATAAGAAAAACATATTAGCACAATAAAAATTTTATAAGCAAAGAAATTTGTCTGTGAAGGTCTTCAATAAGATATCTACATCATAGGCTATGTGACTCAAGGATCAGCAGCTGGAGGATCAAAAATCTTGGGATCTGCTGCTGGAGTTGAGTCCTTTGTAGATTCAGTCTTCCTAGCCTTCTTTCTTGCTTTTTCTTCTTTTCTTTCAGCTTTCCTCTTTGCTTTGCTCTGTCTTCTCTGCGCACTTTCCAATCTTTCAGACAGCATCTTGTTGTTGGCTTCAAGAGCAGCTATCTTCATATTAGCTTCGGCAAGAGAAACTTTGGTCTTAGATAATTCTTCTTCAAGTCTTCCCATATCTCTTATCTGCAGCCTCTGATTATCAACAAGATTCTGTTGAATGCTATGAGTTGTCCCCAAGGATTCAGAAAGAGCCATTATACGCTCTTCTCTATCAGCAAGGAGAGCTTTCAATTCTTTGACCAGAGTATTCTCCTCCTCCTGATTGGACTTACGTAGACGCTTAACCAGGTCTTTGTGAACATCCTTAACCAGGTCACCAACAGAAAGAGCCATATCACCAATATCAGCACGAGTGGCAGGCACTTGCTGATTTGTGAAATCGCCTTCACTAAACTTCAAATACTCATACAGACTGTTGATGATGGTCGGCTGGAAAATACTGGCAGACGTCGGGAGCACTATTGAAGGGATAAAATCTTCATTATTCAGATCAGCATCTTCAATAAGCACGTCATCAGTCATCATTTCATCATCAGAGGAGATCAAGATCGGCTCAGAGGGAGAAGGAGGAACAGGAGCAGCTGGAATGAGTAAGAACCATTGAAGGGCAGCATCATCAGCAGAAGAGAAGAAATCGGCAGGGACAAAAGTTGAGACAATGAGATCATCAGAATCATCGGCACGAAAGATCGGCAAGGGAAAAGCTGGATGAACTATAACAGCACGATCAGTCGGCAGATGAAACATACCATCGTCTTCAAGTGAAAGGAAGGTAGCCAAGATTAAGTTCAAATAAGCACGACCTTCAAGAATCATAGTCATTAACCCGGCATTCATCAGCCTTGAGGTATAGACTAGATGATCGGCACGCTGACGGGGATGAAATAATGGCAGAGTCATAGCCAAAGCGGCAGACTTGATCAAATAAAGAAGGCCACGAGGATTGGTATGCCTAACTTCAATGATGTCAGTCAGCAGATCATTGATCATCAAGCAGCTTCTCATCCATCCATTTGTAGTGATGCACACTTCAGTTGGAGAAGGACCGGGAAGGGTAGATTCACCTCTAATCTTTATCTGTCCTGGTCTAGATCGAATTGGATCATAGGCCACTTTCTTCTTAAGTCTAGAAATCCGAGGAGTCTTTCCCTTTGTACGAACAATGTCATCATCATTGAGAATCCAGGGAAGATAGATTGGACTATCACTGGTAGAATCTCCTGGAGAGAATTTATGCTTGGTGACATGAGGGAGGTCTTTGCCGAATGGGAGTGGACATTTGCCTAAGGTATACTTGAAGGATAACCTTGGATGAACAGTGAAGAGAGGCTGTCCAAATTTGTTGGAGGGGATAGATGCATTGGAAGTGTACCAGTTTGAGCACATCATATCCTTCCCATTGAGAAAATAATCATAGCTGGGTGGTGGAGAAGTATCAACAGCATCAGGATCAAGAAAGGCTTGTTGTCCAACCACCATGTAATCAGCAGGATCTATCTCATCGGCATGATCTACATCGGCATGAGCAGCGGCATGAGCAGCAGCAGGAGCCGACAAGCGAGGGGTGATAACAGACGGCAAGCTGAACAAAGGCTGTAGAAGAATCTCTTCAAACTGTAGACTAGCAGCAATGTCAGCATCCAGATTAGGAGTAATATCATCAGCACCTCCTCCCAACTCCACAATCTCCTTAATACCAGTAGGGGGGACAATCTGTATTTCAGGAGTAACTGCAACTAACTGAGTGTCTGTAGTTTGCTCAGCAAGATGAGTGTCAGTAGTTTTCTCATCAGTCTCTCCTCCTGAAACAGATACATCCATCTGTTGAGTGTCTATAGTTGTCTCAACTGGGGCAGGTAGGTCGGTAGATACTTCAATCAGAGGTTGAGTGTCAGTAGTTGTCTCAACTTGAAATTCCACTATCTCCTTAAAATGTTCATCAGCATGACTTCCTTCAACACTACTATCATCCTTCAATACAGATTCTGCAAAGACTTCAGCAGAGGGAGCTTTAGTCATGACAGTTCTGATTGGCATCTTGTCACTATCTGTTGTAAGTGAAGTGGAAGGAGAGTCAGCAGCAACTTTGTGAACACAAACTAAATCACCAAATAAATCAGCACCATCATCATCAGCATCACTATCAGTAGAATCACCATCTTCATCAGCATCATCACGCCCATCGGCAACAAACTCTTTATCAGCAGCATCTGCATCGTCGGCAGAGTGAACATCGGCATCTGACTTGGTCTTGCTGCTGCTTGGTGAAGGAACATGAGCATCTTTATCGGCAAGGTCTTCAGCGGCACGACGATCGGCATCTTGCTTCAACAGAAATTCATTGGACTTTTCAATCAAGTCCATAGTGACCTTCTTTACTGATCTATGAAAGTGAGCATTGAGAGGGCTGACAGCAGGAGCCTCATCATCATTGTATGGCAGCAAATCTTTATCATTTTCAAGTCTTCCAATCTGATACGGATCAAACTCTGTGAATTGAGAGAGCTGATTAAATGTCCTGGCATAGATGAGCCACACGTCCTGAACCATCAAGTCTTGTCTAATTCTATCTTGAAAAAGATAGACTTGGTTCCAGTGTAGTGGTAGGAATTCAAAATACCGACCAAAATTGAGCTTTAGTTCAGCTTCTTTCAACTGCTTGAACTTTGATAGAGGGACAAACTTCTCTTTCCACATATCAGTGCGTCTGTCCAAACTCTTTTGATCAACATAATCAGCAGGATTTCCGGGAGTGACAGTGTCTTTCATCTCTTCATGAAACTGAAGAAGACGACGAATAAAGGGAGGCAGATGGTCAATCGGAAAGACCCATTTCTTGATCAAGACCTTGTTGGTGAAGGACCAAGGATTCTTGTAGAAGGTGTGGAAAGTTGGGTTTCTGATTGGAGCGCATTTCTTAGGAGTCTGAGACTTGAGCTTCTCAATGACATCCTCAATACTTTTGCCATCGGCAAAGTCATCAGTTAATTCTTCATCCGGAATTTCAACCTTGACAGCCAGATCGGTAGTTAGGGAAGCACCGGCAAGATGAGCAGGGGCAAACCTAATTAGCTTGGCTCTTGGATCAGCAGGAGGAATAGTGGAAGAAGGAACTTCATCGGCAAGCTTCACCTTCTTTATTACCACTTGATCGGCAACCTTTACCAGTTTCCTTTTCTTTGGAGCACCAGGAGTAGAATAGGCAAGAATCCTATCAGTTGAAGGAGCATGAGTAGAGACTGCTGCTGATTGAGAAGCAACTGAAGGAATGGTCTTTGCCTTTTTCTTCCTCTGAGTCATAACAGGTGCAGGAGCAACAGAGGGGGCATCGGCACTGGAAGCATTCTTTGAAATCCTTTTCCAATCCTTAGCATCAAAGAACTTCAACCTATTGAAAGGCAAGCTGGATGGAAAGCGATCGGCAGCCACTACATTGGCATTTCTCCTCAGAATCATACTTATCAACATATAATGGCATCCTTTTCCAGGATTGGCCTTGTTCTTCAATCTGTCAGAAGCCCACTTATCAGCAGCCGTAGCGATAATCCTGAATATGTAGGCACACCAGTTGAACTCAATCTGCAGAACAATGGCGGCCATAGCTTCAAACTGCACATCAGTAATATTGCTGTGGGATCCAGATCGGCAAATGAGACATCTATCAACTATCTCAGCCAAAGCATAGTATCTTTGGGGATAGTGAATCTTCAGATGATTAGTGCCACTAAGCCTTGTGCCAGCACCTCTCATGATAATCCAAGCCCTATCCAGTTCCTGCTCATCAACTAGAGCACTCAACCCTTCATTCCCAAGATTGGGAAAAACTTCAGAGATAGAAGAGGGAGAAAGAGAGATCTCCACGCCCAAAACAGTAGAATTGATGGAGACGATAACGGAGGAGTCAGCACGAGAGCGGACAACAGAAGAGTTTGAGAAGAATTCTTTGACAAGATCCACAAATACTGAACTAACTCCTGATGGAGTGATGAACGAATCAAGCAGGGACCCAAGAAGAAGGTTCTTCAAGAAAACCCCGTCGGCTTCGTCGTTGAAGTAGTCGGAGTCAACATAGCCTCCGTAGATATCTTTTTCGCCGGGCATTGTCTGCAAAATTACTCAAACAACTCTCAATGTTAGAAATAAAGACAAATCAAACCATAAATGATTAGAAATGAGTAGAGTATAAACATTAACACTTACCAGATTATGAATAGATGAACAAATAAAATGATGAACTGATAATCTGGAAAGAGGAGAGATAGAGAGAATAGAGAGCAGAGAGAAAAAATGCGGAGAAAAAGCTTAATGGAATTTTGAAAGGCGTTATATATGTTATGGGGGAGAGAGAGAATATGAAAGGGCAAGGGAGAGAATAACTGATAACTGTATAATCTCGAAGAACGTGCGCACGCAAAAATTAATGCGCACACAAATCAGTAAGGTGAACAGTTAAAAGTAAAAGGGTAAATTAGTCAAAAATAAGATAGAAGTGATGATGACCTGTTTACCTGCTGATGTATCGCATTAAATGGAAAACATCTTGACACGATTTTGGATAAGAAAGGTACACACACGTGTCAGGGAGATGGTGTGACCGATGTACCTTTGATTTGATTGCTCACGTCATGTGTCAGGAATCTTAACTTTTGCAGAGACGTGCTGATTTGATATTATCAATCGGCAAGATGATTTTGAATCGGCAAAATGATTGAATCGGCAAGATATTGAATCGGCAAGATATATAGATAGAATCGGCAAGATGATTTTGACAAAATTTTGATCGGCAAGATTTTGTCGGCAGGTTCGTAGTCGGCAAGATAACTGATGCTCTGCTGATTTGATCGGCAGACTAACACAAGTAGCAAAGTTAGCACAATTTTAACCATAAAAATCAATCATACCTAATTCACCTCTGAGGAATTCAAATCTTTTCTGATCCAAGGGCTTTGTTAGTATGTCTGCTCTTTGGAAATCGGTATGAACTTTGAGCAGCACTACATTCCCCTTTCAACATGTTCCTTCAGAAAGTGATACTTGATGTCTATGTGCTTGGTTTTGGAATGAATGACCGGGTTGTTTGAAACTGAGATTGCTGATTGGTTGTCACAATAGATGGGACAAATTTGAGATGGAACTTCATAGTCAACCAGCTGCTGCTTCATCCATAGAATCTGTGAACAGCAACTGCCGGCAGCTATGTACTCAGCTTCAGTAGTGGAAGTGGAAATTGATGCTTGCTTCTTACAGGACCAAGACACCAATCTATCACCAAGAAATTGGCAAGTTCCACTTGTACTCTTTCTGGTCACCCTACAAGCTGCAAAGTCTGCATCTGAGTAACCTATTAGATTGAAAGATGAATCTCTTGCATACCATAATCCAAGGTTAGCAGTGCCACATAAATATTTAATAATACGTTTTACAGCCTGCAGATGGGATTCCCTAGGGTCAGCTTGAAACCTGGCACAAACACAAACAGCAAACATAATATCTGGTCTACTGGCAGTAAGATAGAGGGGTGAGCCGATCATACCTCGGTAGACAGTCATGTCTACTTTCTTACCAGACTCATCCTTATCTAAATGAATGTTAGTGCCCATCGGTGTGCTTTGAGAGTGAGCATTGTCAAAGCCAAACTTCTTGATAAGTTCTTTGGCATACTTGGCTTGACTGATGAAAATTCCCTCATGGGTTTGTTTGACTTGAAGTCCAAGGAAATATGTTAGTTCACCCATCATGCTCATCTCGAACTTGCTCTGCATCAGTTTCTCAAATCTCTTGCAAAGTGATTCGTTAGTGGAACCAAAAATAATATCATCGACATAAATTTGAACAAACAATGAATGACCCTTATGCTTGGCAACAAATAAAGTAGTATAGATTTTACCTCGAGTGAAGCCTAAGCCATCGCTAAGTAAGAACTTAGATAGAGTTTCATACCATGCTCTTGGAGCTTGCTTTAGGCCATAGAGAGCTTTCTTCAATCGGTAGACATGATCAGGCTTCTTAGAGTCCT
This sequence comes from Campanula takesimana, assembly GCA_026119855.1. NCBI lineage: Eukaryota > Viridiplantae > Streptophyta > Magnoliopsida > Asterales > Campanulaceae > Campanula > Campanula takesimana. The sequence continues at coordinate 1,234,154 of JAOWBW010000405.1, read as the reverse complement.
CAAAACCTGGTGGTTGTTCAACATAAACTAGTTCTTGGAGTTCTCCATTCAGGAAGGCACTTTTCACGTCCATTTGATATAGCTTGAATTCTTTGAAGGCAGCATAGGCTAAGAAAAGTCTTATAGCTTCCAATCTTGCAACAGGAGCAAATGTCTCATCGTAGTCGATTCCTTCCTCTTGACGGTAGCCTTTAGCAACTAACCTTGCTTTGTTTCTAATGATTTTCCCAGCTTCATCCAATTTGTTCCTGTAAACCCACTTAGTACCAATAACTTGCTGAGAAGTTGGTCTTGGCACAAGTTCCCATACTTTGCATCTTTCAAACTGATTCAGTTCCTCTTGCATGGCTTCAACCCAACCAGGATCGGCAAGAGCTTCTTCAGTCTTCTTTGGTTCTATATCGGAGACCATAGCAGATGAGAAAAGGCTTTCATCAAATGCTCTACTAAGGTTCCTTGTTAATCTGGGACCAAAGACATCACCAATCACATTTTCTAATGGATGATCACGAACTGTTCTGACTTCTCTCGGCACATCTTGTCTTACTGATTCTTGTTGTAAGGATTCTAGAGGAGGATCAAGATCAGCAGATGGTGTAGGAGAAGAACTTTGAGTGAGAGGTGGATGAAAGCTTGGAGGATTAGGTCTTATAACAGAAATTGGTTGAGGGCTAGATCTGTCTTCAGGATGATCAGCAGAGTTTGCATCGGCAAACGGATTATGAAATTCATCAGCAGGTTCTGGTTCTGCTGATGAAGGAAAATACGGAGAATCTGCTGATTCTTCTGCTGAAATGACTGGATCAGCAGCTGGTACTTGATCTGCAGGATTAGTATTACTGGATTCACCTGTCTCATGAGCACTAGACACATTAGTACTATTTGGAGCCTTGTCAGACTCTAACAAATCAAATTCATCAAAGGTTACATGAACAGATTCAACAATTTTCAAAAGTTTCTTATTGAAAACTCGAAAGGCCTTACTGTGTTTAGCGTATCCAACAAAGATTCCTTCATCAGCTTTCTCATCAAATTTACCTCTGTGCTCTTTTCCATTGTATAGCACGTAACATTTGCAGCCGAATATCTTGAAGAATCCGATGTTGGGAATTCTGCCTCTCCAGAGTTCATAAGGAGTCTTGTTATGGAATTTGTTGATTAGAGATCTGTTCTGGGTGAAGCAGGCTGTATTGATCGCTTCAGCCCAAAAGTACTTCGGCAGCCTGGCTTCGGCAATCATGGTCTTACCAGCTTCAATGAGAGTTCTGTTCTTCCTCTCAACAACACCATTTTGTTGTGGTGTACCGGTAGCTGAGAAGTTGTGGTCTATACCATGATCATCACAGTACTGAGCAATACCATTGTTCTTGAATTCAGTGCCGTTGTCTGATCTCATACTGATGATATCGCTTTCTTTCTGAGTTTGTAGTAGTCTGAATAACTTGGTGGCAACAGCATAGGTGTCATCTTTGTGACTGAAGGTTTCCACCCAAGTATATCTAGAGAAGTCATCTACTACAACCAAGGTGTATCTACTTCCCCCGATACTTGCTGTTGTTGTGGGGCCAAATAGATCCATATGTAGCATTTGGAGGCACTTAGAAGTTGACATGCAGGGCTTGCTTCAGAAAGATGACTTATGTAGTTTTCCAAGCTGGCAGGCCTTGCATTTCTTTGCTTGATCAGCAGACACTTGAGGCAGACCGGTAACAAGATTTGAACCGGCAAGCTTGGATAGATATTTGAAGTTCAAGTGACTGAGTCTCTTGTGCCATAGCCATGAGTTCTCACTGATGTTCTTAGCTACAAAACAAACATTAGCAACACCAGTAATAGCACTTAAGTCTACTGCATAAATGTTACCTTTACGTTTGGCAATGAGAAGAGTTTCATTGGAAGCAATGTCTTTCACATAGCAACTGGAAGTAGTAAATACGCATTGCATTCCTTTATCACAGAATTGTGATATTGATAGAAGGTTGTGTTTCAGACCATCCACTAGAGAGACCTTCTGTACAGTAACTTCACCTCTCTTGATGGTACCTATACCGACGATTTTTCCTCTGGCATTATCACCAAACACTACTGGGGGACCTGATGCTTCGATAGTATCGGCAAGAAGATCTGCAAATCCTATCATATGTCTTGAGCAGCCACTATCTAGAATCCACAAATCCTTGCTTGCACCAGTTGAGGCCATGAAGCATTCCTGAAATAAAACGGTATGCTTATGGTCCCCCTTATTCAAGGGTCCGAGGGTTAGTTCCTCTTTGGCAACCACATCTGGCCACCACTTGAGGATGAAACCTCAGTGGGTCCAGATAGGTGCTTCAAGAGGCATTCATGAGCCTTGTGACCATAATCAAAACAATTAGAACATCTCACTTGACTGATAGGCTGTGGAGTCGATAGAATATCATTCTGTTTAGTCGGTGCATCGGCAGAACTAGGGAATTGAGCAGGCACAAACTTAGTAGGTTTAAAGGTGCTAGTGTTGCCTTTCTTTCCATTCTGTTTACCTTTGGCAGTTACCTTTTTAGGCACTTGTCCATCGGCAGCAGAGGAGGTCAGATCGGCAGCACTTGCTCTGCTGATGTAATCACCAAGAATACCGTTATCGGCAGACTCAGTATCAGCAACCTTAACATATCTTTGTTTGTGCTTATCATTCCTTTTGTTCTGGTTCTTAGGATACTTCATTGCCACAGCACTGTATATTGGCTTAGCATCCTTATGCACTGAGTTAACAGGATTACATTCAACTTTCTCATCCTTTTTCTCGGTAGCACAAGTTTCAGTAGAGCTACTGCTGCTGGAATCAAATCCTAACCCAGATTGGTCCTTATATGACATTTGGGTCTGTAGGATTGTTTCAACAGCAACTCTAGATTTTGTGTAAGAATCAACAATCTTTGAGAGATGATTGTTTCTTTTCACAAGATCTTCGATCTGAGCTATCAATACTGCTACTTGGCATTTGAGATCCAGGTTTTCTTTCTTTAAAGAAATAGACTCAAGCTCGTGTCCTTTGAGAACCGAAAGTTCAGACATAAGCGAGCTATTCTCGTTAGAAATTCTTTTGAAATCAGCAGCCATCACTTTATGAACGCTACTCAGCTTCTCATGATCGATAAAAAGTTCATCCATTGGCTCTATCATTTCAGCTTTGGATATTTCAGGACAAGGATCAGCTAAAATTTTAGGAGCAGAGGCAATGGGTCCAGGAGAGAAGTCAGGTAGGGAAGAGATGGGTTTTGATATGTTTTTGGCAATGCTAGATTGTTCATTGAATAATAGTTTTCTGGTCATCGGTAAGGATTTTGATTTGTTGGTGGTAAATTGAGAAGAGTTACACTGGCCATAGAGTGAGGTTCCCACTTGGTGTACTTTGTATCCATATGGGTTTCCAGCATTGACACTTATTTCTTTGAAGTGTGGTTGAGGTCTTCCAGCAGATTCTTCTTTGACTGGAGTTCTTGGTGGAGATGGATCTCGGTAGACTGGAGTCGGCAATGATGATACATCGGCATCTTCCAAATCTAGGGCGACAAAACTTACATCGGCATCTTCATCTTCATCGGCATCTTCATCGGAATCAGTTTCACACCAAACCGGCAAGGCCTTTTCTGTGCTTTCATCGGCAACAAAGCTTCTAGACTTAGGATGTCTCTGGTTGAATGACTTCCTCATGTATTCATATTTTGGTTGAGGACATTTAGAAGCAAAGTGACCAGGTTTTCTGCAGTTGAAGCAGACCAGATCACCTTTGTTGTTCTTTCCATCGGTAGCACTGGTAGAGGGTTTATTGTAGCTTGCTGGTTTCTGAAATGGTGGTGTGAAGGATTTTGGTTGCTGGTAGTTTTCTTTCTGCATCCTTTTGAAGTCTTTAAACCTTTTGTAGTTCCTAGCGAAGGCGGCAAATTCGTCTTCTTCCATAGGTTTTTCTGAGGTTATTTCATGGGTATTGGAACTGCAGGATGTTTGAGGTGGATCTATAGGAGGGAATTTGTTTGAAGGAAAGGATATCTGTGACTGAGCTGATAGAGACAAGTTTTTGAATTTTTGTCGAGAACGTTAAGTTTTTGCAGTTCTCTCTCATACAGAAATAGACTAGACACAAGATTCTGAATAGAAGTCTTGTTTAAGTCTCTCACTTCTCTAACAGCGGTGACCTTAGTATGATACTCATTTCCCAAAGAACTTAGAAAACGAATATTAAGATCTTTCATAGTATAAACTTTACCTAATGAAGCACATAAATTACTTACCTCGCAAAATCTGTCGTAGGCACTCCTTAGTGATTCACCATCTTGTTTCTTGAAGGATTCAAACTCAGCAATGCAATCGTAGAGTCTGTTGTCCTTCACCTGCTCGTCACCTTCAAAGTATGCAAGGAGCTTGTTCCAGCATTCTTGAGCCGTGGAGCACAAGTCAATAAGTTTGTATTGCTTGTCATCCAAACCACAAGAGATAATGTGGCATGCTTTTCCATCTAGGGCAGCAGAAAGTTTGTCGTCGTCGGTCCATTCCTCTCTGGGTTTCTCAATCAAAGTTTCATCATTGAACCCTCTCTCGGGTTGTTTCTGTAGGTGGTTGAAACAACGGAATCAATGACCTTCATCATCAATCTGAACATGGACATTTCCTGTTCAGTCAAAGAAAGCACTTTCATTCCAAGCTCTGATGCAAAGTCACTTATCAGATTGCAAACTATTTGCAGTAAGCGCAGCGGAGAAGATATGACTTGTTTTAACTCACACAAAATCAGTTTATAAAAAGGTTTTGAGAGCTTGGTTTAAACACAAAGTAGTTTCTAAAAGTTCAATGCAGTTTCAAGAGATTGGTCAATAGAAATGATGATGAGTCAGCAAGAACAGTAATGATTTGCCGGTGATAGAGTTCCAACCGGCAAGGACAGTAAGTAACAGAGGACACAGAGATTTGGAGAGGTTCACAGTGTAAATACTGCTACGTCCTCTACCAAGTTTGGTCAGAACTTGGATTTGGGTTAAGAGCACTATTAAATATCCCTAGTCTATTACAAGAGCGGCTTTGCCGGATACAAAGACTAAATTCTAGAGATAGTTTAATGAATCGTAAAACAAATATCTGACCAAGTGTATTTGAGCGGAAAGTTCAAAAGAACTTATCTCACTCAGGTCGGTGTGTGAAAACTCAGACAACGTATTCCTTAAAATAATCTAGTTCGGGAATACTAACAGTGTTGTAGAGTTTGTGCACAAGTGTATGTCCTATTAAATGATCTAATGATTATCTGGACAAGGAATGGTTGAGCTTCAATGAATGCTGCAAACAACCAACTCTCTTCAATGCACTAAAATCACCAACCTTCTTCAATGCACCAAGTCCTCTATTTATAGGAGGAGTTAATGTCTTAGCTTTGTTGAAGAAGGATAACATTTGAATTTCCAGCTGGGTAGGTGAGGAGCATTTAATGCAGTATCCTTGGCATTAATGGCGAAGATACGCGTGCCTTAAAAGTCTGATGGGTAAAGACCCCTTTGTCTCAACCGGTTACCTGCAAAAGCAAGTAGAGACAGAGTATAGCTAAAAGTAGCTATGTGTCAGACGGCGTAGAAATCATTACAGAGCAGGTAAACTACTTTATGATAAAACAGTATAGAGACAATCAGCAAGGTTGACTTTAATGAAATGATGTCACCTGACTGATAGTGCAGACTGTCTATCATATCGGCATGTTGTGAATGGAGTTGATCGGCAACTTCTTTAATAAGTTGATCGGCAACTTCTGTAGCAAGTTGATCGGCAACTTGTCGCATGTTAAGAATAGAGTTGATCGGCAACTTGTTTACTGGTCTGCTGATTTGCTTCCTCTTGCTGGTTTGTCTTGAATGAAGAGTTGAAATACACCTGTGCTGATCACAAAGGATCCTAAGGGCACCTTAAAAAGGTTCTAATAAAATTGGGGGACCCTAAGTGTAGACATGATTGGGATTAAGTAATTCTAGGACCTAGGTATCTATTGAACAACAGTGGCTTGGAATGTGGGACATGAGGTCTCCACATTCGGGTAATATTGAGGGGGCGGAACCTGGTTATATCCTCGGGGCTGCACATTCTCAATTCCCTCTTCATCAGTGATCTCCACAAAACTTCCGTCGTTTTCAAACACAACGGACACCCCTTTCTGCCTCATCGCTTCCATAACCCTATTCTGTATATCCTCATGGCATTTCCTGACATTCTCTTCCCGGGCCCTGGCAGCCTCTAGAGCTTATATCAGTTCTTCCCTACTAAGACCATTCGGATCCGCTGCGTTGTCACCCCCACTACTATTTCCTGCCGGACTAGCCATTTGGAGAAGTCTGGGTGAGGCTGCTGATGAACTATCAGACTCGGCACTAATCAGACGATGACCCGGAACTCTGACCCACTTCTTACGAGCTTCTGAGGAGAGGGAGGTTCATTTCAGACTCAGGTATCAACTCGGGTTGGTGTCTGGGAGAATGGGTTTAGGCTCATGCAACATGAAGGTTCATTATTATTAATTATGTTCATGTTTACTTAAAACGCATTTATTCCTAACTGGTTGGAAAAGATTTCTCTTCTTTTTCGCAACTATTCTACATCCTGGATCAGTGGAGGCCATCACTACGCCTATAGACCCCTCGTTTTTCACCTGCCTTGCACACTCCCAAGGATGGACTATCCTGGGCGAGGGTCCTATAGGGCAAGCGGCTTCCACCGACCAAAAGAAGCGAACCTAGGGTCTAGTGCATCGCAAGGTTCCCAATGTGTGAGCCATTCCAATCATGATTAAGCCCCTGTTATGATCGAGATTCGTCTTAGGGACTTAAGGGACTTCCGGTATAACCTCATCTTTGATGAGGGCTCTCGAATCTTATCTATGGGCTTAAGGATGATTAGTATGAACCATTCATTAGGGCTCGACAACACAGTGTCACCCTATCCATAACACCTGACTTAGGTTAATTATAGCCAATATTAACGCATAAGTCAAGGACCGGGTCAAAGTTGAACATGGTCACACTTGCTTTCACAAGGAGTCGTGACTCGGGCATTAACTTGGCCACAATTAATCTTAGACACGTATTAGGGACGTGGTAATGTGAGCTAGACCAAAAACCAACCGAAGTCACGGTATTTGTGTGTCACGGACAAGTGTGGTTGACTCAGCTTGGAAGGGGAGGTGGAATGGACCCGTGCGCGCTAGAAGGGCACAAGAGCACCAATCAAGCTGCATCTGGCATCCATCCCGGTTTTAAAGGGGATTTGGAACGTGCAAGGTCAAGTGCGCGTAGTGTGAAGCCATTCTATGTTCTCTTTTGAGTTAAAATAGAAATTTTCGATTCATCTTAACATCATGAACAATGTATAATCAACATATGAACAAGCATGAATAAGCTATTTACACAAACGATCAAGCATGAATCATATGAACAAACAAAGCCAAAACTTGTACATACAACAAATTGTGCACAACCAAAGAATTCTTTGAAATCAAAACTTCACAAGAAACAATCCTTTTGAAAAAACATTTGCAAAACATGTTGTGCACAACAAAACAATTAAAAAAAAATTACAAAATGGGTTATGCACAAGGAGGCTTTGAAAACCCAATTTTATGTCCAAAAGACTTGTGCATAACCAAGCTTTAAAAACCAAGTTTTGGCTAAAAAAGAAGAAGGTAATGTGCACAAACAAATCTATAAATTTGGAACCTGGATAAGCAGAAGCAAAAAGGGACACAGAATGTTTCTGCCCTGCACAAAATTGTTAAATTTTGAAACATTTTGTTCCCTGCCCAACATAGCCGTACGGCTATAGCATCCTGGCAATTATTTTTTGCAGTTTTTCAACTTCTGATCATCAAGCCCAAGTTTATTGCATTTCCAGAACAGTTTCTACTTCAAAAGGTTCAAACAGAAACACAGTACACACAAAACAAACACAAAAGTTAACAAAAACGGGGGACGGGAGTTTGACCCACACAAAAGTGTCCTCAGAGCTTCTAAAAAGAAGTTTACAAACACTTTACTCCCCAGCGGAGTCGCCACTGTAAGGATCCCGCCCCGTGACGAAGGGAAACAAAGGGGTTTTTTCGTTTCGAAGGGCGAAAAACCAAACACGGTTATCACGCAAAACATAACGGAGTCGCCACATTTGTTAATTATTTAACCAACAAATGGAAAGCTTGGAGATTCTATTAGTTCGGAGGTCAGGTTACGCCTTGGGAAGATTTTTACGTCACCCAAGTCACCTCGGATAGGACCGAGTCTCCCTAACGTTAGTTAACAAACGTGCATGTGTGTGTGTGTATTTCAAAAATGGGAGAAACTGACATTTTAACAAAACTGGTTAATTATTTAACAGGAAAGGGTTATTTTGAAAATATTCCAGTCAAAAAGGGAAGAGACTGGAAAATGCACTCCCTAGCCAAAGTAGCCGTACGGCTAGGGAGAGCATTCCAGGGGTTTTTGATAGTTTATCAGAAAACTGTCCAGTTTCAGGCAAAACAGAGTGTTCTTGCTGAAACTGGACTGTGATGATCACTTTCAATTATTTTCTTTAACAAAAACATGGATTTAATCATCCCTATGTCATTGGTCACAAATTAGGCACCAAAAACAAAGGTTTTGGGTGTGATCAAGACAATCATTGGGGAAGTTTTGAGAAAGGTGATGAACATGCCCTTTGGGCCAAAATTGCCATTTGATGAGTAAAGATTGGAACTTTACCATCAAAATGGACTTTTTATGAAAGATTAACCTTGAGGGATAACAAGAGCAACATAAAGATCCAATATTTATGACCCAATCTTAGGGATTTTTGGCTAGATCAAGGTTGGGATGATAAAGATTGAGCCTTTATCCCCCAACATGATCATCATGGCCTAGTTTGTGTAATACCAACATAAAGACATGAGCTTTCACCTTGATAAAGAGATCTTTAAGCTATTTAGAACAAGAAATTAAACCATGACCATCCTTAGGTTTGAGCCTCTTTCACACAAAAGCATGAAGGGCACCTTGAATCATGCTCATGATTTAGTTCACATTATATGTATATATATATAAGATATATATATGATTGAAATGGACAAGTATTGTAGTAATATAATATATGTATGCTTGAAATGGACAAGTCTTGCAAGAATGTAAATTTGCTTGAGAGGACAAGTCTTACAAGAATGTAAACAAGAACAAGTAATTTGGTTAACAATGCAAAATAAAGTTGAGATGAAGAGAAGATGGGGGAAGGGGACCTCACCTATGATGGTTATAGTCTATCTTCCTTTCCTTCACTCAATTATAATGGTGATTTCTCTCTCAGACACGATTTCTGCATAGTTTCCCCTATCTAAACAATATTCTTCCCCCCCCCCTGAAATGATCAGCATGGGGTTCAATTTATAGGGACTGAGGGTGCCCAACATAGCCGTACGGCTCAACCCCTCAGGTACCCAAACCATCCATACGACTCGACTTGGCGAGCTTCTTGATTTTTCTAAGTTTAATTCCGGTTCAGTCCTAGAATATTAGGTTTATCCTAGTGAGGTCCTAGCCCATTGGTTTATCCCTAAATGGTACCAAGAATTCCTCTAAAGTAGGTCAAATTCAGATTGGGGTACTTACACCCGTGCGAGCTCGAGGCACTTGTGTCCCGATGTACCGTCCGTGTTACCGGTTACTGAATTCTGCGATATTGAGGACTATACCTCTCTAAGTACCGTAGTTTGTCGAGAAATTATTCGATTACGCGCGCTCTATAGGAAGTTAGAATTCATCCCTAATTCTGTTCTCGATTCTTTAAACTTCTTGTTGAACCGTGCGTATGGCCTTTCCTCCTTTCCCCAATAGAGTCTATTTGCAACGACTTTATTGCTCTACGATGTTTCTTCCTTTATACCTCCTTCCCCAATAGAGTCCATTTGCAATGACTTTAGTGCTCTACGATGTTTCGTTTCTTTTTAGTTTCTTCCTTTTTTTCCTCCTTCCACAATAGAGTCCATTTGCAATGACTTTATTGCTCTACGATGTTTCGTTTCTTTTTTGGTTTCTTCCTTTTTACCTCCTTCCCCAATAGAGTCCATTTGCAATGACTTTATTTCTTACGAATGTTTGGTCTTCATACAGGATAGTGCCCGTAGGTTTGTTATCCCCAGCAGTAGGCTGATGTCTCGTTTCTTTTTTTCTTTTTCCCCAGTAGGGTCCACGCGACTTTATTGCTTTATGAATGTTTGTCTATCCCTAGCGAAAGACAATGTCTCGTTTCTTTCTCCCCTAGTACTCGAACTACGACCGGCTTGATTCCATTTGGATACGTAGGTAGCCTGACTTAGGTTCAGCCGTTTGACCAACCTGGTCACCTTTTACTTCCCTCGATTTGGAACACTTGTTTTAGATCGGTTCCTTTCTTAATCGACGACCCTCCATGCCTTGCAAGAAGCATCACCGAGGGCCTACTATTAGTACCCGATCTAAAGATTTAGGACTTGCTAGACCTTTAGATATCTCTAAGGACCTTTTAGGAAATTATAACCTGACAGGGACCTATTCGACAGCTTTCCAGAGTTCTAGATTGATGAAATCAGTTATAGATCGAATTCCATCAGGATAATAAACAAATCGCGAGAACAAACTGATAAGATCTCATCGATATCTAGATAACCACTCGATCCGGAAAGACTGGCCACGTGGCCAGTCTGGGAGTTTCCGCGCGGCCACTTCTGCCAGCCCAAAACCCCTATAAATAGGCCTCTCCTCTCAGCCTATTGAACACAACTTTCACCCACAGGAAAACCCTCACAAAATCTCTTCCCAGCCTCTCTTTTTCCCTCTCAAAACCCTCTCAAACCCTCTCTTTGATCTTGCTTTGATCATCAAAGAGATTCATCGCCGCCATCAACCAAAGGAGTGAAGATTCAACCTTTGAAGCCTCTTTAATCGGTTTGGTAACGCGTTCTTACTACTTTACTACTTATATCTATTATATTCATTCATATATTGTTAGATCTAGGGTTTTGTTCATCATTCGTGTTCTTGAACGATGATGATCTAGGGTTTTTACGAAACCCGCACTAGATCTAGGTCATATATTACTTACATAATGCTATATTTAGGGTAGCGATCTTCATGTTTATGTGTTCATTCATATGTATTCATGATGTTCTTATTATAATGCTAGATTTACGACTTATCATACATCATATGCTAGATCTAGGATTGTAATCCCTATTTATGTGCACGTGCCGTAGCCAATGATAATCCTAGGGTTTCATCAAACCCTAATAAGATCTAGGAACTACTTCTAACTCTAACCCTCCCCCTCTTTATGCGTGATCCCACTTCATCTCTCCCCATTGTAATTCATCAATGAATTACACCGACCTGAGCTTCTCATGATGAGAAGAATATAGGCAATCTTCGGATCTGGTCTCAAACACTAACACACACACACACATTGATCATGATAGAAAGACCGATTCATCGGGCAATAGGAGTGATCACATTTATATTCTTCTCTTATTGTAATTTGACCCCCGAACCCTATTATTCTCATAAATGGTTTTCTCAATGTTTTAACAACAAATAAAACAACGTGGCGACTCTCAATTTTCAATCGGGCGTATTCACACCTTGCTGATCATTTCAGGGGGGAGAAAAATAGTTTTAAGTGCTAAAACTTTGCTGAAATACGAGCAGAATCACAAACATTGTGAGAATTGAGTGAAAGAGAGGAAGATCATGGCTTGTTATGATTAATGCAATATACTTCATGTCATTTACTTTCATGTCATTTATATTAATGTCTTTACTTTTGGCTTGGTGATCCATTGCACATATGGAGAGAGCCCTTGCATATTTATGATATTTATGTTTATATTATGAAGATCAAGTTTGGGTGGTAAAGTCTCAATCTTTACCATCCAAACTTTGATTTAACCTTAATAATGTCCCTTTGGGTGGTAAATACTCAATCTTTATCCATCCAAAGGTTGATTTTAGTTGTCCCAAGGTGTTATTTTGGATGAATCATCCATTTGGGTGTTAAAGTCCCCATCTTTAACCACCCAAATGGTTGTTTTGGCTCAAAGCCATGTTCATCAACTTTTGCTCTTGTTTCCCCAATTATTGCCTTGATCATGCCCAAATCATGTGTTTTGGTGTCTAATCTAATGATCAAGTGCATAAGGATGTTGTTATGCAAGTTTGTGTACAACACAAATGAACTGAAAAGGTCACACTTTGTCCAGTTTCTGCAGAATTATCTGTTTCTGCCTGAAACTGGACTATTTCTGATAAATCTGCAAAATTCCCAGGACAGCCATCACCAGCCGTACGGATGGTTTGTCCAGGGAAGTTTTTTTTCTATTTAACCCCGTTTTGTTAAAATCTTTACAAATAAACCCTTTCCTGTTAGTTTTCTAACCGTTTTCTGTTAAAAGTCAGTTTCTCCCATTTTAAAATACACACACACACTTGCACATTTTTTGTCAACAAACTTAGGGAGACTCGATTTTTCGAGGCGGATTGGGTAAACCGTCAAAAGTTCTTCCCAAGACGTAACCTGAACTCCGAACTCATTTTCTCTAACATTTTCCATTGAATTAGGTTTAAAATTAATTTAACGTGGCGACTCCGTTTTCTTGAACATAAAGTGCCGTGTTTGATTCTCGAGGGAACCATTTCCGTTTTTTCCCGCGGGTATCTTACAGAGGGACCCAAATCCCCAATAATTTAATCTGTAAGTTTGCCTACACCAAATCAAACTAACGAATATACACATATTTGTTAGTCGAAAATCATGTTTTAGCCACTGCATTTAGCTAACCAACTAACTAATTTGAGACTAATCTTTTGTAGTTACTAAATTGGCCACTGAAGTGCAATCGAACATTTTTTTTTGGTCAAAATTAGCAACTGATCTGCGACTAATTTCTTTCTGTAGCTAGTTTTGCATCTAATTTCTGACGGAACGTTATCAATGACAAGTTGGTTACTAGATTTGTTGCTAATTCGTAGCAAAATATATTTTAAGAACTAAAGCAAAATTTTAAAAATAATTTAGTGGCTAAGTGGTAGCTAAGTTTCAACATCCACAAGTTACTTGACGGGTGGCTAAATCTTTTGCTAACTAGTATATTTTAGCCACCGCTACGTTACCATTGCCACCGAACAATTTTTTAATTTTAAATTAGAAATTTGCGAGTCATTATTATTATTATTATTATTATTATTATTATTATTATTATTATTACTATTATTATTATTACTATTACTATTATTACTATTACTATTATTACTATTATTATTATTATTATTATTATTATTATTATTATTATTTTGCGAAATTAGCTACTGATGTTGTGGTGGCTAAATTGAAAACCCAATTTGCAACAAATCCTGTTTTTCGTGGCTTTAGAAACTAAAAGACATGTGATTTTATAGAGATAAATCTGCCACTATCCTATTGCAGAAAAATTATACAAACATATATATAGTCAAATTAAACTTTGGTAGACTATACAAAGTTAAGTTAAGTCGGTGGCTAATCAGCATCAAAAATACAAAGAAATAAATGTTATTTAATTATATTTCAGATAAGTAATATTTAATTTGTAGCCAAAAATATTATTTTAATTTGTGTTTATTTCTTTATTTTATCAAGTTGATCATTAAAAGTACAGTGTGACTATTTTTTCGGACGAATGGAGTATTATGTTTTAGAAAAAAACTTACCTATTTATGAAAATTTTAAAAAATATTTCCTCTATCGAAAAATAAAATTTGTTTTTAAAAATTTAAAATATTTTTTTATTAAGAGAAAGTATCAATTTTCAGTTTATGTAAATACTTGCTTTAAAAAAAAAGTCCGCTAAAATAAAATAACATAACAAGTTGGACATAAAGCGCTCTATATGTAGAGTTCCAGGAGATTAGAGCTCATTGTAATTGTACGGCCTATCGACATTATGAACCATGGTATTTTTCTCTAGCTTTGTTTTTGACTTCCCACGTTTATTTTTAGCAGTTTTAATCACCCTACTCCAAATACGCTTTTATTAAACCCAAACACTAAACAACATCCAAAATTGTTAGAAAAACTAATAAAAATTAACGAAAGTTAACTTCAACACCCTCAAATAACTAATAATTCTAAAATTTAGGAGGGTAGAGGCTAAAATCGAAGGGGAATAAAGGCTAATCGAGCGTAAATATTCAATAGTTGATGGCAACTAATATATTACAAGATATAAAGCCTAAATTGAGCTCCTAAAACTCCATTGGTCATTTACAACAACTTGTAAACTATAGAATTCCATCAACAATTGAATATTTACTATCGACTGGTCTTGGTTCCCCCTCGATTTCAGCCTCTACTCTTATAGATTTTTGAATTGTTCGTTAGTTAGGGATGTTGAAGTTAACTCTCGTAAGGTTTTGCTATTTATTTTTCTAACAATTTTGGATGTCTTTAAGGGGTTTTGGTTTAATAAAATCGTATATTGGAGTAGGGTGGTAAAAACAACTAAAAATAAATAGGGGTGGTTAAAAGTTGAGCTAGGCAAAGTACAGTGGTTCGGGATGTTAATAGCCTAATTGCACTTTTCCATTTATACTAGGAGAGTAGGAGTGTAACTTGGTCCCAGCTCAATGCGTACATTTTGACTTCTTTTGTCAACTCAATTGAATTTTGAGCATAATTTTGTGAAAATCCAGATATCTCTATACAAAATGGTGAAACAATACCAATTTTTGAATTTCATAAGAATATCTAGATTTTATAAATTTATGGTTAAAATTGAATTGACCAAACTAAGGAATAGTAACAGTGTATATTGAGGTAAAACGGAAGTAGTTTATGAGACGGTTGGGTTAACTTGACATTTAACACAAAGTGACAGTACCAGTTTAGCGCCAGCGGTAGCGTTCTTGAGTGCCAGTTAGAGTGTTTTTGAAGTGTCATTGATAGTATCTACGGATGCTAGTGAGTGTCAATGATTTGAGTTCCCGTGTATTAATAAGTTCCACATATTTTAAAAGTGACCAACAAAATTAGTTATATAGAGGAACATATATATACTCACTAAATCCCATTGGAAAATTCTCTTTTCGTCATTTAGGTATCCTATCGGAAAGTCTCACTTTTAAAATAAAGAAAATTTATAATATTTTTTTATTAGCAACACTCACTTATCATACTCACAATAAATATTTACATAATACTCTCTCCGTCCAATTTAAACTTCAAAATTTTCTGAACGACATGAACCGATTTGGTCATTGGGTGCCATGGACATTAGGCCCATACACCGTAAAGCCCCATATACGAGACGCCCTTAGCCTAACGGGCCGACATATCATGGCATCTCACAAGCCGAGTTGGATGACGCCACCGGGGCCTAGATAAGAAGGGGTCAACCTGACCTCTAGCCCGGTCTCTACGACGAGCCGGGTTGGGTGACGAGCCAACTTACCTCCGGTAACACTATTTTCTTGATACAAGGGGAAGTCTACAATTATAGTTCAAATGATACATAAGTATAGAGAATCCTTATCTAAACAAGGAGACCTCCACTACAATACAACCGGAAGCTACATTCATCCTTATCAGGATTACTCCCAAGAATACGGGTCTAACTACAACACAGACTCTCTGGCTTACTTGACAAGTCAGGACTCAATTCACCTACTCTATATAAACAGGCCCTCAATACAATTCACGGGTAATGAAATTCTTGGCTTTACTCTTGTCAATTGATTTCTCTTCGTTTTATCACATACAAAACATATTCTTACTCTCACGCCAGAGGGCCTTCGCCGGTGAAGCCCCGGCTAGTTCACTGTTTATTGTTTTGTGAGTGCAGATCCGTTCAAGGAGTTCTCTTTGCTGGATTTATCCAAACCGTTAGACGAAAGGCTGATCCGGTACATTTTTGGCAGCATCAGTTTGGTTCCATTACCAAGAAACGTCCAATCAGAGAACTTTTTGTCCACATAACCACAACCTCCTCATGTTTGAAATTCCGGCCGACGGTCAACAGGATAATGTTACACCTGATGCTAATCTTAATCCACCACCACCTAATGTGGCCAATAATGCTGCTCTGAATCAAGGGCTCCCTCCTCCGCCTCAACCTCAAGGCGGAGGTATGCATACACGTTCCTGAGGACCTCCACTAGAAGTTACCCAACTTTATGGAAGGAGAAGGATAACAACTACACAACCTAAGAATGATGAAGCTGGCCCCTCTAGACCGCCTCCAATTGATCGAAGGGTGTTACTTCAACAGAATCTCACAACCCTCCAGCAGCTAGCTGATGCTCAAAGGGCTCTTTTGGAATATGATCCAGAGCACTCCATGGAACATCTCCTCCAGCCTTCCAGAACTAGAGGAGCTCATGAGTATGATAGGAGCAGTCATAGGGAAATCCCACGTGCCGATGGCCAACATTATCATGAACCATGTGATGTTCCCCGAGCTAGCCGACTTGAAGGCCGACTTGTCCTGGTTAATCAAGAGGGAAGGGATTTAAGATATCAAATAAATCAAAGGAAGGAGAAAGAAGCGGAATCTCCTAATGTGAGAATTCTAGGGGAGAGGCGTAGATAGAATGATCGGCGTCGTTCTCCGCAAAGGCAGGTGCCTACACATCATTCTCCACCGAGACGAGTTGCCCCTAATCCAGAAATAAGCCGAGTTGCTGGTAAAAGCTAAAAAAAGGGAAGGAGCAGACAGAAGAGATCTCATTGTAGTTGGCAAATCAACGATCTTAATGAATTTGGAGAAAAGGTTTGAGAATATAGAGATGAACCAGGTCAGAGAAGGCCTAGAAATGATTACGACGCGATGCGTCCTTTTGCGCAGTGGATAAGGGATTCTCCACCTAATCCACAGTTGAAGCTCCCTAATCCAGACAAGTACACCGACAGTTTCAACGTCTTGGATCATCTCCAAGATTTTGAGGCCATGATGGCATTGGTGTCAAATCAGGACGACATCCTGTGCAAAGCCTTTGCCAATACTCTGACTAAAGCAGCTAGGTCCTGGTTCATGGATCTCGGAAAAGGAAGCATTGATTCTTTCCCAAGGTTGAAAAGTCAATTTCTGGAATATTTCTCCACTGCAGGGGCGAGAAAGAAAAGACTCTCTGACTTGGCCAACATGGTGCAAGGTAAAAACGAGTCGACCATGGACTTTTTTCAGAGATTCAGGAGCCTTGCCGACTCTATTGAGGAACGGCTAATTGACAGAGAAATAATAGTGTGCTTCACCAATGGACAGAGGTCCGAAGCCCTAACTTATGAATTATCGGTGAGGGAGCCTCTCACTAAGTCGGAATTATATCATGTCGCATATGCAACTGCAATTGCCGAGGAAAAGAAGAAATTGAAGTTTGGAGACAAAGACCGAGATCATGAAAGAAAACCGCCCACTGGTGACTCGGCTCAAGGTTCCAATGGAGGTGGAAACAGGGGAAAAAATAGAACAAGGGGAACCGAGATCTTCACCCCCCCCCCCTTACAAAACATATCTCAGAAATAATGAACTTGGTGGATCTTCCTAATCCCAGGCCCATTAAAGACAACCACAAGTACCCAAGAGACACTAGAAAATACTGTGCCTACCACAAAGATCATGGGCACGAGATAGAGAATTGCTACGCTTTGAAGAAGATTGTTCAGAAGTGGGTTGACCAAGGGTTTCTGAACCGATATGTCGCAACAAAGGACAACAAGCGCCCAAGGGAGGAAGAAAAAGAGGAAAGATGAGAGGATAGGCCTCCTAGAGCAAAACTGATCAGAGTTATATGAGAGGAGATCCCCTCAAACACCAGGTTGAAGGAACAAATATATGAGCTCAACAAGGTCTACCACATTCCTCCCAGGATTCATAAAGGGGAAGAAGTGATCAGCTTTTCACCAAACAAGCTAGCTGGGAACAGAGCAATGAGGGAGCAGCCGTTGGTTATCAAATGAAGAATAGACAACTGTGAGTCTGAAAGGCTTCTGATTGACTCGGGGGCTGCTAAGGATGTGCTGTATTACAAAACCTTTAAAGAGATGGAACTACCGGACACCATGTTAATTCCATACAATGGAAGGCTGGAGGGGTTCACAAACCATAAGGCAGAGGCAAAGGGAACTATGGACTTGCTGTTGGAAATTGGAGACTATGCTTACAAGGCCTTGGCAACGACCACCTTCATCGTTATGGATTTAGCCAGCGGTTATCATGCCATCCTAGGCCCTCTTAGCCAAGGGAAGTTAGGAATGGTTACCTCCCTCCCTCACCAAAGGGTAAAATTTCCCACCCCGGCAGGTGTAGGATGTGTGCCGGGTGCACCTAAGCATTTCCTGGAGCACGTGATGAAGTCAAGAAAAACCAAGAATAGAATGGAAATTGACACTCCTGAAAGGAACGTCACCTTCTCCAAATCGACCACGGTTGTTGGTCCCAAAGGGCAACAAGGGTATGAAAAATAGCTAGAGGGGGGGTGAATAGCTGTTTTAAAATTCTTTTCGTACCCTTGATAAACTCAATTGCAAATGCGCACTTTATCAAGTAAGCATTATGAAATGCGCCTAAGTGAGTGAGTGAAATGCACAGCGGAATTTAGTAATGAAAATAGGCGCAAAGTGTGATAAAGGGGCGCACACACACTCTAAGTATTTTGGCTCAAAGTGGTTGAAATAAGGAACTAAGGCAAATGAAATAACAACACAACACAATTCAGTTCAATCAATCTACAATGAGTAAACAAGCAAATAGTGAGTGAAAATAATAACTTGAAAGAAATGACAAGATAATAACACAAGCTATTTGGAGAGGTTCGATCAATGAAAGATCTACGTCCTCTACCAAGATGGTTTGTATTGGATTTCTAATGGAGATCTTATATAATGAGTGAGTGTTACAAATTACAACTTTTGAGCTTCTACACTAACTCAAGATCTAATTTTCTATGAATGAACAAATCCAAAACAATAACCGGTGTATCTCTAAAAGATGGATCTAAGTGATCAAACTTAAAGAGGTGCGTGTGTGATTTTAGTATCAAGGCTCTTTAGATCTTTATGATTTAGAGCACAATGAAACTAAAGTGTTAGAGCTTGAAGATCTGGGCTAAGGATGAAGGTATGAAGATGTTCTTGAGGAAATCTGGAAAAACGAAGGCAATCTTCAAATCTTCAACAAATGCTTAGAGAGAGAAATTCTTGAAATTCTTAGCAAAACTCAGCAACTTCAAAATGTTGAAGTTATGGGGTATTTATAGTGAACTTCAAAAAAAAAAACTAGCCGTTGGAAATCTTTGTGGATAAGATGAGCTGTCGCTCGTTGATTGGAGTATGCATATGTCGCGACCCCGGACCCCGCGGGCCCGAGACCGCGAGCTGGACGTCGACTTAAGACCAAAACTAAGAAATACTGAAGTTAAAAATTCCATTTGATACCAAAAGGTGATGATCCAAAGTTTTACAAATCCAAGTTTGACAAAAACCAAATACAACTATCATAAACTTCCACAAGTTTATTCCCAACAAAATACAAATATACAATTCTTAATGACGTCATTGACTGGTACCACTATCCCAAAAAGGTTACACATTTATATAATGTAAACCAACCTATAACAACCTTCCCCAAAAGAATGTATCCACACTCGACGTCCTCTTTTCTCGTGATCAGCGAGACTAATCCTTAGCACCTGGGGGGGGGGTTAAGGAAAAACAAAGATAAAAGAAAGGGGGTGAGATAAATCTCAATAAGTTACTAATGCAACTACATGACATGCTATGATACAATATACAATAAACAATAATACATATCACATAGCACATAGCAATTATCACATATCAGATAGCAGCGGAAATAAACACATAACAAAGGATATAGCCAAGGTTTTCCAAACCGGTACATCCAAATAAAGGATCGCTGCGCAGCTTCAATAATCAACCAATCAACATCTTCATAATAGCATGAAAGCTGAAGAGAAATCCCCGGTACCGGAACCAATATCCATAAAAGTGTCACAAAGGAAAAGAGCCATGACACAAAGTCATGCCCGGTAGCTAGATACATTCCCAAAGGAAGCTAACTTATCCTTTCCAAGGCCAATCTGGAAAAGGGGTATAGAAGGGGGCAAAACAATGGTCAACATTATAATGGACTTGGCTTTGCCATTATAATCTTTCCCATCGCCCGATGCAACAAATATGCCAGCTGGGCTTCTAATTAAATGCTAAGTAATAATATTTTAGCATGAATAAACAAGTTAAGGTTCCAAAGTAGGGAACCATACCAAGAAGTCACCAAGAAAGTGAAATGTACCAACAACGCACAATTAAAGTGTTCCAACAATCTCAATTAACACTTAATTAATTTCCAACACAAACTTAATCACAAAGGACCCAATTCTATCACTAGAGTGTACTACAATGTTCACTAAGGTCAACTAGAAGGACACCCAAGATTTGGATCAAAACGCATTCTTCAACCACACAAAATAACAAATGTAAACTTTCAGAGGACTGTGCGGCCGCCCAATATGGTATGTGCGGTCGCCCAAAAAGGCCATCAAGCAAGAACAAAAGCTTTCAGATAGATGTGCGGTCGCCCAGACATTTTTGGGCGGTCGCCCAATCTTCTGGAATGCTGGAAATCGGGAAGAACAAATGGGTTCTTCCATTTTCATACCAAAACACAATTCAACCAAAAATCCAACCTTCCAACTAGTTTACTAATGTACCAAAACAACTTATAAGTCCAAAAAGACTCATATAACAACCAAAATCAAGAATCAAACCCAACATTCAAACAATCACCATTTTTAACCAAAAATCCAAATAAATTCCAAATAAATTGCAACCTCAAATATAACAACAAAAGCATTATATGAACATGATATGAACATTTTAACATCAAAATGGGGGAAAAGTAACTTACTTGAAAATAATGAAAGTTGACGGAATTCAATTCTTTTTTGTTCTACGCGATCCTATCGACGATCTAAACATGTTTCAAGTTTTAAGAAATGAAAGATTATGAGAGGAAGAGGAAGTAAATGAAGAGAGAAGGAAAGAGAAAAACTTACCCTTTTTCTTTTGAAGAGAGAGAGATGAGCTGGGAAAGAAGAATGGGTGAGGGAGAAGTGAGGGAGAGGAGTAGGGAAATTATTCAAAATGTTACATCTAGGCCCCTCCCCTTCCACTAACACAAATGCTACACTCCCTACTAACAATTAAGACCCTACAATACTACACTAACCCAAATGACCCAAATAAAATGCTAGGCAAAATATTATAACACATAAAATGCACACATAATTATTTAAATAAATAATAATTTAAATAAATAAACAAGCAAATAAATAAATAATTATTATTTATTACTAATAA
Source organism: Campanula takesimana (assembly GCA_026119855.1). Lineage (NCBI taxonomy): Eukaryota > Viridiplantae > Streptophyta > Magnoliopsida > Asterales > Campanulaceae > Campanula > Campanula takesimana. Next base: position 1,212,746 of record JAOWBW010000405.1, on the reverse strand, counting down.
AATAGAGCCTAGATTTCGGGTCGTGACAGCATATATTATGGCCATTTTGACACTCAACATAAATGTGACCGTTATGGACACGTGTCAACAGATTAGGCGCATATGCATCTTTTAACCACCGTTGGATCATTGGCGTAATTTGAATTCTCTTCAAGTCTTTGAGTCTTTAATAAATCACTGAGTGTTGAATAAACACTTTGAGGCGCATTGAGCCAAGAGGCGCATAGAAACTGCGCGCGCTAAGGCATATGGGACGCATGGCGCGTAACATAGCTTATAAAGAAATCCTTATGCGCGCACTCTAAATAACGCATAGCGCGAATGAAGAAGGCGCGTGGCGCGTGGCGCAGGAGGCGCATACGCGTGGCTCAAACTCACTGAGTGATTTTTCTTGAAACTTGATCTTCTTGCCCTATTTCTAAGCCTATTCTATAACAATGGACAACTTAAAAAATGAAGTATAAATACTTCTTACGTGTGGGTCTAAAGTCCATGAAATAAAACTTAGGTGATGGATCAATCAAATCTAATAAATCCTATTACATTAAAACTGAGATATGTGTTGGCATACCCAACAATCTCCCCCTATTTGATTGATGCCATTACCTACTATATCAAGGACAAACATTATACTTGATAAAAACATGTCTAAATGAATGAAATTGGTAATTCATGTCTCAAGTTAATGCACACACTAGTCCAAAATATAGATTTCTAATCTATTCCAATAAGAATAAAGAATTACATATGGTAAGATAGAAACAACAATTTAACACATTCAAAATGATATATGATTTTTAGTTTTGAAATGTATTTAAACCAAGTTTAAACTTAATGCATGAAAGTATGAAACAATTCAATATGATGCATATGAATTTAAACAATATTCATTGTTCTACAAACAAGGAGTTTGAGTGAACAAGGTTTGATAATAAGTGATGCATTGTTCTCATTAAAACTTGGGGTGTAAGAGTTACAAATTACAAGTTTCGAATAGAACAAAAGCAAAAGGTGCTAAAACAAGTAAGCACAAGATCACTAACACGAGAGAGTTGTTTCTATTACAAAAAGGTTCTAATAACTTACAATCAAAAATAGAAACTAAGGGTTGGGAGGTACATCATCGTCCTTCAATCCTTCAATGATCTCAGAAACAGAGCGCTGAATCTGTTTAGCGAGCTGATGACTACGGTTCGCTAAGCCCTGAGTGTCAGTGACACTGGAGAGTGGCAGTGATACCGTCTCTGATGTAACTTAAGTGATTCACATTGATGTTTTGGTATTCATCAATGGAGCGCTGAGTGATTTGCTACTGCTGTAAAATATTTTCTTCTAAGATTTGAATGTGAGCTTCAATGGCATTTTGAGCCGTGATAATGTCAGAAGAAATATGTTCGGCGCGTCTGTCAGAGCTTGAGTGAGCAGCAGTGAAGTGAGTAACGACCAATTCTTTCAAGACATCCAACTTTGATACTAGCACGTTCATGTTGGATTGAGACGCAGCAGACTGAGGTATAAAAGTAGGCGCAGAAGCGGTGGTTTGCGCCTGATCAGTATGAGGTTGAACCTGAGTCTGCGCCGGAGGAGGAGAAGGAGCAGAAAGTTTGTCCTTGAGAGAGTTCATCTCCCCCTTAATGGCAGCGATCTCTTCAGATTGATCAGTGAGTAAGGAAGTAAGAAGCTCAAATTGAGACTTTATTTGTATCTGTCCTTGCTCTAAATTTGCTTTCCCCTGCTGCAAAGAATGAAGAATGGAAAGTACCTCGCTCAAATCGGGAGCAGATGGAGGAGGCGCAGGGGTAGACAGGGGCGCATTATCTTGAAGGGGCGCAACATCTTGAAGGGGCGCAATAGGAGATGGAGGCTCATGAGGGGGTGAATGAGTAGGAGACTCAAATTCATCTTCAGTTTCAACATCAACAGTTTCAACATCAACAGTTTCAACAACTGTTGTTTCTGTTGTGATTTGATCTGGTCCAGAAGGAGGTGGAGGCGCAAATGGAGAAGGAGTGCACTGAGGGATGGTCTCTTGCTCCCCCTGAACTGGTTCCTCTATGTTTGAAACATCATCGCCAAAAAAATCAGAGAGGAGTTGTACTCTTGACACTTTGGTCTGTTGAAATTTGAACGGAGGCGCACGGGGAGTGGGGACGCGTTGAGTAGGCGCGCGCTGGGTAGGCGCGGGAACAGAGGGCCCTTTCTCAATATCAGCGCTTGATCCAGCGCCTTTCATACGCTCTAGCTTTTCTGACTCAGCAGCTTGTTTGGCTTGAAAATCTTCATCTCTTTTTCTTTGAGCCTCAAGTCTGCTGGCTTCCTGCGCTAGCCTTAGATCACGCTCTTCATCAGTTTCAAATCTGGTACGTTTGATAGGCGCACGAGGAGGGTCATCAACCACCCATTTTCCTTTGCTTTTCTCCGCGCCTGGCAAGGGATCAGTGCTTTGTCTAGCGCTTGCCTTCACTGCGCTCTTCTTTAATGGTGCGCCTTTAAGAACTGGCGCATCGTCTGATTCTGTGTCTTCATCAACTAAGCCTTCAACAGATTTGATTTGAATTCCCTTGGCGCGCTTAGTAGGCTTCTTTCTGCGCTTTTTGAGGTCCAAATTCGCTTTACCAAACGTTGGAACATCATTGATTTTATACTCAGGATTCTCATTCAAAAATTTAACTAACTCAGGATAAGTTAGAAAAAGTTTTGTGAGAAGAAGGCAGTGTGAGCGAATCCTTATCTGAACAAGGATACCTCCACTACAATACAACCGGAAGCTACATTCATCCTTATCAGGATTACTCCCAAGAATACGGGTCTAACTACAACACAGACTCTCTGGCTTACTTGACAAGTCAGGACTCAATTCACCTACTCTATATAAACAGGCCCTCAATACAATTCACGGGTAATGAAATTCTTTGCTTTACTCTAGTCAATTTATTTCTCTTCGTTTTATCACGTACAAAACATATTCTTACTCTCACGCCGGAGGGCCTTCGCCGGTGAAGGCCCAGCTATTTCACTGTTTATTGTTTTGTGTGTGCACATCCGTTCGAGGAGTTCTCTTTCCTGGATTTATCCAAACCGTTAAACGAAAGGCTGATCCGGTACGTTTTTGGCAGCATCATTTTCCATTTTGGGTGTCCGATTTCAAACTTCAAAATCTAAAAATGAAAGTTTTTTACACTTCTTTATTTGTGGGCCCCACATGTCATACTCATAACAATTACCGACTAACTATTCCCTACCCCACTTTCTCTCTCCTAAAAAACCATCTACACTCACAACACATCACCTTTTGCTTTACAAAAACATAGACTACTACAAGTAAATTTGTCAGGAGGAGATCGTTACATTTTAGGATCTTGACCACTACTTTTTCTGGATCTTGACCACTACTTTTTCTCCAAGACAGTTTGATCTTAGTTCACAAATCTTCTTGATCCTATTCTTGATAGCTTAGCATAAACTCTTACTCCAAATTCTTCTCCAACTTTCATTCCATAATTTGATGAAACTTGCTTAATTTGAAATATTTCTATATTTTGAATTGATGATTCTGAAATCAACAAGTGAATTTGAATCTCTTACTGAACCACCAACCCGAATGGGATACTTCTTGTTGAATAGTTAAGAGCAGCATGGTTTTGGTGCTTTTCATCCATATTAGTTGTATTCTTTTCCTCTTTCCCTAGGTTGATTAAGATCCACATTTGAACGACATAGACTTGTGATATTCATGTTGTTCAGTTACACTGCGTGATTGATAATTATACTACCTCTGTCCCGAAATCAACGTTCGAAAATGCTCTTGATCAAGAGTAATTTCGGACATTCATTTTGGGAAGAGGTTGTCAGAATCTCTATTATCTTCTTGTCTTGGTGATTGACAAATTATAATAAAATGTTTCTGCTCTAAATGGTGCATGATATGTTTGGGTTGGTCAGGTCACGTGCAATCTGCAATTGTTGCATCACTTGTTGCATGTGAAAAAGTTGTATCTGATGTAAGTTATTCTTCTCGTAATATACCTAGCTCGTTTATTTAGTTCTAATGCTACAATCTTTTAGAGTTAGCTTGATTCAACATAGCTTCTTGTGGCCAAAAATGAAATATTGATAACCTTGCACTTTTTTTCATTTATATATATTCAGGGATCCAAGGCAACCAAATGATTTATACCGACAAGAAGTAACACTTCAGGTGGCCATAATGAGACTTCAGGATGAGACAGGTAGCACTTCTAAAGTCTTTAATTTATGGCTTAATGACAATTTAGACCCTAATGTCATATACCACCCTCCCAAACGAACCCTTATGTTTTTTGTTCGCCAGATCAGACCTTGATGTGAAAAAAAACATGTCAGTTAAGGCCTTTTTGACGGTTTTCGTTAGAAAAGTCAGTTAAATAGCATGTACATTTCATGTGATGGACAGATTGGGTGATTTTGAACTTGATATTAGGGTGATTAGTGTAAATTCTAAATTTGAAGGGGTAAAGAAAACAACTTTTACCCATAACCTAAAACTCAGGGAGTGTAAAAAAGAAACAAACATACCCACCCCTTCCGTCTCCCACACCCACCTCCCGCCGCCGCCCTAAATTCCTCCTCAACCCCAGCCGCTACCACCTGCACTCCATCGTCTCCGGCACGCTGCCGCCTAAATCGTTGGAATCGAATCCCCAAATTTAACGTCGTTGCTCCCTCTCCCTCCTTCAAGATCTGAATTGCAATTACAATTCAGTTTTCTATTTTATGTTTGAAGGCAAGATTTTCACTTTGTTTTTGTTTTTGTTTTTGTTTTCTGAGTTTGAGTAATGATATGCTCTTGCTCATGTTACTCATAGAACTGACAATGGATTTAACCTTTCTCTCTTCTCATGAAGTCCACCATAGCCACTATCAAGGCACCATAACTACCACTATCAAGTCCACCATAGCCACTATTCAAGAAAATGCCAAAAAGAATCACGAAAATGCCAACAAAACAACGATATTCTAATATCATAGATCAAGATTAAAAAAAAAAAAAAAAAAACCTCAGATCTATGTTCTTCAAGTTTTCAATCTGGTGTAGTAGCCTCAAAGAGGGTCTGATTCCACAGAGTATTTGGACGACGGTGGATTGTGGAAAGGGTGGGGGATAGATCTTGATTCTTGACCGTAATAGAGGGGAAGGGGCAGTGAGGTAAGAGGTGAAGGGGGGTGGGGGGATTGAAGTGGGAGGGACGTATTGGGGGAAGGGGAGGTAAGAGAATTGGGAGGGACGGTGGGGGGCTATGGCTGAGGGAGGGACGGGAGTGTTGGGTTTTGAGGCAACATGCGCAGCGGAAGAAAGCAATATTAAATCAACAAAACCCTAAGCCCTAAGATCCATTCACGATGATTAAATTAATGGCAAGATAAATTTAGAATACTAACCATTGTAGAGCGTTTAAATTTTCGGATCTTCAAATCAACAAGTCTTCAAGCTTTAGATTTGATCTCCTCGTTCTTCGCATTCATCAGATCACGATCACAGGAACACGAACTTAAGATGCTAAAAGCATCCTCTATGTGTATCCACACGCGAACGAAGAACCATTCTAGATCTGGATTGCTAGACCCATTAGAAAACATTTTTCTAATCTTCAAAGGCTATATGAATTTTTGGTGTTCTTGTTCTTTAATTCTCAATCTTGGATCAAGAATTATGTTTCTCAAACATACTAGGTTGCATTAGTTTAATGACTGGTGAAAAGATGTATTTATAGTCCCTAGTCATTAACCCTTAATGACCTAGAAGACCTAAATCCCGTCACCCAATTAAACTGCTCAAATCTGGCCTCAGGAACTTTAGCACGGTCGTGCTCACCAAATGGCACGGCTGTGCCACTTGGTCCGAGCCTGATCTACCGAAATCCAATTCTGGCACGGTTGTGCTTGTTAATCAGCACGGTCGTGCGTCGTGCTTTATAACTGGCACGGCCGTGCCTGCCAGAAACTCAGTTTTTGCCTTTTCTTGATTTGTTCTTTTGTGTGTGACCCCATAGGATTATATTAAGTTGGTAATGAGTCCGACCAAGGTCAAACCCATAAATCATGAGCGGACTCTAGCAAGCCATCATGACTACCCAATTAATATAACTTAAACAACGTTCGTCATCCTCATAGAACATATCACAGTACTTTTGTCACGCGATATCATATTGGACATAAGTCATGGTCCATGTGAACTTATGTTGTCCAATGCTTTCTCGATCCCGAGTAGATTGATATAAGAAAATGACATCGAACAGTTCAATTCATTTGGGTACAACCGTACACTATCATCAATCTCACTCATCGAGAGGCCAAGCATATATCTCTCTTGAGGGAGGGACAAACCCCATCTTGACTTATCATTCTTCCCTACATGAATCCGATTATGCCAATCGTAGCCTTTATAACCACCCGGTTAGGGGTAGCGTTTGAGTACGTCAAACATAATGTTCATCATGTGGAAGACAATGATAATCTCAGGTCAAAGGATAAATGATATAACTATTATAAGATTTAATTATGACATCTGACCATGACAAAAATCTCATAGGTGGGTCAAGTCCAGTATTTGTTCTCCAACAAGTACCCATAAGTTCAATTTGTATCACATACACATGATCATCATATGATCATCAACTAAACTTATACTAGTTCTTCATAAGGGACGGGGATTATTATAAAAAACATGTAAAAATATAATTGTCCAGAGTTGTTATCTCTATAACAAATGAGAACATGATGCAACGTAGGGCCTTTCTCAAGGGCCTAGGGTATAATCTCCAACAGGGAGGTGGTGGAGATAAAGCAATCGACGGAGGGAGCAATCGTTGGTTTTGTGGAAGGGATTAAAGAAAACGTAGGGGGCTACAGAGGAAAGAAGAAGCAATCTGGGTTGATTGGGGTTTAATTTATTTTTTTCATTTTTCTTTTTACACTCTTTTTTCTTTTTCTTTTCCTTTCTTTTTTCTTTCCTTGTTCTCTTGGTGCTGGTGCTGCTGATTAATTATATGCATTTATAAGTGTTCATATTAAGTGATAATTTGAATCAAATCAATTTCATATTTGAGATTAATTTTTAGTTTGTAATTTTTTGGCAAATTATATATTAAATACGCATACAAATATTGTACACTTAATTTTTTAACCCTTTATGTTTTAAAAATTTCACTAAAACCCTAAATTGCTAATATCAATTACAATCCATCCATTTTGTCAGTCACGTGCATGGCACATGCTACTTAACTGACTTTTCTAACAAAATCCGTCAAAAGGCCTTAACTGGCAAGTTTTTTACAAGTCAAGGTCTAATCTGCCGAAAAAAAAATTAGGGTTCGTTTGGAAGGGTGGTATATGACTTTAGGGTCTAATTTTTCATTAACCCTTAATTTATTTGAATTGAGTATAATTTGAAAGATTGAAGAACTCAGTGTATGACACAGAGAAAAGAAGGAAGAACTGAGAGAGATGTTTTGGAAATTTTCTGACTCACAACCGTGAGTTTTGCTTTTCATTACTCCACAATATAGGTGTACATAAGTTACAGGGAATTAGAGTCCTAATATAAACAACTAATTTAGGATAGGAATCCTTGAGAATATGTTCAGATATCTTCCCTATCAATTATAAAAACTATTCTAAAAATAATATGATTTGAGTCAATCTCATTATGATGTCGATATTACCCCTTGGTAGATCCGTGAGTTGTGACAACTATGCCGTGATCGTTTACACCCCCCCCCCCTCTAGCTAAACGGCGCTGGTGCTAGCTGAAGCTTGGAATACAAAAGATCTATCCTAGGCCAAGTAAGGCCTTGGTAAATACATCCGCTAGTTGGTCCGACGTGGCAACATACGATAGTCGAAGAAATCCGTGTTGGTGAAGATCATGATCAAAATGAAGATCAATCTCGACATGATGAGTATGCACATGGAAGACCGGATTATGAGCCATGTGGAGAGTCGAGATATTATCACACTGGAGGATCGGGGGAGAGAAATAAGTCGAGCTCTCGATAGACAAATAAAAACCATCTAAGTTCAGCGGCAGTGGTAGCAAGGGCGCGATATTTGGCTTCACTACTTGAGCAGGAAACCGTTATCAAGACCGGATTTAGTCAATCGCATTATGATTTCGATATTACCCCTTGGTAGATCCATGAGTTGTGACAACCGTTCCGTGATCGTTTACATAATTTATACTGTATATCTTTCTTATAGTGATTTGAACATCACAAAATTTGGAACTGTATATATTACCACATTGATATTTTCACCAAGTGTTACTTGAGCATGAATGTTAATGATTTTGCTATGCACGATGATAGTAGTGCATTTGCTCCTAAATGTGGTACGATATAATTGCTTCTCTTTTCTTAATTGTGATCATAATGCATGAAAGGAGTTTATGTTTTAATAGAAAGATAAATTTTATTACCTTAAAATAGTGATATTTTCACAAAAATGTCCCATCGGCAGTTGTATTTACTTTCACTTTACTTGGTGATGCATACCTACTCTTAGGTTCTTGATCAAGTGAACTGCTTTTCTACCCCTCATACTATAGCCCCAACATCAATTTGACACTCGTACTGCTAAGACACTAAATGTATGATGCGTACTATTTGTTAGAACCATAGTTTCTTAACTAAGTGTTTTGACAAATAATTAAAGAACTGCTAAATACCTTATCAAGATGTAATCTGGAATCATCAAAGTCTTCACTGGTCCACTATCTTCTAATGTCGAGATAGCTAACCTTCAAGATAGCATACCTTAACACTCTTGCCAACCCATCTCAGTCAAAGTCAAACATGACTTAAACACTGTTCACAAACTTTACTCCAGTCAAAGATTAATGACTGACATATGCATTTCCAAGATGTTGAAGACTGTTGGAAGTCAAATGGATATAATATGAAGACCTATAAAATAGATAAACAAATATAGATCTCACATAGCTACATAAGAGCCATATTAGAGATCACCAGAACCCTCAAATTTGTGAAACCTTTTCTTTTTCTTTTTCTATACTTTGCAACAAGTACAAAGCTTAATTAGTGAGGCTAATTAGGCTGGAAAATTCTGAGGGAATTTTCTTGCAATTGACTGTAATTTCTTGACGAAGTATTATAGTGGATTGCTTCTTCACTGTTGAGGACAGTGAAGCGTGGATGTAGGAGAGTTGCAATACTATGAACCACGTTACATCGTTGTGTTTGTGTCTTATTTACTCACACTTATTCACACACTTATCACTTTCCATTTACTCATTTATTTCTTCTATTTATTTCATTATTATTCCGCTGCATAACTCAACATACACACACTGCACCTCAAGATAGTCGACCTACTATGCCAAGATAGTCGACCTCTTGTGAACTAATATCTACCTGTTTAAAGTGCATAAGTGGAACAGGTTCTTTCAATTGGAACCAGAGCTGGTTTCTAAAATACTTAAGTGTCTTCAAGCTTAACATCTTGTGAAGGATCCAGAAGCGCTAACATCATACCTCAACCAGAAGAAACAATGAGAAAGACATTCCACATGTTGATGACTATGGATCATTTGAAATATTCTCTTCCAAGATCAAGACTTACCTTGATTCAAACAGTCTTTGGAACTGGTTTGTACTTCATGAAGAAGTCAGAATACCCACTCAACCTAACACAAATGGAGGAGAGGACAAATACAAAACCCCAGACCTTTGGACTTAAACTGAAAGACACTTAGTAACAGCTAATCAAAAAGTCAAAAACATTTTACAAAAAAGTGTTTTGACTCTTTGGCCCAGGAAATTGGGAAAGTTGAAACTGCTAAAGAAGCCTGTGATTTAATCAAAACCAAGTTTACTAAGCACACAAGTGTCAGAGCACAAAATCTATATAACCTATTAAGGCAACTTGACAATTTCAAATTTGCTACTGGTGAAAGAGTTAGTGCTGCCAAAGACAGATTTGAAGATTTACTTAGACTAGTGTCAGATCATGGCAAGAAATTAGATCAACAAGACCTATGTCTAAAAATATTTTCAAGCCTCCCTCAAGAATATGAAAAAGTTGCTTTACCCATAAGAGAAGGTATTGGATGGCCAACTATGACTGTTGAACAATACTTTGGAAAATTGGAAGCATATGAACTTGAAGGGACTGTCAAACTTCCCACCATTTCATCATCCTTAGCCAATGCTCACACCATGGCTCTTGCTGCACAAGAATCTCCTAAAGCTTACTCACAACAGGACATTGACTCCCTAATCTGCAATGCTATTCAGAAAGTCAACATGTCCCAAAAATCAAAAGTCAAACCTTTGACTCAAGAAGACATTCATAGCCTGATTACCATAGCTGTTAAAAATGCTATGAAACATCAAAAAATAATGTTTGACAAAAGAAATACAGGATCCACTTCTAACCAAGTCCAAACTGAGAAGAAAGATGTCACATGCTATAACTGTGAAAAGTTAGGTCACTACTCTCAAGAGTGCCCTGAACTAAAGAAATCAAGAAACTTTTCAACCCAGAAGAAGCTATCATATTCTAAAGATATTATACACAGTTCTAGGTGCAACTGTGCCAAAGCCAAACTAATTGAAAAGAAAGAACAGGTCATGATAGCAGACCTGTCAAAATTCAGTGATGATGAAAGTGACTCCTCAGACTCAGATAATGAAATAGAAGCCATGATATGTCTCATGGCAAATGATGAAGATGAATCAGAAAATGAAGAGGAACTTGAAGCTCTTGCAGCTGCAGATGAACTAAGAGAGGTAAGTGACTTTAATTCCCTTGACCTTGAAGGTCTTAAAAAATTAGCTTGTACTTTGTTTATTCAGAGAAAGAAAGAAGAATCAAGCCTTAGGGTCTTGATAACTAAAAATTTACAATTTTCTAAGGACCTAGACAGTCTTAAAACCAAAAATGCCCTCCTTGAAACACAAAACCTCTCTCTTAAAAACCAGAACAAGCAGCAAGTAGATGAGATAGTAGACCTTCATACTGATGTCTTTAATGCAAGAAACAATCACCTTCACATCAACATTCAACTGAAAGAGCTCAACCTCAGAATAGAGGCACTAAATGATGAAAACCAAGCATTCAAAACAAAAATTGAGTCTTGGAACAAGTCTAGTTCAACAATGTCACATTTTATTTACACTCAGAGGCATCCATTTGACAAAACTGGAATAGGTGCAAACAACCCAACCTTGATTAAATACAAACTACCTGAGGGTGAAAGGAAACTGGAGAAAATGTTACTTGTCAAAATTGGAGACAAAACTATAAGAAAGCCCATCTATCCTGTCCAAACTAAACAGGATGTTTACAAGGCTCAAGGAAAAATGAAGGAGGCCAGCTATCATGATCAAGCATCAAGTAGCATTGTTCAAATGACCAACCCAAACAATAAAAGTGTTGCTCCAAGCCCTCCAAAGTAATCTCAAACTTGGAAGAACAATCAATCTGGTCAGTACAACTACAGACAGCAGACCTATCAAGGATATCCAAGAAGACAGCAGACCTACCAAAAGACAAACAAAGGAAGAAAATGTCAAAACTACAGATCTTTAAAGATGCCAAAAGCCCATACCTCACCTAACTCATATAATCCTCACCCTCATTACAACTACCATCATCAACAATTCAGAATGACACCCTATATGTACCAAATCCTATCTTACCTAAACTTCTTCAACCAAAAGCCTTATTTCCCAAAGAACAATAGCCCTCCTAAGAGAATTGTGAAAGTTTGGGTCCCTAAGGCTGTCTAACCACCTGGACCCATAATTCAAAGGGACCATGTTTATTTTTCTTTATTTGTTTTGTAGGAATTTAATAAAGGAGTCTGGTACCTAGATAGTGGCTGCAGCAGGCACATGACCTTCAACAAGAAATGGCTTCAGAACTTCATTCCAAAAGATGGCCCTAATGTTGTTTTTGGAGAAAACTCTCAATCCAGAGTCAAAGGACATGGAGACTTGATCACAAAAAGCATTATTTTATCAAATGTCTCCTATGTAGAAGGTCTCAAGCACAACTTGATTAGCATCAGTCAGATCTGTGATAAAGGATTTCATGTTGTGTGCTCCCATAACCTATGTCAAGTGAAGAATTCCAATGATGAAATCATTCTTACTGGATTCAGAAAAAGAAATGTGTACTGCATATCCCTTGAAGTGACTAAATCTTCTAATGCCATGTGTCTACTATCTTTTAATCAGTCTGATTTGGCATGGCTCTGGCATAAGAGATTAGCTCACTTGAATCTTAAAAGTATAGCCAAACATGCATCCTCCAAACTTTTTAAAGGACTTCCAAATATATCCTTCAAAAAGGATAAACTGTGCAATGCTTGTCAGTGTGGAAAGTAACAAAGGACTTCTTTTAAAGCCAAAAATAGATTGGATTCAAAAAGGCTACTTAAAATTATTCATATGGACTTATTTGGACCAGTCAGGACTAAAAGCCTTGGAGGAAAAAGATACTCTCTTGTGATAGTTTATGACTTTACAAGATTTTCTTGGATCATTCTCTTGGAATCCAAATCAGAAACTCTTGGTCAATTAGTAAAATTGATAAATCAAGTGCAAAACCTCAAAAGCATCAAAGTGATCAGAATAAGGTCAGATCATGGTACTGAATTTGAGAACACTGGTGTTGAAGAATTTTGCAATCAGCAAGGAATAAGTCAAAACTTTTCAGCCCCTAGAACTCCTCAACAAAATGGAGTTGCTGAAAGAAAGAACAGAACAATTTGTGAAGCTGCTAGGACAATTGTTGGTGTTGGTGCCCTAGGCACGTTTGTTGAACGTTGTAAGTTATCATGATAATAAAGAGATAATAAGATTATTATTATGGCTCGTGTTTGCTTATAATAATCTCCGTCCCTAGAGCTTGTTAAGTACTAGTATAAAGGCTAAATGATCATGGGATGATCATGGTAGATTTATGGGTACTTGTTTGGAACAAGGTACTGGACATGACCCGCGGTATGAGATTTATGTCATGGTCGATGTCATATATAAATCTCATATTAGTTATGTCATTTGAATCCTTAGACATGAAGTTATTATAGTCTTCCACTTGATGAACATTATGTTTGACATATTCAAACGCTGCCTTAACACGGTAGTTATAAAGGGTATGATTGGCATGATTGGATTCACGTAGGGAAGAATAATAAGCCAAATGGATTTGTCTCTCTTCGGAGAGATGTCAAGCTTGGGCCCCTCGAAGGAATGATGTTGGTGAAATGTTTGGCCAAACTCAAATGGATTGATTGGATCAATGTCATTTGGATTATCAACATATTCGGGATCGAGAAAAGTATTGAACAATACAAGTTGACTTGTTGACCATGACTTGTGTTCAATGACATCGTGGACAAAGGGATTATGACATGTTCTAAAAGGAATGCGAACTTGTACCTAGTTACACTATTTGGGTAGGTATGACGGTTTGCTAGAACCTAATCATATCTTATGGGTTCATGTTTGGGCTCATTGCCAACTTAGTGTAATCCTAGAGGGTCACACACAAATAGAACGAATCGTAAAGGACTAAATGGGAATTATGGAAAAATATCAGTGTTTGGCTCTGGCACGGTTGTGCGCCTTAAAATGGCACGGTCGTGCCATAAATCCAAACCAAGGCAAACCTGTCGACATGATTGGCACGACCGTGCTAAATTACCAAGCACGACCGTGCCGAAAATGGGCGGCTGGGGAATGCGCGCGGACTAGATGGCACGACCGTGCCAGATTGTAGTCAAGTCGGCCAGAATTCCTTGTTGCCTAATTTGGTGACGGGATTTAGGTTTCCTAAGTCCTTAAGGGTTAAGGATTAGGACCTATTTAAAGATCCTTTCAGCAGTCATTAAGCACATGATTATGAGTGCCTCCATAAGGTTTTGAGAGGTTATTTTCTTGTTCTAAGATCCAAAAGGTGAAGAACAAGAATATTCATAATTCCATATAGTTCTTACAATTGTGAAAGCGTGTTTCATAATTTGGTCTAGCAACCAAGATCAAGTGTTCTTGATATTCGTTCGTGGTGTGGATACCGCTAGAGGGTGAAACTTATTATCTTCATAAGTTCGTGATTCTTGCTTTGTTCGTGATCAAGATTTCAAGCCTCCATCGAATTCAAGGTTGCAAAATCAAAGGCATCAAGGGTTAGTATTCTAGTATTCATTATGTTGTATTTGACTTAATCATATGAATGGATCTATGGGCTTTGGGTTTCATAAATTTTAAATGCTTAATTCCGCTGCGCATGTTACTACGAAACCCAACAACAATGTTATCTGAAAACAACCTTCCTAAGTATTTTTGGGGAGAAGCTATTACTACTGCAGTATATGTTCAGAACAAGACTTTGATAAATAAATATCACATGAAGACTCCCTATGAACTGTGGAATGAAAGAACTCCAACAAAGACCTATGAGGTCCTTTGTCTTCCTCAATATCTGACATCTTGGCTTTTCCTTTGCCTATGTCACACCTTTTCTCTACTTCCTCTCCTCTCTTCAGCTTCTTTCTTTCTTCCTTGATAAATTCATCTCTGGTATGGAGCCATATTTCTTTCTTGATTGACCTTTCCATCAACTCTACCTTCTTCATTGGATCATTTGGAAGAAGTTGGTCTACCTCCTGCTCACTAACCAATACCTCCTGAGCCTGATATTACCTATACTCCTTTAAAAACTTCTCATCTACCCTATCTTCCTCATTCTCTTTAAACTTCAACTTTTTGACAAGATCTGACATCTTGCTTGGGATAAAAAGATTTGTGAGTCTGCCCGTTTTTTGGAAAAAGGTGAAGAAACAAGGTCTACTATCTTACTATGAGCAATCTTTATCTGAATATTTGTTGTTATGATGTATAATTCACCAACAATTGTTCTTATATAGAGAGATTTCACTTCAGTTAATTCATCTCGAGAATCAATGTTATAGATTAAATGATGATAGTAGACCTCAAAAGATGCATTCCAGTAAGGTTGATTTGATATGATAATCTTGCCGCTTGATTATACTGAGTTATAGTTGAATATTGGACTTAACCATGTCAATATTTATTAAGGGAATAAATAATCTTTGTTTAGTTCACGCTATGTCCTCTGCGTAAGTATAAAAGGAGTGAAGTTACTGTTTCAACAGTTACAATTTGATGAGTCACCTGCTTGCTTATGTCGCTTACAAATTTATTGTAAAAGGCATGTCCTTTCAACTTATTTCAGTTGTCTCTTAACCCTTTATAAACCACCGTTCCATCTACACCAATCACTCCTTCTTAAACCCTTCTTCTCCTTTCAAACAAAATTTACCGTTACAACCTCTGTTTCTCCCTTTCAAACCCTAGAAAAATGAATTCCTCATCTGCTCATGGCTACCTAATCAAGCGATCGTTCTACCATAATCCTGCTGGTGGATGGATTGGAGAGCTTCTTACAAATTCTAAATTGAAGACCTTCATGGAGGCCAATCCCCCAATTCTTCCTCTGCTCTACTCACACATCTACAATAATGGAGTTTTGACAGAGCAATTCAACATTCAATTTTCTCTTTGAGGTACCTCCTACACTATATCCCCTAGTGATGTTACTGCTACTTATGGAACTGCTAATGAACCCAACATGATTACAAACATTTGGGATTCCAACATCAACTACTCATCTCAAACTGCAAATATAGAGGGATGACCTGCTTACCATACTGATAAACCTATCTATAAAAAGTTCCTTTCTCCCCAATTTTCTACGTTAGCTGATGTAGTAATGAAAGATCTATGTGGAAAGACCTCATCTCACCATGTTATGAGCCCTAGTGAGTGGAAACAATTGTTGTGTCTATTACATACAGTTCAAACCACAAATTGGAGCTTTGTGTTGTTGTCTAAATTTAGACTTAGGTCTGGCCATCATCCCTTTAAAACTAAAACCAAATCCTCAACAAATCCAGGATTATTTAGGTTTATGAGTGGGATTTTATTTCACCTTGGGAAAACAATGAGAGTTAGAGTTCCTGCCCCCTATGATAGGGAAGCAACCCATCACAGATATAAGGTGTTTAGCATTCATACCTTCTCTTACAAACAACAGGGTAGGGTACAGGAACCCATTGAAGATGAACCAGATCCTGATCAACATGATGATAACTCACCTTCCCATGTCTCATCTCCTTCTGGTAGTGACCTTGAAAGGGAAACCCTAGCTGAAATGGCCCAAAGATTTAAAGGAAAGGGTAGGAAAGACAAAGGACCCAAGATAGTGGACCTAGATGATGATCCTACTGACCATGAACCCTTGACCAATATCATTCCTCCCTTACTTATTGAAGCTCCACCACCCTGTACTCCTGGTCCTAGCACCATTCAAATCCCTTCTCCCTCTTCTAAAATTTCCTTTGTTTACAAAAGATCCAAAGCCAAATCTAAAAACTCATCCTCACCCATTTCAGAAAAATCCAAACCCCAACCCTCCAGAAAATCCAAGAGACTACGAAAGGACAATGAACCCATTGAATTAGATGAGGTTCCCCTAGTTTCAGTCAGACCTCTGAGTAAGAGAAGAAATGTGATTATCCCTGAAGAAGAATCAACACCCCAGTCTCTATCTACCTCACCTCCTGAACCACTTGACTTTGACCCTGCTCATCATAGTTCATCAACTGAGACCCTCAGTTCAGGATCCCAGGAAGCTGCAGAAGCTCTCAAAACCTTAACTCAATCTCAAAGCAAAAAGTATTCCTCACCCCCTCCTCACTCTCCTATACCATTAGGTCCTTTATCTTCCTCATTCATGCCAACTCCTGGTCTCTTATCACAATTTGAGGATGTATTTGTTGAAAGTGATAGGGGGAATGACATTCTTAATGAGATTGAGCTCTTAGTTGAAACATAAAGGGGGAATGACTTTGTTGATATCATTCAGGAACATATAGGAAACCCTGGTAAAACTTGGTCCATGACGGTTGACCTAGCCCAAACTATTCCCAGCCCTCCAAGATCTATTCCTTCCACCCAATTAACCATTGAGAGGCCTGTTCAACCTTCTCCCTCCCTTCCTGTCTCAGCTGGAAAAGGAAAAGAAATCTTAGTTGAGGAAAACCCATTTGATAAAGAAGCTTATTCTGCCCTATCTGATATGGGTAAAATTGCCAAGTTCCATGAACTTGAAGAAAAATTTGGTTTTGATATTACATGGAAGAAACTTGGACTAGACAAAACTCCCCCTACTGGTCAATCTTCCTCCTTCTCTCACTCTTCCAGAGTTGATGATCCTCACATTCATACCAATTCCTCTTTTGAAGTCATCACTCCTGGTCCATATAATCCCTCATGAGATCCCTTCTTTTCAACACCAATTTGATCTATCTCTACTATACACCTCCTCCTTGGTTCATTTCTCATCCAGTCGACTTCTCTATCCCATCCATTCTCCCTCTTGGTCTTTTATATGACCATCTTGAGTTTCCCCAAGAAATATTTAACTCAGCTATCTCCAGTCAGTATTGGACCTACTCAAAAGCCCAACTGAAAATGACTGCTAGAGAGCTTGCTGGGAGAATAATTTTTGTACATAATGAGTGGAAAACATTCAGACTATCTCTAAACAAATTCTATATCCATGATACTAGCCTGGTTCCCTCAAGCCTTAATGGAGCCAAAATGGTTCAATGGGAAAAATTCTTCTCCCAGTGGTTATCTCCCAAACTCAATGAAGGCCTCCATGTGCAATCTGGAGTTGTTCTGACAAAATGTATTGATCTCATCAAGGTCATTTACTGGAAGTTAGTTTCAGAAAAAATATTTGGCTTTCATGCTTTCAAGAGACTGTTTGGAGGAATACTTCCTAGCTCTACTATCTTCCTAAATAAACCATCAATGCAAGAGCCATTCCATCAGTACACTTGTCCTCTCATTCCTGATCCAATTGCTTCTGCCAATCCATCCACATTTCCTGTTGCAACTCATGAAGACATCAATGCAGTTGGGAATTATGTTAGAATTCAACTGAAGGGACTAAGACATGACTTGACAAAATTGGTTCAAGAAACACTTGCTGGAAAGATAATTGACCAAACTGAAGCTTCCTCTCAACCAAGAATTTTCAGGGACTTCTCTCAACATCAAGAAATCTTCACCCAAGATCATCCACCTTCAAGAGGACCCTCCTCCACAAGATAACTTCTACTTGGTCCTGCCCCTACAGTCTCAAGGAATCTGGGAAAGAAGGAGCCATTGCTAAAGAAGAGCCAACTTATCAACCATGGCATTCAGTATGATGATAGGATGAGTCTCACTTGGAACAACAAACAGTACTACTTCAGATTCAACAAGAAGCAACTCCAACTACTGAATCTTGAAAGAGAAAGACATCTGACTACAATAGACCTTGGAGAAGCCCAACCAGAACCATATTATCAAAGTTAAGATAGTATTGAAGCCCTATTTCACTAAGTCCTTTTATCTCAAATCTTTTTGTTAGTCTTTATACAATGTTTTGTATTTTTTGGATGTAAACTTAAAACCTTTGCATCTCTCTTGTGATCTAACGTTGTTATGGCTTGAGTTCTCTTTACAGATTATGGTCTACATCTATTCTTAATTATTTCCCAAAAAGGGGGAAATTGTTAGAACCATAGTTTCTTAACTAAGTGTTTTGACAAATAATTAAAGAACTGCTAAATACCTTTTCAAGAAGTAATCTGGAAATCATCAAAGTCTTCACTGAACCACTATCTTCTCATGTCGAGATAGCTAACCTTCAAGATAGAAGACCTTAAAAGTCTTGCCAAATCATCTCAGTTAAAGTCAAACATGACTTAAACACTGTTCACAAACTTTACTCCAGTCAAAGATTAATGACTGACATATGCATTTCCAAGATGTTGAAGACCGTTGGAACTCAAACGGATATAATATGAAGACCTATAAAAAGGAGCTCTACACTACTGAACAAACATCCTCTGTCTTGGCCATTTTTTATACAACTTGATTAAAGCTTTTAAACAACTCAAATTGTAAAGCACACTTGATATTTATAAATCTGTGCTAAAATAGATAAACAAATATAGATATCACATAGCTACATAAGATCAATATTAGAGATCACCAAAACCCTCACATTTGTGAAACCATTTCTTTTTTTGTACTTTGCAACAAGTACAAAGCTTAATTAGTGAGGCTAATTAGGCTGGAAAATTCTGAGGGAATTTTCTTGTAATTGATTGTAATTTCTTGACGAAGTATTATAGTGGATTGCTTCTTCACTGTTGAGGACAGTGAAGCGTGGATGTAGGAGAGTTGCAATACTCTGAACCACGTTACATCGTTGTGTTTGTGTCTTATTTACTCACATTTATTCACACACTTATCATTTTCCATTTACTCATTTATTTCTTCTATTTATTTCATTATTATTCCGCTGCATAACTCAACATACACACACTGCACCTCAAGATAGTCGACCTACTCTGCCAAGATAGTCGACCTCTTGTGAACTAATATCTACCTGTTTAAAGTGCATAAGCGGAACAGGTTCTTTCACTATTGTTTTATTAACAAAATTAACCAACATTTTTAACGCTAGTTAAATTTTTAACGGACGAGTCCTAATAGGAAATTGTTGACCAGGTCAACGCTTACATGTCAGATGACTGGGCAAAATACTCACCCTAATCTGGCTTACTCCACTCAGATTAATTGGGTTCAAACCGCTAATTAACTGCCAATGGCGGCTTTCAATTACTGAAAGCTCGGATCAAGATGGGCTCGCCCGATTTCAAGCATCTCTGACACCTCTTTACCGGCGGATGCCGCCTTATCAAAGTACTCCTGGATGGCAGCAACAATCTCTGTCAGATCCCAGTGACGCACCACCATTTTCATATCCCCATTTTTGGTGTTCTAGCTTGATGAAAATCTAGTGTCATCGGACTTTAATATTGGTGCAGCAACGGACGGTGGACGATACGCCGCACCTTTGGCTCAGTGTGTACTAAAGATCCGAAATTAGAATGGGTACCCATTTCAGATATGGAGTCTCTATCGGGTTCTCCACCTTCTTCATCGAAAGTGGTACTAGTTGTGGTGCTATAATGGTCCCCCATTCATTGCAATGTATTTCTTTACTGTAAATTTCTACGGGTTCCAAATCTATTTCGAATTTATTTTGGTCTATTTGATTTATCTTGCTCTGTTCGTGGTATGATTTCATAGATTCAGTCTTAGTTGTAATCCTACTTTTTGCTGCCGCCATCGAAATCGGAATCAATTGAGGCATTCTTGTCTTCATTGTTGTTGCTCAGAATCTGGGGGAGAAGTGGAGTATTTTTTCCAATCAGCCGCAACATAAGCATTGACTTGGTCAACAATTGCCTACTATGACTCATCCGTTAAATATTTAACTGACGTTAGAAATATTTGTTAATTTCGTTACTAAATCAATAGTACGCATCATACATTTAGTGTTTCAGCCATGCGAGTGTCAAATTGATGTTGGGGCCATAGTACGAGAGGCAAAAAAGCAGTTTACTCCTTCCTAATCTAGTCATGCATTTTGTTGCAGAATGAGTACATTGATAATATAAGCAAGCCTACGATCACAATGGAGGAGGACACGCACAAGGGAGTAGAAAACACATTTGACATTATTAACATCCTCTTTGATCAATTAATTCAGCAGGTGTAATATGCAAGGGTCAAGGTTTAGGTTTGTCTTGAAAATTAAATGATTCTCGTTGACCATGCACGCAGTGGACAACAAATGCGGCTATTTTAGCTCAATCTCAATCTATTGGGATAATCTCACATGAGTCAAAAGTATAATAACTTTTCTAAGAGGCTTGCCACGAAGAAAATGAGGCGGAGCTGGGGAGCATACCGGACGATGTAACCACTCAGTAATACGTACGAGCCCATGTATAAAGAAATCTTCTGTTGAAACGAGATGGGTTAGATTTTAGTCTGATGTTTACTATGCCAAACAAAGCAAATGATTTTTGATGATACGAGTTCCAAATATACATACTGGATTTGCGATTGCACAAGTTTTTGGATCGGTTTCTTGATGAATGAAAGTTTGCTTGCATCTCATCCTGTGCTTGTTAGGAAGATATTTCTTCTACTTCGTCCGTCCGTCGTATGATTTATAATGACTATCATAATTGACTTGCCAATTTTTTAAGAAATGTGTACTACTTGTTTGTACATTACTTGTACTGTGGTAACATCGTCAATGCATATTTAGGTCAATTTAATTTAAGCAATTCTTTAGAAATGTCACTTTCTAAGTGGATAATTTGTGAGATCATCTAGAACCTCCAAAATGGACATTTGCATGCCTAAGATAATGGTCCATTACATTTTCAATCATTTAGTGCAAATCCCATAGGCATGGCATGCTAGTTTCTTATTATTTTCTATTCATTTTAGCCGCAAATTGAATATTTCCCTTTTTCTCTTGCTTAGAGAATGGGGCTATTTTAGCTCAGTAGGAGTCCTCATTCTCACATTCCTTGTAACTTGTTGCCCTTTACCATTTAGGATTTTGTTATGTTTGATTTGAATATTGATGATTCGCGATTTATGTTACTAAATTTATTGATTCGCAGTTGCTATTTAATGTGTATTTATGTGAGTGTGTGTGTAGTTAAATGGTTTTAAGTATGTCATATGACTAATTAATTTAAAACAAAAATTTTTAAAAATATTTTTTTTTAGAAAAAATCAAAGAATCAAAAAAATCAAAATATAATTAGCCACCATAATTTATTAATGCAAATTTTAAAAATATAAATCAAATTTCATACTAAGATTTACCCACAAAACATTAGTTGCTTATTATTTAGCAACCGATTTTTTGTAAATTTCATTACTCAAAATTTGTGACCACATTCATTAAGAAAATGCAACTCGTTTCCAGTTGCTGCTTTCGCTACTAAAATTTTGGTTTCTAATTTTGCTACCTACATATAGCCACCTGTTAGTACCTCACTATGTTTAACTCATAATTAATCATAGTAAATATGTCTTGATAAATAAATAATCAAACTCAATTGATTATATGATGTATACAAAAGACCTGAGCACAGGCAGCCCAATACAAAGCTCGACAGCTAAGCTGCCTTGTCTCCACTCAAGCCAACAGTCAAGTCATTACATGATCCACCTATCATCTATACATCCAACAAACTGAAGAAATACCTATTACAGACTCCCTCTACCTTAAATGAATTATCAAGATGATATATACAAACAAGCTTCAACAGCTAAAGCCCTACAAGCCCAACAGCTAAGCTCTCCTGTTTCAACAGCTAAGACTGATCTTGTTCAACAACTATCTCCACGTCATCAGATTCTTGAAGAATGATTATTCCAATATTTCCAGTCATTGGAATAACTCATATTGAAGCTTGTTCAAGTGTGAATACACCTTCCCTTCCCTTGACAACCTGTATACAGAGGAACAACACATATTCAGTCAAAGTCAAAGGGAACCATTACTTCTCTGTACCTTTATTCCCCAAACGGCTACTACTGTACCCTTGTCCCCCAACGGCTCTATCCCCTCCCTTATATAAAGGAGTATACTGGAATGTTGTCAAGTAACCCTTTCCAGACCCTCTACACCATTTTTTACACCCTTACAATTCTTTGTAGCCTCACTGCACTCTCACTCTGCAGTCTTAAATATTTGCATATACCCCTACAAATATTGTGCATCTTTGAACCATGTTACAACCCACTTACAGCCAGCTAACAGCCAAGCTATTTTTATTTTTTTTGTAAACACACTTGTGATTATTTTTATTTTCTTTTTCTCGCTTTGAAAGAAGAAACCTTAATTGAAGTGTCAATTAAGTAGAGGGGGTTCAAAGGAACTTGCCTTATCAATTCTTGTAACTCTTATTGAAGAGAATATTATAGTGGATTGATCTCAATGTTCCAACAGTGGGGGTGGATGTAAGAGAAGGGTTTTGCCTCTGAACCACTTTAAAATACTGTGTACACTCTTGTCTCTACACTAACACACACATACACCTTGTCTTTTTATTTATTCTTTCATTTATATTCCGCTGCACATTTCTTTTATTTATTTATTTCTCAATAGCTAACCTCAAACAGTTATCTCTCCAAGTTTTAATTAATCTGTTCATTTAGTTAAACAGGGCCTTTCAATTGGCATCAGAGCTTGGATTCACCATATAGAGTCTAACAATTTGTGAATGATCCATTCAACACACCATGCCTCAACCAAGAAGAAACAATGAAAAGGACATTCCACACATTGATGATTGTGGATCTTTTGAGATTTATTTCTCAAAAATTAAAACCCATCTAGATGCTAATAGCATATGGAACTGGTATGTCTTAGAAAATGAAGTTGAACCTCCCACCCAAGCAGAAGTTAATGGAGGAGGTAGCAAAATCAAATCTCCTGAAGACTGGACTGATGCTCAAAGACAACTTATGACTGCTAACTTAAAAGTTAAAAATATTCTGCAGAAAAGTGTGAAAGACTCCCTAGCTCAAGAAATAGCTAAAGTACCAAGTGCTAAAGGAGCATGGGAACTAATTAACACTAAGTTCACTAAACACACCAGTGTTAGAACTCAAAATCTGTATAACTTATTAAGACAGTTAGACAACTTCAAATTCTATCCTGGAGAGAAAGTGAGTGCTGCAAGACCAAGATTTGAAGATCTTGTAAGAGCCATTTCAGACCATGGCAATACCATTGAACAATCTGACCTTTGCTTAAAAATCTACTCAAATCTCCCTCAAGAATATGAGAAAGTAGCCCTTCCCATTAGAGAAGGAGCTGAATGGAGTAGTATGACCATAGAACAATTCTTTGGTAAACTTGAAGCATATGAACTAGAAGGAATGATCAAAATTCAACCAGCATCCACCATATCTCAAACCCTTGCCCTTGTTGCCCAAGAGCAAACCCAGAAACAGTTCTCCCAACAGGACATTGACACTCTTGTTATCAATGCTCTTCAAAAACTGAACATAACTCCTAAACAAGAATCTAAACCAATCTCTCAAGAAGACATCCCAAGTCTCATTTCTATGGCTGTCAGAAATGCCATGAAACATCAAAAGAAAGCTTTTGATAGAAGATATAGTCCTTCACCATCCAACCCAACTCAAGAAATTGTTAAAAAGAACATTGAGTGTTACAACTGTGGTAAACCAGATCACTATACTGCAGACTGCAAAGAACCTAAGAAACCAAGAGAACACTAAAAAAGAATGACCTATTCTAAAGAAGTCATTCATAGTTCTAGGTGCAATTGCTACAATTGTGTCAAGGCTAAAAATGACAAAAATAAAGAACAAGTCATGCTTGCTGACTCTTCTAGGTTTAGTGATGAAGAATTTGATTCATCTGACTCAGATAATGAGGAAGAAGAAGCACTACTGTATTTGGTTGCACAGGAATGTGAAGACTCAGATAATGAAGAGGACCTTGAAGCCTTAGCTGCTGCTGAAGAACTTAAAGAGGTACATAATTTTAACTCTCTTAACATTGATGGTTTTAAAAATTTAGTTTGCACCCTCTTAATTCAAAAGAAGAAACAAGACTCTAGCTTTGCTGCCCTCATCACTAAAAATCTTGAGCAATCAAAAACCATTGAGAATCTCAAATCCCTAAACACTAACCTTGAAACCACCAAAAAGACTCTAGAGGACAAATGTCAAAAACTTGAAAATGACATACTTAGCTCAACAGCTAAGACTGACTGTTCTAAGTCCCAAAAGGATAATGAACAGGAAATGAGTACCTTGAAGGAAGAAAACAATGCCTTAAAAAGCAAAATTAATTCCTGGAACAAATCAAGCAATGCTTTATCCATGTATCACTTTAATAAAAGACATCCTGGGGATAGATCTGGAATAGGAGCTGAAAATCCCACACTCAAAACCTACACTCCACCTACTGGTAATAGAGCTATTGAGACTATGATTCTACAAAGTCTTAACACATTCTCAACAAGGAAACCATCCTATCCTATTCAAACAAAGGAAGATGTGTATAAACAGATAAGTAAGGAGAGTAAGTTAAAAGTGGATTCTCCCAAAATTCCTAGTTCTCAAGCTTCCACTAGCACTGATGATAGTAAATCTCAAAAAAAGAAACAAGAACAGAAGCCTAGAAATCCTAGACAAGCCAGAAAGCCAAGACAAGCTGAACAGCCAAGACAAGCTGAACAACCAAGGCAAACTGGACAGCCAAGACAGGCTAGACAGCAGAGGCACTCTAGGCAGCCTAGACAAAACTGGCAATATTCCAATGGGAAAAGCCATGCTTATCTGTCCCAAAATTCTTTACCTAGATCATCATACCACTCACAAAATCCCAAACAGTAATCTCACTTTCATCAACCAAACTACAGAAATCAAAGCCCATACAATACTGGACACCTATAACCCCCCCCCCAACCCTTCACATTGACACATTACATGATGCAAATCATGACCTACTATAACACCCTTAACGAGTTCTTCAAAAGAAGATCAGGTGGAAAGGCTAGGGTACCAAAGAAAGTCTAATTCTTTTGACCCAAAAAGAATAAAGGGTACCATAATTTTTAAATTTGCTTTGTAGGAATCAAATAAAGGAATATAGTATTTAGATAGTGGATGTAGCAGACATATGACTTACAACAAGGAATGGCTTGAATAGCTAACACCAAATAATGGTCCCAATGTTACCATTGGTGACAATTCTTAAGCAAGAGTCAAAGGATCAGGAATCCTAGTGACCAAGGAGATCATCTTTACAGATGTATCTTATATTCATGGCCTTAAGCACAATTTGATCAGCATTAGTCAAATTTGTGATAAAGGTTATCATGTTATATGCACCAAGGACCAATGCCAGGTCAAAAACAAGAACAACAAGGTTATCCTAACAAGAGTTAAAAAGAAGAACCTCTACTGCCTCCACCTTGAAGTTGTTCAATCCTCCTCTGCACATTGTCTCTTGTAGTACAGCCAATCTGATATGTCTTGGCTGTGGCATAAAAGACTTGCCCACCTGAACCTCAAAACCATTTCTAAGCTATCCATCTCTAATCTTGTCAAAGGTCTTCCCAAAATACCTTTCAAGAAGGATAAGTTATACAGATCCTGTCAGTGTGGAAAACAAAAGAAGACATCCTTCTCTACTAAAACCAGACTGGACACATCCAAGCCTCTTGATCTTCTTCATATGGACTTATTTGGTCCCATTAGAACCAGATCTTTAGGTGGAAAGAGATACTACCTTGTAGTTGTTGATGACTACAAAAGATTCACTTGGATCATCCTTCTTAAATCCAAAAGTAATACCCTTCATAATCTCACTCAGCTGTTCAACAAAGTTCAGAACTTTAAAGGCTTGTCTATCAAAAAGATAAGATCTGATCATGGAACTGAATTTGAGAACACTGGAGTTGACATCTATTGTAATCAAATAGGGATTTATCACAACTTTTCAGCTCCAAAAACTCCTTAACAAAATGGAGTAGCAGAAAGAAATAATAGGACTATATGTGAAGCAGCAAGAGCAATGCTGTCAGAACACAATCTTCCTAAGTACTTTTGGGGTGAAGCTGTGACTACTGCTGTCTATATGCAAAACAAAACTCTCATCAACAAGTATCATATGAAGACCCCATATGAGTTGTGGAATGGAAAGATTCCAACCATATCCTACTTTCATGGATTTGGGAGCAAATGCTACATTCACAATAATGGGAAGAACAATCTTGATAAGTTTGATTCCAAGAGTGATGAAGGAATCTTTCTTGGTTACTCCAACACTAGCAAATCCTACATAGTTTACAACAAAAGAAGACTGGTTGTAGAAGAATCAATTCATGTTGACTTTGATGAAAATAATGATCAAAGCAACACTGACTTGTGTGATTTTGATGAAAGTATTGGAAACTCTGACAACCTTCCAGAACCTTCACCAACAACCAATAATTCCTTATCCCTAAATGAGAAAAACATCACTCTTCCCTATGTTCTGCCCAAAGACACTCCCAACAGCTTACCTACTCCCAATAGCTTTCCTCTTCCCAACAGCCAAGACGAAACTGTTAGCTGTCATATAATCCCTTCTCAAATCTCCACTCCAATCCCCATTGTCAATGATGAGAACCTTGTCATTACCATTCCTATCTAAAAAGAAACCATTCCTAAAGGCATTCCTCACTATGATATCTTCATGAGTGCCTTCATCTCTTAAATAGAACCCAAAAAGATCCATGAAGCCCTTCAAGATGCAGACTGGATAGAGGCTATCGAAGAAGAACTTGAACAGTTTGAAAGGAATAAAGTTTGGAAACTTGGCCAAAACCCAGAAACCAAACTGTCATAGGCACCAGATGGGTATTTAGAAATAAAATGAGTGAAGATGGTTCTGTAGTGAGAAACAAAGCAAGACTTGTTTCTCAGGGATACAAACAAGAAGAAGGAATAGACTATGATGAAACTTTTGCCCCTGTAGCAAGACTTGAATTCATAAGACTATTCCTAGCCTTTGCATCTTTCAAGAAGATAAAAGTATTCCAAATGGATGTCAAGAGTACATTCCTGAATGGAGTACTTAATGAACAAGTGTTTGTTGCTCAACCTCCTGGATTTGAACACCCCAAGTTCCCAGACTATGTATACAAGTTGGACAAAGCACTGTATGGCCTGAAACAAGCACCTAGAGCTTGGTATGACACTTTGTATAATTTCCTTCTCAATAAAAGATTTACCAAAGGACATATTGACAACACTTTGTTCATCAAAAAGTATGGAGATGACACCCTACTCATTCAGGTCTATGTTGATGACATTATTTTTGGATCATCAAATGAGGACCTTTGCAAAGAATTTGGGGATCTTATGCAAAAAAAGTTAGAAATGAGTATGATTGGGGAACTAACCTACTTCTTAGGTCTTCAAGTCAAACAAATGAAGGATGGGATCTTCATTAACCAAGCCAAGTACACAAGAGACATGATAAAAAAGTTTGATATGCAGAATGCCTCAACAGCTAAGACACCCCTGTCTACTACTACAAAACTTCATGCTGACACTAATGGTCAAAGTGTTGATCAAACACTTTACAGAAGCTATATAGGATCCCTCCTATATGTCACTGCCTCAAGACCTGACATTATGTTCAGTGTATGTCTCTGTGCAAGATTTCAAGCCAATCCCAAAGAATCTCATCTTGCTGCTGTAAAGAGGATTTTGAGATATCTAAAGGGAACCCCTGATTATGGCTTGTGGTATCCTAATAAATCACCATTCTCACTAATAGGTTTTACTGACTCAGATTATGCTAGATGCAATCTAGACAGAAAGTCAACTAGTAGTGGATGTCAATTTATTGGATCAAGAATTGTGTCCTGGTCTAGCAAAAAGCAAACCTCTGTAGCAACCTCAACAGCTGAGGCTGAATATGTTGCATCTGGTCTCTGTTGTTCCTAAATATTGTACTTAAAAAGTCAACTTCAAGACTTTGGTATGAATGTCACTAATATTCCTATATTTTGTGACAATTCAAGTACAATAGCTATGACTGAGAATCATGTTCAACACTCTAAAACAAAACACATTGAAGTTAGACACCACTTCATTAGAGACCATGTTGAAAAAGGGAATATCAATTTAGCCAAAGTTGGAACTGAGGATAATGTATCTGACATACTAACTAAAGCTATGGATGAAAAGAGGTTTGAACTTTTGAGAGCAATGTTAGGAATGATTAACTTGCCTAAGTAAAAGGGATTAACTGAAATTTCATTTCATAAACTTTAAACTAGTACAAAGAGCATGGTTAGCTGTTTACATTGCTTCAACAGCTAACCTAAACAGATCTCTATTCAAGGACAACCATATGATGGCCTGTTTACATCATATGGTTTGATACTATTCCTTAACCTATCTACCCCTGTGGAACTTGGTAGACCTACCCCTCTCAAAACTCCCTTCCAAAAACATAAACAAAAAGAGTACAAAAACATTTCCTCAACAGCTAACCAACTAACTTAGCTGTTCAATCCTGTTCTTCTCACAACACTTGCTTTTAAATTGATCCAGACCCCTTCCCAGATGCTTCCTGCCTCCTCTCCTCTCCATATGGCCTTGCAGGTATAGACTGACTTGTCTCTCCATACCTATCCTGCCATACAGGATGCCTTTCAATGAAAGGATCAATTGTAGTGACTGAGTACTGTAAAGGTGGACACATGGTTCTTGGCTACCACTCCTCAACAGCATCATAAGGAGGAAAGTCATCCAAGGGAGACATAAAGCTAAAGGTACCTGAGGTTTGGATGCTCTCATTGGCTATCATAGCCATGTGAGATGAAGGTCCTCCATCATTGCCCTCATTGACTTGGACAGGACTACAACACCTTAAATACTACCTACACAGCTGAGTGTGAGTAGTTGATGGAGACTGTTGGACCCCATGGAAATTACCACCCCCTCCCTCCAGCACTGCCATGCTTATGGACAAAGAATCCCTTGTCACTGGGGCATAAACCCTTGGTTGTTCAGCAACAGGAACCTTCTTGGCCTGAATAGCTAAGCTATCCTCCTGACTCATCAGCTCCCTCAATGTAAATGGCCTCAACACTTGATTTCCCTCAACAGCTTTCCTTCCTTTGTCCTTCTCATGGATCTTTAATCCTCCCTTCATCATTAAGTCCCCAAAGGAATGGACCCTTTGGACTTCAGTTTGTGCAGCATTTGCTTTGCTGCTCTCTCCTTCCCCTACTCTCATATTCTGACCAAACAACTTTATATTACCCTTATTCTCTACATGTTTATTTTTTTCCTTTCCCTCAACTGTTCTAAGTTGAGCCAATCTCTCCCTTTCAAACCTTTCTATTGCTTCCTTTTCACACTCCCAATCTCTTTTTCTCTTCTCTCTCTCTTTTACCTCTCTATACTTCAAAGGGTGATCTAGAGGAAGCTGTTCAACTTCCTCATACATCTGATGATCACTCTGTATGGTATATGACCTATACTCTCTTTCAAATCTCTCTCTATCTGTCTCCTCACCAGTTGGAACTGTAAAGATCAATGTCTTAACAGTTTGAGCCATCTTTTTGGGATTGAACTTAGAAGAAAGTCTCCCTATTTTCTTTGAAAATAAACTAAGTATGTAGTCTACTGCTAAGACCAAAGAGAAAACTTGATGTGGTTTAAACAGCTAAGTAGATATTCCTTATATACTCAAGGAATTTATGTTGATCCTTAATAGGGTATGGCTATAGACTTAGCTGTTGAACAAATTTTATGTCCAAAATATCGACTGATTTGACCACCAAATCTGTACTATTGGTACAAAGGTGTGGCAATTCAGATAAGTGATGGTCAATATTAAATTTGTGGTGTGATATGTTATATTTAGGACGTTACTTTCCTTAAATAGCCGCCCACTATTTCTGGAAATAAATGATATAACATTTACTTCTATTGTATTTACTGTTCTCTTAAATAGTAAAAGAGGATAACTGTCATGTCACCTTAACGGCTACCTTTAAATCCCCACGTCGCCTCTTTCTCCCAAAATATAACCATTGTCCCCACCTTCTACACCACGATCCTTCCATTACTCCTCACCTTTTATAAAATAATCCACAGTAAATCCCCTTCGAAAATTCTCAATTTCTCGAATACTCTGTTTTCAAACCCTAATTCTCTGTTTCTTTCTCGCCCATTTATTTGAAATCAATGGCTCTCCCCGAAGAATCTCATGGATACTACATCGAAAATGCTTTCTTTAAAGGTGAAGTATGGTCCTATTTCAAAGATATATTAGAAAACAATGGCCTTCTCAACATGTTACCTGCTCAGAATCCAATTCTTGAGAATGCTTGTTCTGAGGTATATCAAATTGGAACTAGGCTGAAAGATAGTTCAATTCGATGTGTATTCCAAAATGTCATAATGATCATCAAACCTGAAGATGTTCATACCAATTATGGCATCTCAAATCATCCCAGCCTTCTAACCAACATTTAGAGCAAAGACTTTGATACAACATTCAGTGTTCTCTACAAGCAATTCATCAATCAAGAAGATATTGATTATGAGTCTGTAAAGAACAAACCAATCTTGAAGAAGAACCTATCCATCAACAATTCAGCCCTCAGTGATGTGGTTATCAAAGGAATGTGTGGAAAACAGTCCTCTTTAGACCAGTTGAGCTCTTCTAAATGGAAAATTGCCCTTGGTCTGATTAGAAGGAAAGTGAATTGGTGCAAAGTGATGCTTGAAAATTTTAACCATGCCACTTCTCCATCTCTTCACAAACCCTATATGAGATCCACTACACCAAACCTTTTCAGATTCATAAGTGGGATTCTAGCAAAGAAACTTAAAGACCTCCCAGCCATTCTCAACACTAGGTGGCTTGAACTTGTTCCACTTAGTATCTCCAAAACGTTTGACAAGAAAACTATCCCTCTAAAAGGTTCTAAAGAGGGAACAGTTAAGTCCTACAAAGCCAAACTCTCAACAGCTAAGGCAACCAAGAAGGCTCCAATAGCTAAGCCTGGACCTGATGAAGCTCTAGCAACAAGAATGGCTACTAGAGGCACAGCCAAGACCTCTCCAAGAAAGAAATCCATAGCTGTCAAAGGGAAAGGAAAGAAGAACAAGAATGATGAACCTCCCTCCTCCTCCAACTCATCTACATCAAGTGAATCAACAAAATCAACCTCCCAAACCTTCTCCCTACCTGTTGACAGCAATAGGCAAACCACTGTCAGTGGAGAAAGAGTTAGGGCTGCTGACAGCAATGCCAGTCAGATTTATGTTGATGATGAAGCCACAGCAAATGAAGGAGATTCTGAGGTTCAGAAGTCAAGCAACTCCAGTGATGTAATGGAGATTGATGAAGAAGAATTGGGAGTCCAGTTATCTCTTCAACAACAAATTGAGGAAATCAGCAAAGCCAAGCATGGTACAGGACCTCCTAAACCAGTTGTCCCAACAGCTGAGACTGACTCTCCAACAGCTAAGGGTCTACCAATAAATTTGGATAAGGTAACATCCTCTTCTTCTTCTGCTGACCATTTTGTGGTTAAAAGAAGGGCTGTTAGATCCTCTTCCCCCTTTCCCAAAAGATTCAAGCACTCATCTCCTTCCTCTCCCAAGAATACTTCTAGTTCTGAACATGCTTCTGCCATTTAAGGAATTCTTCATTTGCACTCTCAAACTCTCACTCCTGTTGAACCCTTAAGGGGGAACTCACCTATACCAGACAACCCTGTCAGGTCAAGGGGGAACTCGCCTATACCAGATAACCCTGTCAGGTCAAGGGGGAACTCTCCAGTTCATGTAACTTCCCCAATAGCTGAGACTCAATCTCCCTCAGTACCTCTTCCCTCTCCTCCTACTCATATTCCTCTCCCTTCAAAATCTCCTATTCACTCCTCTGTCCTTCCAATTCTTAACCCAAATCTCATTGAGGTGATCAAGGACAAATCTGTTTCCAACCTTTCAGAAGAAGAAAGAACATTACTTTTTGAACAGCTATCCTCCAAATTGTCTATAGATGAGACTGTCAAAGCTTTTGATTTTATGAGGATTAGAGAAGCTAGGCAATCTCAAGGTCAAGGTGGATACTCTTCTTCCCAGCCTGAGTCAACAGCTATCCCTCCCTCTAAATCCTCTTCCCAGTCTTAAATTGACCTTGACACTTCCATGCCTACTCCTAGCTTCTGGGCTCTTGATTGTGACATTGATTTCTCTATTCCAACAGTTCAAAGAGCTCACAATAAGCTTAAGTCTATTCCCATTCTCCTTCCTCTTCTTAACCCTCATAATCTCCCCAATCCCTGGGAAATGACCAAAACCAATATGAGTGTTCATGCAAGGAACATTGGGGGCCAACTCTTTTATGCTTATAAAGAGTGGAAGAAGTTCAGAATCACCACTCAATATTGCTTCCTCTTTTCTGCTCCAAAACTACCAAATCCCCTCAATTTTTCAAACCTTGCTGAATGGGAACTTGTCTTCTCCCATCTCATTTCTAATAATCTTCAGGAATGCCTCTACACTCCTTCCTCCCTTGTGTATGCTCTCTGCATTCAATATGCTCAGTCCATCTTTTGGACTCTGTTATCCAAAAAGAGCTGCATAATTGGGTTAATTGTCAAAAATCTATTTCCCATCTCTGATGTTTATCCTCATCGCCTTCCTCTGTTGGGTTTCGATCAAACATGCGCAGCGGAATTTAGCATTTAAAATTTTGAAACCCAAAGCCATGGATCCGTTCATATGATTAAATCAAATACAATAACGAGAATAAAGGAATAAACTAACCCTTGATGGCTATCAAATTTTCTCTTGGTCTTTGGTGGAGATTTGAAGACTTGATCACGATCACAAAGCTTGAACACGAACTTTGAAGATGATGATTTTCACCCTCTAGCGGTATCCACACTTCGAACGAATATCAAAGGAGCTTCTTTGATCTTGGTTGCTAGACCAAATTGTGAAACACTTTTTCACAATCAAAAGAACTATATGGAATTTATTTTGTGTATTATTTTGTTCTTCAACCAAGAATGTCTTAGAACAAAATAAACCCTTTCTCAAACTCTTTGAGACTCACAAAATCATTAGCCTAGAGTGCTGGCCGAATTTGGTCTTTTATACACAAGTATGACCTATTCCAAATAGGAAACTTGTGTCAAAATCCGTCCAAAATTCGTTTCCTAATCAAATTAGGAATCTGCCACCGACAGTACTGTGCGGCCGCCCAAAAACCTCTGTGCGGTCGCACAACTATCTGAAACAAAACTGGTACAAAAACTGAGCTAAGTGTGCGGCCGCCCAGTCCATACTGTGCGGTCGCCCACTTCCCCAGAATGTCCAGAATTTCCAAAAATTCCAATATAGTCCTTTTAAAGATTCGTTCAATTGTGTGTGACCCTCTAGGATTATACTAAGTTGGCAATGGGTTCAAACATGAAACCATAAGATATGATTAGGTTTTAGCAAACCGTCATACCTACCCAAATAGTATAACTAGATACAAGTTTGCATTCCTTTAGAATATGTCATAATCCTTTTGTCCACGATATCATTGAACACAAGTCATGGTCAAAGAGTCAACTTGTTTTGTTCAATACTTCTCGATTCCGAATATGTTGATAATCCAAATGACATTGATCCAATCAATTCATTTGAGTCCGGCCGAACATTTCATCAACATCATTCCTACGAGAGGCCCAAGCTTGACATCTCTCCGAGGAGGGACAAATCCATTTAGCTTATTATTCTTCCCTACGTGAATCCGATTATGCCAATCATACCCTTTATAACTACTCGGTTAAAAGTAGCGTTTGAATATGTCAAACATAATGTTCATCAAGTGGAAGACTATAATAACTTCATGTCTAAGGATTCAAATGACATAACTAATATGAGATATATGTATGACATAGACCATGACATAAATCTCATAGAGCGGGTCATGTCCAGTACCTTGTTCCAAACAAGTACCCATAAATCTAACATGATCATCCCATGATCATTTAGCCTTTATACTAGTGCTTAACAAGTACTAGGGACGGAGATTATTATAAGTAAACATGAACATCCATAATAATCAAAACATCTCTTTATTGATATGAAATAAATGATAACAATTACAACGTTTATTAAACGTGCCTAGGGCACCACTACCAACAATCTCCCACTAGCCCTAGGCCCAATCTCCCATGTATCTAATACCCATGGACCTAACATGACCATCATGTTTAGCTTGTGGAAGTCCCTTTGTTAGCGGGTCCGCAACATTGTCATCAGTAGGTACTCTGCATATATTTACGTCTCCCCTATCAATGATCTCTCGAATGATATGAAAACGCCTAAGTATGTGTTTGGATTTTTGATGTGCTCTTGGTTCCTTTGCTTGAGCAATAGCACCATTATTATCACAATAAAGGTCTATTGGATTAGCAATACTAGGAACCACTTCAAGTCAGTTATGAACTTCTTAATCCAAACAGCTTCCTTTGCAGCATCCGATACAGCAATATACTCAGCTTCTGTTGTAGAATCAGCGGTTGTACTTTGCTTGGAACTCTTCCAGCTTACAGCTCCACCATTTAACATAAACACAAAACCCGATTGCGATCGGCTATCATCTTTGTCGGTTTGGAAGCTTGCATCCGTGTAAGCATTTACAACGAGATCATCTTCCATTCCTCCATAGACCAAAAACGAGTCTTTAGTTCTTCTTAAGTACTTAAGAATCGCTTTTACAGCTATCCAGTGATTTTCGCCAGGGTCGGATTGGTATCTACTTGTCATGCTCAAAGCATAAGACACATCCGGCCTAGTACAAATCATGGCATACATGATGGACCCAATTGCCGAAGCATATGGAACATCATTCATTTTCTCACGCTCATCTTTTGTCTTAGGACATTGAGTCTTGCTTAGAGAAACTCCATGTAACACGGCAAGGTGCCTCTCTTAGAATTTTCCATACGGAATCTTTAATGACCTTGTCAATGTATGTTACTTTGGCTTAAACCAAGTAGCCTCCTTGATCTATCTCTATAGATCTTAATGCCAAGTATATATGCGGCTTCACCCATATCTTTCCATTGCGAAGCACTTTCCTAACCAAGTCTTCACAGACTTGAAGTGTAGGAATGTCGTTTCCAATGAGCAATATGTCATCCACGTATAAAATAAGGAATAGCAATATGCTCCCACTAATCTTCTTGTATACACAAGGCTCATCTTCGTTCTTGATGAAACCAAACTCTTTGACCGATTCATCAAAACGGAGATTCCAACTCCTTGAAGCTTGCTTCAATCCATAGATGGATCTTTGCAATTTGCATACCTTAGAATCTTGTTCAAAACCTTCTGGTTGTGTAATATACACATCCTCTTGGAGTTTTTCCATTCAGGAAAGCGGTTTTGACGTCCATCTGCCATATTTCATAGTCATGATATGCGGCAATGGCAAGCAAATTCTTATAGACTTGATCATTGCTACGGGTGAAAAGGTCTCATCATAGTCAATACCATGAACTTGCCTATAACCCTTCGCTACAAGCCTAGCTTTGTAAGTATGCACCTTCCCATCCATGTCAGTCTTCTTCTTGAAGACCCATTTGCATCCTATGGTTTTTACACCTTCGGGCGCATCAATCAAATTCCAAACTTGATTGTCTTGCATGATTGCAATTCGGATTCCATGGCTCCAAGCCACTTATCCGAATCAGGAGAAGACATCGCCTCTTTGGTAGGTTGACGGTTCATCATTCTCAATGATTTCTACCTCATTACTATCCGTTACGAGAAATCCATATCTCTCTCGGATCGTAACCTACTAGATCTGCGAGATGCTTGTGTATTTTGAACAGGTTCCACAACTCCTTGTGGTTCTTGTTCTTGTTCCACTATTGGTTCAATGTTATTTTCTGGGTCTCGAATTTCTTCAAGATTTATTTTACTCCCACTGATTTCTTTGGAGAGAAACTCTTCTCTAGAAAGACACCAGTTCGGGCAACAAACACTTTGTTGTCCTCTCGGTTGTAAAAGTAATATCCTTTAGTTTCCTTAGGATA
The DNA here is from genome assembly GCA_026119855.1 of Campanula takesimana. NCBI lineage: Eukaryota > Viridiplantae > Streptophyta > Magnoliopsida > Asterales > Campanulaceae > Campanula > Campanula takesimana. The sequence continues at coordinate 1,176,115 of JAOWBW010000405.1, read as the reverse complement.
TCCCACGAAAATACATTTATCAGATTTGTGTGCTAGTTTGTCAGAGATAAGTCTCTTGACATAAACTTCGCAACCCCAAATCCTCATGAAAGATAAACTAGGTTTCTTCCACTCCACATCTCATATGGAGTCTTTGGAACCGATTTAGTTGGAACTTGATTTAGTGTGAAAGCAGCGGTTTCTAGGGCGTAACCCAAAAGGATATTGGAAGATCAACTTGACTCATCATTGATCGAACCATGTCTAACAAAGTCCGATTTCTCCTCTCAGGACACACCATTCCATTGTGGTGTTCCGGGCGGAGTCAATTGTGAAACTATTCCACAATTCTTTAGATGATCATCAAATTCTTGACTCAAGTATTCACCACCTCGATCTGATCGAAGTGCCTTTATACTTTTGCCAAGTTGTTTTTCTACTTCATTTTGAAATATTCTAAATATCTCAAATGCTTCACTTTTATGTTTCATTAGGTAAACATACCCAAATCTACTATAATCATCAGTGAAGGTTATGAAGTATTGAAATCCTCCCCTAGCATTGCTACTTAATGGTCCGCATACATCGGAATGTATCAACCCCAATAAGTCGCTTGCCCTTTCACCCAACTTGGTAAAAGGTGTCTTAGTCATTTTTCCAAGAAGACACGACTCACAAAGTGTCATATGACTCTAAGTCACATGAACCCAAAAGTCCGTCCCCATGGAGTTTTGAGATACGCTTCTCATTAATATGACCAAGACGGCAATGCCACAAATAAGTATGATTTACATCATTAGGTTTAGATTTCTTATTTACATGATAGACATTATTTTCATTCTTGACATCCAAGATATAAAGGCCATTAAATGAATTAGCAATACCATAAAGCACATCATTTAAATAAATAGAAAATTTCTTATTCTCAATAAGAAACTTAAAACCTTCATTATCCAAACAAGAAATTGAAATAATATTTCTGCTTAAATCCGGAACTTATAACAATTGTTCAAACAAGAATTAATCCGGAAGGTAAAGTGACTTCATAAGTCCCTACGGCTAATGCAGCAACTCTTGCTCCATTCCCCACGCGTAGATCTACTTCACCTTCTTTAAGCAGTCTCCTATTCTTTAGTCCCTGCACATTTAGACAAATGTGAGAACCACATCCGGTATCCAATACCCAAGAATCAGTGGTAGAAAGGAGAATATCTATCATATAGATACCTGAAGTCGACGCAGCCTTGCTGCCCTTCTTCTTCTTTTGCTCTTCCAAGAAAGCCTTGCAATTACGTTTCCAATGACCAATTTCTTGACAATGGAAACAAATTGCATCCTTTTGTGAATCGGGTTTTGCCTCAGAAGCCTTGGCAACCTTTGCCTTGCTTATCTTGGGTTTGACAACTTTTGCCTTACCCTTGCCTTTGGCACCAGGCTTCTTCCCATCATGAACCAAGAGCACGGGAGAACCTTTCTCCACAATTTTCATCTCTGCAGTTTTGAGCATCCCATGCAACTCAGAGAGATTCTTATCCATTCCATGCATGTTATAATTCATCACAAACTGATTATAACTTTTAGGCAATGAATTAAGAATGAGATCCGTGGCTAGCTCCAATGGGATTGGATAGCCAAGTTTCTCAAGGTGCTCTACATAACCTTTCATTTTAAGAAAGTGAGGACTCACTTGTTGCCCTTCATTCATTTTACTAGTAGTGAATGCAACAATGGTCTTGTACCTCTCTTGCCTAGCTTGCTCTTGAAACATGGTTCTCAACTCCACGCCTATCTCATAGGCTTCCAAATGTTCCAAACTTTGTTGGAGTTTTGAACACATAGCAGCAAGCATGAGACAACTTACATCTCTAGAATCATTACGATGTTTCTTGTAATTGTCTCTTTCTACCCTAGGGGCAGTAGGCGGTGGTTCAGCGGGGAGAGGCCCATCGAGAATGTACAACTTATCTTCTTGCCTAAGAAAAATTCTTATGCTACGGATCCAATCCATAAAGTTTGTACCATTCTCTTCGAGCTTATCCTTCTCAAGGATCGATCGCAACGACATTGATTGAGTGTTATTAGTCATTATCTACAAATATGCAAAAATTTCCAAAATTTAATAAGTACCGATTTTCATTAAGAGATAAATAATGTATTTTCAAACAAAATACTCCCACTAAATTATATAACCTTCATATACATCCAATGTATAATATAATTTAAATGGGTTAAGATCCAACTTTAATTTAATTTCAAGTCCGCTAAGGCGGATTACACAAAATCAAATTAATTAGGTAGACAACTCTTGTCAATCATATCTCATATGACTCTTAGTTCCTTTTATGAGATTCTTTAAGAAATCCAATTTCAAAAGGCATGTTAAACCTCATCTTTGCCTAGGCCCAAAACTGTTTTGACGCCCAATTAAGTCTAACCATTTTAAACGCATAGTTAATGTGTCCCGCTAGGGCGTGCCCACACTCTATCTTGCTCATACATAAACAAATTTAATTGCATCGCTAGGGCGAATCTACATTAAAATCACTCATGTACTAACAAGTGTTTTAATCATGGCATGGCAATAGAAGACTTAAAACTTTCTTTGAAGGTTCATCACAATAACATATAACACATTATGAGCACATAATATAAACATGTTACACATCAAGTTTAGCCACTAAATTAATCTCCATTAATTTAAGCATGATATTTATGTGTCATTAGTTTCTCTATAATTATGAGGATGAGACTATTTCAACTTTGGTCATTATCTCCAAATCAAGACAACAAGAAGTGCGGTCGAACTAAGCCATTAGGCAACCACAATCCCGCACTAATTCAAGAGACCAAGAAAGTAGTCCATGTGGCCGAAACTAAGCAATAGATGGTCTCGATGAACGTAGGCCAATTGCATTCACAATTCCACATGGATCTCCAATCATCGAATCAAGAACTTTGTTTCTCAATTTTAGCAATTATGAACTCTTCATAATTCTAACTTCGTTTTATCTTTGAACTTTGATTGCGATCAATTTTGGGAAACACAATCTCGATGAACGCAGATTAGCCATCCAAAACTTGAACCAATCTTAGAATCACAAGACTAAAACAAATAGGAAAATCAAACCCCAAGATCCACACACAAACCAACTACCCAAAATCCATTCCAGATCAGCAGGTCTGGATTGGTTCTGTTACTGGTTTGTTGAACCTCTTGAAAATTCCAATTCTGATTTTGAGCAAAATCAGACATTCTGATCTTGGAGTGCGGCCGCCCAAAATTACTGTGCGGTCGCCAAAAAAACCGTGCGGCCGCCCAGTATATTCCGTGCGGTCGCCCGGTTCAATCAGAATGTGCAGAATTTTAAGTTCGAAAATTTTGTCTCAAAATTGTTTTTCCCCGATTATTAAAACTTTGATCCAATCAAAAATTAATAACCAACAATTCTGAATCCACCATAATTTATTTATTGCGATTGAATCGTGCGATTAAAGTTGCAAAACAATAAACCACATAAAATCACATAACACATAAACATCACATATTCCAATATTCATATCATGCAAGGCACATAAACAATTTATATACACATAACATGATCCAAGTATTGAATAATCAACATAAACGGGGCTCTGATACCACTGTTGGGTTTCGATCAAACATGCGCAGCGGAATTAGCATTTAAATTTTTGAAACCCAAAGCCATGGATCCGTTCATATGATTAAATCAAATACAACATAAGAATAAAGGAATAAACTAACCCTTGATGGCTATCAAATTCTCTTGGTCTTTGGTGGAGGTTTGAAGACTTGATCACGATCACAAAGTTTGAACACGAACTTGAAGATGATGATTTTCACCCTCTAGCGGTATCCACACTTCGAACGAATATCAAAGGAGCTTCTTTGATCTTGGTTGCTAGACCAAATTGTGAAACACCTTTTCACAATCAAAAGAACTATATGGAATTTATTTTGTGTATTATTTTGTTCCTCAACCAAGAATGTCTTGGAACAAAATAAACCCTCTCTCAAACTCTTTGAGACTCACAAAATCAATAGCATTGAGTGCTGGCCGAATTTGGTCTTTTATACACAAGTATGACCTATTCCAAATAGGAAACTTGTGTCAAAATCCGTCCAAAATTCGTTTCCTAATCAAATTAGGAATCTGCCACCCGACATCACTGTGCGGCCGCCCAAAACCATCTGTGCGGTCGCACAACATTCTGAAACAAAACTGGTACAAAACTCTGAGATAAGTGTGCGGCCGCCCAATCCATTATGTGCGGTCGCCCACTTCTCAGAAAGTCCAGAATTTCCAAAATTCCAATGTAGTCCTTTTTAAAGATTCGTTCTATTGTGTGTGACCCTCTAGGATTATACTAAGTTGGCAATGAGCTCAAACATGATCCCATAAGATATGATTAGGTTCTAGCAAACCGTCATACCTACCCAAATAGTATAACTAGATACAAGTTCGCATTCCTTTAGAATATGTCATAATCCTTTTGTCCACGATATCATTGAACACAAGTCATGGTCAAAGAGTCAACTTGTTTTGTTCAATACTTTCTCGATTCCGAATATGTTGATAATCCAAATGACATTGATCCAATCAATTCATTTGAGTCCGGCCGAACATTTCCTCAACATCATTCCTACGAGGGCCCAAGCTTGACATCTCTCCGAGGAGGGACAAATCCATTTAGCTTATTATTCTTCCCTACGTGAATCCGATTATGCCAATCATACCCTTTATAACTTCCCGGTTAAAGGTAGCGTTTGAATATGTCAAACATAATGTTCATCAAGTGGAAGACTATAATAACTTCATGTCTAAGGATTCAAATGACATAACTAATATGAGATATATGTATGACATAGACCATGACATAAATCTCATAAAGCGGGTCATGTCCAGTACCTTGTTCCAAACAAGTACCCATAAATCTAACATGATCATCCCATGATCATATAGCCTTTATACTAGTGCTTAACAAGTACTAGGGACGGAGATTATTAAAGTAAACATGAACAACAATAATAATCAAAACATCTCTTTATTGATATGAAATAAATGATAACAATTACAACGTTTATTAAACGTGCCTAGGGCACCACTACCAACAAGGTTTGGATGCATTAAAGAACAATTCATTAAGAAGTGACTTTTTAGTTTTTGACTATTCAAATTTGTTGGGGAATTGGGGGAATCTCCGCATCCACTAGCCCATACTAGCAGTCATAACATGGAGAAATAATCCAACACATGAATAATATGAAAGAACAGGAACACCATAATTTGTTAACCCGGTTCACCACCACCACGTGGCTACATCCCGAGGCACCAAGCCAGGATATCACTATAATAATATGTTTGATTGTTACAATTTACATATGCACTCACACAGATCTAGCATAGTAACTCTCCATGAACAACCCTCTCCTACATATTATTATCTCTCCCCAAGAACACACAAACAATATGAATATGGCCGGGTTGTAGGATCGCCCCCATGGCTCTCCTAGGCCCCCGGCCCCCTCCTACACACTATTTTGTGCTCTCTCTTGATATCCTAACTCTCTCCTTTTGGGTATAAATATTATGGTGGTAGTCACAATGTATTTATAGGGATACAAAACCTAATCCTGATCAAAATCTAATTTACCCGGAGTCCTTGAGACAGAAGGAGTATAATACTTCTCCTCCAAGTATTATAGCTTTTAGGAAACTGAATGAGAAAAGGAAACCAATTCCTTTACTCCCACTCCACGCCAGATTTCCTGCAGTCCGCCACACCAGGCGCCCGCCTGCCCCTGACCAAGCGCCCGCCTGGATTAGATTTTCTGCCGGCCAAACTTTCTGTCTTTATAGGCGTCCGCCTGGTCCTTACCAGGCGTCCGCTCGGTTCCGGTTTCGACTCCTCTCCTCCGCGGTTTTGACCTTCACCTTGGTTTTGACTCCAATCCCAACAATCTCCCACCTGGAGACATAAACCACCATTGTGACATGCTCCTATCATACTCCCACCAGAGAATGATCCACCAAATATTTTTGCAACACCATGTTAGCACCAAGCTCCTTCTTGATGATGATAAGCCTCCACTCTCAAGTAATAAGGCGAGTTGAAACCAAGCGACGCTTCAACCTCTCCGTGTTAGATTCTTCTTTGCCTCCCCAAATCAACTTCTACCTTGATTTATTTGCCAAGACTAACTTCGCCTTCTCCCTCCTAGATCCACTCCCCTTGCAATGCTCCCATGAAACTCGGACACACCTTGCTTCTTGCATTGACTTCTTGTGGTCTTTTCTCGCTCTCTGTTAGGGTCACTTGACTCCCACCGCGTTGCAACTTTCGAGTCACTCTCCCCCTAACACACCGTTCATTGATGTCTCCCCGTTTTACACCAATAGGCCGGTCTCCAAGCCTCTTGCTCCACCCGGAACGAAGTTGATGTTGTCGGTAGAGTACAACATCCTCCTTACCCTATCCGTCGTTTGCGAGAAGTCCTCCTCTTCCCGCGTGGTCAAACCGGCTTATACCACTCACCTCTGCATCGTCGGTTGCTTACGCAAGTGCCTGATGCAATCTCCTTTCTTTCATATTTTCTCCAACCTCCTTGACTGCCCCCAAAATCCCTTAAACACCTCCAGATCCGATCTCTGCATCTCCAAATTCCACCTCAAATTTCTGCAGATCTCATAAGAAACAAACGAACTTTTCGGACTTTCTGATCTTCCGCACGATCGTTGACATATTTGGCACGTGTCTTGCTTCAACCATAAACCCTAGAAGCTCTCAGATCTCTGCACATCTTCCACACGAAGAATCTGCACTGCACGAAATCTGCACGTGCGCTCCACCGAGCCTGCGCGTGCATTGCACGAATTCTGCACGCGCGCTGCACGAAAATCTGTTGTCGCTTTTCTTCACCTTGGATCTCCCCTAGATCTCGAATCAAAGCTCTGATACCAGTTGTTGGGGAATTGGGGGGATCTCCGCATCCACTAGCCCATACTAGCAGTCATAACATGGAGAAAATAATCCAACACATGAATAATATGAAAGAACAGGAACACCATAATTTGTTAACCCGGTTCACCACCACCACGTGGCTACATCCGGAGGCACCAAGCCAGGATATCACTATAATAATATGTTTGATTGTTACAATTTACATATGCACTCACACAGATCTAGCATAGTAACTCTCCATGAACAACCCTCTCCTACATATTATTATCTCTCCCCAAGAACACACAAACAATATGAATATGGCCGGGTTGTAGGATCGCCCCCCATGGCTCTCCTAGGCCCCCGGCCCCCCTCCTACACACTATTTTGTGCTCTCTCTTGATATCCTAACTCTCTCCTTTTGGGTACAAATATTATGGTGGTAGTCACAATGTATTTATAGGGATACAAAACCTAATCCTGATCAAAATCTAATTTACCCGGAGTCCTTGAGACAGAAGGAGTATAATACTTCTCCTCCAAGTATTATAGCTTTTAGGAAACTGAATGAGAAAAGGAAATAAATTCCTTTACTCCCACTCCACGCCAGATTTCCTGCAGTCCGCCACACCAGGCGCCCGCCTGGATTAGATTTTCTGCCGGCCAAACTTTTTGTCTTTATAGGCGTCCGCCTGGTCCTTACCAGGCGTCCGCCTGGTCCTTACCAGGCGTCCGCTCGGTTCCGGTTTCGACTCCTCTCCTCCGCGGTTTTGACCTTCACCTTGGTTTTGACTCCAATCCCAACAAAATTTTCATAATTCAATGGCTTTGATCCTTTCATGTATTCCAAGAGACAACATATTATTCAAAACCATTGAATTATGATGGAATTCTTAAAGTTTAAAGTATCTAGTGAACTTGAAATCATAGAAAATGAAAATATAAGATTAACCATTGTAATAATTAATGCTAAAATATAAAAGTCTCTAAATTACATTTTATTAATATGAGTTGCATTTATGCTAACATATAAAAAATCTCTAACTTACATATTATTAATATGACTTGCATTCATGATCTCATAAGTTATAAGACTCTTCAACTTTAAGACTACTACAAAAATATAAAAACCAAACATTTATTTATCAAATAGTACTTTTAAGCTCTCAACTCTACCAAAAAGACACCCTTCTCATTTTAGATACAAGGATAATTTCATTGTTCATACTTTTCTATACATAAATGAAGCCAAGGGAAGAAGACGATGCAATGATTTATCAACCCTCCATATCGGTAATATAATATTCTATTTCAATATTTCATGCATTATATACTAACTATTGTATTTGTTGTTATATTAATTTTTTTTAGGTATTCCTTCAAAAGAAATTGCTAAAAAAATCGTGCTATGAAGCGTGCTTATTTGATGAGTAAAAAAAATAAAAAATTAAGTTCAAATTTACAAGCGAAAGAGAAGGAAGGAACAAGCATGTCGAAAGATGGACGAGAAACTTTTTTCGGCCAATCAAGTTTGAAGTCAGGTTTCTTCCATATAACTAAAGTCTCTTGCAGAGTTTAAGAATAATATTCGTAATAAAATTTGGGAAATTTGAGTAGTTAACCTATACACACAAGCGGCACACACAACACACACACATGTATATATATATATATATATATATACACACTAAACACACATGCAATTTTCCATATCCTCAAACTTTTATTTTGTTTACATATTCATCAATGCGTACATCACAACAGACGAATAGTTACAGGAAAAGAAATTTACTATTGGATAATGAAATTGGTGCCACATCCAATTACAATGTTAGGACATCAGGTATGTTGAATTTGTTAATTTAATAGAATTACTAAGATTTAGTTAATTACAGAGATTTAGAGAAAACTACAATAGCTATTGTATCTAACATATCAATTCGGACGGAAGGAGTATATAGGTAGTTAGTACTAAGTAGTAAGCAACGGGTCTTCATTTCATAACTTTTCATAGCTTTTCACATATGTGACTGAGTGTATATATTAAATATTTTACAAAAACATACCCGCATTCCTATGACTATTCAGTAATTAAGGAGAGAAATTTACTTTCATCAGTAATTAAACTTAGGAGAAATTCAAGACAAAAATTATCAACAAAAAATTTGGGATGGAAGGAGTATAACTAACAAATCCAGTTTAACCTTCAAATAAATTATTTAAATTTCATTATCAAATAATTTTAGTAATAACATGATCTTTTAAAAAAGTAAAAAAAACGAGACAATTTAAATTCACCATAAGGTCATTAGGTGTTACGGGTTTATTTTCTAGTTATGTTTACATTAAGGAATGGAAACAAGTTTTACACTAAAGCAAACCCAAGCAAAATAAGTTATTCTCAATATTTTCACTAATAGTATTAGTTAACTAGAACAGTTACTATATATTATTACTATTACATTTACAATCTAAAAATAGATACTATTATAATAAATTATAAGTAAAAACATTATTTTACTAATACATTAGAATATTTTAAGTAATAATAAAATATTAGTTACTCATAATTGTTACTATATTGGTAAATATTCAATTTTCTATATAAATAAGATTACTATAACTAGCTAACATTATATTTAAAATGATGATTACTATATAAAAAAGTAATCATCTTCTATAAAATAATATCAGTACCTGATAACGCCACGGAAATCGGGGTCAATATAGTGGTTGGATATCTGGCTTTTATCAACGGTTCACCTGTAACACAATCAGAGACAACAAACCGTTAAGGTCAACGCCGGGTTTGATCCCAGCTTAGACCCTCGGACGTAAGAGTAAGATTCTCTTGAAGATCTAAGAACAAGGCTTTGAATGCCTTGGAGAGAAGTTTAGGTTTCTATGTGTGTTTTGAGTGTGTGTAGGGTATGTTGTTCATACCTGAGAGAGAGGTAGAAAAAGGCTTATATATAACCTCCTTTGTCCAGTGGTCCGACCACTGGACTATGCATAGACTTTATCAACTTGGCCAAGTGTCGCCGCCGGATAGGTCGGCACCTCGGTCCTCTCAGGCTCCGACAGAGGGATGTCGTGATGTGACACATTAGGCGCCATGCATGGTAGGTGGTCAAGGAAGTCCATTGGGCATTTAATGCGATAGGATGGCCCTGTGCAGGTCATTAATGTTGCCTTTATTCCGGACTCGCCGAGGAGGATGCCGATCTCACCGAGGTGGCGGCCCCGGGGGCTGAGAGCTAGTCTGAGAGCTTATCTCGGCTCGTGATGTCGATTTGACCTCGATGTCTCCATAGAGGAGACGAGGTTGACTTGAACCGGATCTTGAGTGACTCGGTTTGGCTTGCGCCCGGTTTACCTTCTGAGCCCGGTCCTTCTAGTATGGGCTCTTCAGTGTCTGAGAGCTTATCTCGGCTCGTGATGTCGATTTGACCTCGATGTCGCCATAGAGGAGACGAGGTTGAATTGAACCGGATCTTGAGAGACTCCAGTTTGGCTTGCGCCCGGTTTACCTTCTGAGCCCGGTCCGTCTAGTGTGGGCTCTTCAGTGGCCCCTTACTCCGAGCTCATAATTATTTATGATCAGAGCAAGGAGTAACCCTTCTGGCTTTAACGAACTCGCCGAGATGGATTGAGAGCTTAGTGGAATACACGTGTCGGATACCGGAGGCGTGGGCCCCAACTGACGGTTGACGGTACGGTGTGTCAGTTATGAGGCGACGTTTTGCTCACGCGGAGGGTTATCATTAAATGCTAACATTTATGGCTTTCAAAATGAATTGTTCCCGCCTTTTGGATTCCCAATAAAGGGTACCTTTACCCATCGGGGCTCGGGCCATACCCGACCCATTCCTTCCGTATAAATAGAGGGCCGGAGCAACCTTCTTACTTTTTTACAACTCATTGAGCTTCGAAAGACCTTAGAAAAACTTCCGCCTTTTCGAATTCGTCTTGCAAAGCTTAACAACCCTTCTGAATTCTCCAATCGATCATTCATCAGGTAGTGCTTAATTTCCTTTATCTTGCTTTAGACTTTGACTTTGCGTTTTCTTTTCTTTTGTCTTGGTAAGCAATTTCCAGGGTAGAATGAATCTTATTCATCGTTCTTACGCCGTTTGCTTGACGACCGGCGGCCTTTACCAACGGATAATTTATAGATGGGTTCGCCTTCGCTTGAAAACCTTACGAGTGCTTTCTATAGTGTACACCCTACCCCTAGTGTGGAAATTCGGGCCCCTAATCGTTCCGGTGGGTAGACCAGTTAGGATTTTGGGGAGTGAGCAGGAACTAAGGCTTTTTGTTTGCGCCGTTTTAACTCGTTTCCCCCATTCTGTAGATATGGCCGATTCCGCCAAATGTTTGGCCTTTCGGGCGGATAGAAACATTAAGGACCCTGATTGGTCCACCATTGGTCTTGAAGACGATGTGACAGTGCCTGAACCCTCGCTTCGAAGGGGCAATATTGGCCGCGCCATCGTCTTTAGTGACGATGATACTGGGTCCCCTGATTTACCCTTTTTGCCGACCGCCGTTGAAGGTGGGGCCATTGAGGGTGTAGAACAAAACTAAACCCATCCCTATTGATGATGATGATTCCGACACGGAGGAACTAGGTGAGGCGGAGCAATTGCAGAGATTGGCCCCGGGCACCGCCGCCTTGGTGAGACAAAGAGTAGAAATTGTGGATCGTTTTGAGGAGTCCCACGAGCGTATGACCTCGCGTCAGACGAGCCAAACTGGTACCTCCTTTTCTTCTTCCGACCTCGCCAAGTTGAAAGGCAAGGCTAAGGCCAAAGACCCCGAACAGGATGTCCCAGATGCTTCTAAAGGCGAGGGTGACTTTTTCGCTTTTTATGGTATAGATACCAAGCTGTTTTGCCTTTCCGACCTTGGCATGAAAGTTTTTAGTGACGGCACTTCTTGTCTTATGGAATCTAAGGAAGCTCGCGACGGCAACCAGGACTGTATCTTCTATCAACCTCAATTTGATCATGGCCTTAGGCTCCCTCTGGACCCCTTCATCTGCTCTTTTTTAGAATTTTGCCAATGCCTGCCCATGGATTTGAACCCTAATACTTTGAGGGTCCTGACTTCTTTTATCGTGGTGTCCTGGATATTGGGATATGAGCCCAACCTGTCCGCCTTGTTCAAGTATTATAATGTCTAGATCACCTCGGGCTCGTTGAGCCTGAAGACCAAAGCCGCCACCAAGGTGCCCATTCCCAAGATTTTTACCAAACCTTTTAATAAGTTTGAGGCCTGGCAAGTGAGACCCCTCATATGGTTGAGTGTAGAACGGGATGGGGTTTCGGTAAACCTGCGGGCAAGGTGCCCGTCCGTCCTTCCGAGTTCAAGTACCCTCACAAATTTTGGGGGCTGATCTGACGGCTGCCATCGAGAATTTTTTGGAGATTGATTTTGACTTCAGCACTATTTCTGTTTTTATGTGGCCTCCATAATCGAGGACGAGGCGCTGCTTATCTGGGCTGGGGTGGCCCCAGCTCTCCTACCTTATCTCACCACTCCTCGAGCTCCTGTTATCCCCTCAGCTCGTGATCCTGATTGGAGAGTCCATCAGGACTAGTTTTTTCTTATGACTGATGTTTTTGTGCTAACAATACTCCATGCACCGATCCCGATCTCGCCGGTCTTTACTCACCCCTTCACGCTTTGTTTCGTTCATAGACTTTTGCTAAATATCTTCTTGGCTGACTGTCTTTCTTTTGGCATTTTAACTTTTGCAGAAGCAAACCCTGAGCCCAACATGCCGCCTAGAAAGGTCAGCAATTACGGAGCCCTGAAGAACAAGAAAGCAGCAGCGGATTTAAAGGCTGACTCGGAGCGGCAGGCCGCATTGGGGGGAAGGCTGGATGGCAAGTTGCCTATAATCAATCGATCCGGTGTGGCCGTTTTGGCGCCTGTGAGCGGTGCTCATAGGTCGAGAGGGGTAGATGTACCTGCGCCGAAGCAAATGGGCTCATTGCCTTTAGTGTCAGCTCCTGCTCTCCCTTCTGTGCCCCTTCCATCATCCGGATCGGGCTCGGGCTCGGGTGCCGTCAAGGTTGTACCTTTGGGAAAAGGCCTGCCTCTGCTGAACCAGAGTTACCTGCTGCCAAGGTTCCCCGGCATGGTCGTGAAGGGTCCCCTCTTCCCGTGGCCCCTGCTTCCCATATCTCCTATGTTCCTCGTCTTAAATATCCTATTATCGGATTCAGTGATCGCGAGGAGGCGAATGCTAGGGGCTCCAAGCTCGGTAAGATGAATCTAGAGCTTAGCGGGGTGGATCTGTTTGACCGGAGCGTCAAGAATGCATATATTGACAACGGGTTGTTGTACCGCCTGCACGCCCAGGATTTCACAGAGACTGTTTTGTCTGACAAGAATGCCTATTCCTTGGCGGGCCAAGTTGGGCTGAATTTTTCCGAGGTAACTGTCTTGTATACGTCTCTAACTTTTCTTAGCCTGATCTCTTAGCTTACAGCTATCCTTTCTCCAGGCTGCAAATTGCGTGGATCTTATGAGGTGGAAGGCTGAGGCGGACCGGAGGCAACTGGAGTTGGTTAGCAAACAATGCGCCGATGTGACCACCCAACGGGATGACTTGACAAAGATCAATGACGTCATGGCCAAAGAGTTGAAGAAAGCCGAAAAAGCCCTCGCCGAGAAGACCAGAGAGGCAAATGAACATGGAAAACGTCTGGCCTTCGCTCTCGAGCAAAGAGAGAGTGCCCTTTTCGATAATAGCCAAATGACTACTGAAATGCATCGGCTTAAAGAGCGGTTGGCCTTGGCGGATGCAGAGATGGCTTCGAAGGACGCCTGGCGAGGTCAAAGGCCAAAATTGACGAACTGGAGGCCCTACCGAGGGGAGATACTGAGGTGGAGAGAGAACAAATTGAACAGGCCTTTAAGGCTAAATTCTTGGAATCAGCTGAATATGATGAGTTGGTGACTGATGCCTCCATCTATCAGTATGAGCTCTCCAACCAACAGTATGCTCGCACTATTGCTCATCAAGGTGACTTCACCGCCTATGATTTGCTAAGGTTTGGGGATCCTCTTGCCTCTGATCCTCAATGTCATAATGGCCATGACTTGGTTCCGTTCGATGATGAAGACTTAGTTGCTCAAGTTCACAATGCTGCTGAATGGGGAGAAGATTGGGTGCCACCTCCAGTTGCCGAGGTCACCTATCAGGACTTGATGGCGAGGCTGAGTGCGTCCCGATTCGTTAATGGTGAGACGTTGCCTCTTGAACCAGTCTTAGAGCTAATTTTGAAGGAAGATCCCCGACGCCAATAGGCAGCTGCCGAGATGCACGTGGGTGGGTCATCAGGCTTAATCGTTAATACCCCTACAGTCGAGGCGAACCCGACTGACTTCGAGGTGACCCGGACCGTGGCCAAGGTTGAAACTGTGCTCACTCCGGCTGACGTTGTGCCCACTTCGAAGTCTATCAACGTCGAGCTCAATCCTGCTGCCATTCCTCACCCTCAAGAACCAGACCAGGCTGCAACCTGATGACTCACTTTTGTAATAGGCTAGTTTTGTTTGAACAATTTCCAACTTTTCCTTCTGCTTTGATTCCTGTAATGATTTTCCAACAGTTTTTTCGTCCCTTTTTATCTGGTTTGATATTTCGTATCTACTTAACTTTGCCTTTGCTAATTTAAGGTTGACTTGGCCTTCAAAGCTTTTGACTTGTCTTTATGATTCGCTTCTGCGAGGTGGAGCTAGGACCGCCGAGGTCGAGGCCGCCGTTCCATGGCCTCACTTTTTTTTTTGCAGACCTGCTCATTTATTGCACGCCGCCACCAGGGGGTATTTATGCTTGAAGTGACTGTCCAGGGCTTACTCACTCTTTGTCGCCCTTGGAAGTTGCGCCTCATTAAATGCAGGTCTCTTCAACTTTCCCTCATAAATGTAAGTCTTTTCATACTAATGGCTTTTCACCTTCTGTCTTTAACTGCCTATATAAAGCAAGGCACTCTTTCTTTTACTTTTCACTTTGCTTCACTTCTTTTTCTTCCTCTTTCTATATCCAACCTGTCGCGACCCCGGACCCCGCGGGCCCGAGACCGCGAGCTGGACGTCGACTCTAAAACCAAAACTGTGAAATACCGCAGTTAAAAATTCCCTTTGATACCAAAAGGTAATGATCCAAAGTTTTACAAAGCTAAGTTTGATAAAAACCAATTACAACAATCCTAATCTTCCACAAGTTTATGCTTAACAAAATAAAAATATACAATTCTTAGTGACGTCAATGTTTGGTACAACTACCCCAAAATGGTTACACATTACATAATGTAAACCAACCTATATCAACCTTCCCCAAAAGAATGGATCCACACTCGACGTCCTCTTTCTCGTGATCAGCGAGACTAATCCTTAGCACCTGGGGGGGGGGGGTTAAGGAAAAACAAAGATAAAAGAAAAGGGGGTGAGATAAATCTCAATAAGTTACTAATGCAACTACATGACATGCTATGATGCAAGAAGCAATAAGCAATAATAAATATCACATAACAGATAGCAGCGGAAATAAACACATAACAAAGGATATAGCCAAGGTTTTCCAAACCGGAACATCCAAATAAAGGATCGCTGCGCAGCTTCAATAATCAACAAATCATCATCTTCATAATAGCATGAAAGCCGAAGAGAAAACCCCGGTACCGGAACCAATAACCAATGAAGTGTCACAAGGGACGGGAGACATGCCACAAAGTCATGCTCCAAGAAGCTAAAATGCACACAAAGGAGCTAGCTCTTCTCACATCCAAGGCCAATCTGGAGGAGGGTAATAATGGGGAAAAACAATGGTCAACATCACAATGGACTTGGCCGTGCCATCATAATGTTTCGCATCGCCCAAACACACACAATATACCAGTTGGACTTTCAAATAAATGCTAAGTAATAAATACTAGCTTAAATAAACAACTTAAGGTTCCAAAGTAGGGAACCGATCCAAATAAATCACCAAAATGGTGCATCAATCCAATCAATACATCGACAGATATTCCAACAAACACAAACCATTTTAATCGAATTCCATAACACAATCGATCACAAGGGGATCATTCACAAACAATAAAGTGTTCCACAACATTAACTTAAGTCAACTAGGGTGATACTTCGAGCCTAGATCGGGCTTGGACCTTATAACAATTCAAAAACAAAGAGACTCAGAACAGCTGGTATGGGCGGTCGCCCATAGCCAGTCTGGGCGGTCGCCCAAAACCCAACCCCAAGCCCAAAACCAACTGACTTCCTGGGCGGTCGCCCAACCCAAAAGTGGGCGGTCGCCTACTCACTTTATTCAAATTTTCCGGATCAACTGATCTCATGGGCGGTCGCCTAAACCCCTCATGGGCGGTCGCCCACGCACCCAGGTCGCCGGAAAACGGCCAAACCAACTGGGTTTCTCCCAAATTTTCCACCCAAACAACATAACTCAAACCCAAATGCTTCCAATAGGTATACTAAGGTACCCAAACACCCTATATACCTAAAAGAACTCATAAAACATCATTTAAACCACTCAATCCAAGGGGTGATTCAACATCAAAACTTCACAAAATGGGATAAAATGCAAATCATCTCAAAATCAACCCAAGAAGCAAGAAATGGTAATCATAGTATCATCTAAGCATGGAATGAACATTTTTAGCAAAAATGGGGAAAAGTAACTTACTTGAATTTTCTCAAAGATGACGGAATTCGAATATTTTGATTCTACGCGATCCTAGCGACGATCTAAACACATTTCACGTTTTAAGAAATGAGAGATAACAAGGAGAAGATGAAGAAAATTAAGAGAGAAGGAAAGAGAAGAAAAAGCTTACCAAAGCTAGAGAGAGAGGGAGATGGCTGGGAGTGATGGTGAGGAGTGAGGAAGGAGAGGGGTGTAGGGAGGGAGTAGATGAAGAATTATTCAAAATGTTACACTCTGGCCCTTCCCCAACTACTAACACAATTACTTACACTCCCGACTAACAATTAAGACCCAACAATACTACACTAACCAAAAGACCCAAATAAAATGCTAGGCATAATATTATAACACATAAAATGCACACAAAAT
This sequence comes from Campanula takesimana, assembly GCA_026119855.1. NCBI lineage: Eukaryota > Viridiplantae > Streptophyta > Magnoliopsida > Asterales > Campanulaceae > Campanula > Campanula takesimana. Next base: position 1,159,068 of record JAOWBW010000405.1, on the reverse strand, counting down.
TATTTAAATAAATAATAATTTAAATAAATAACTAAGCAAATAATTAAATAAAAATCATTTAATAACTAATAAAATAGAGCCTAGGTTTCGGGTCGTGACACAACCATTTTCATGGCCTCTCCCTCAGGCTTTTCTGACTCAGCGAGCTCGGGTCAAGACCCCTCTGCTAAGAATACGAAGGATGCCAGCAATTCCACCGATTCCATTGCTCCCACTGGTTTTTCGTATCCTGCTGAGGACTCTCCTACTGACAGCAATGGGGAACAATCCCCTAAGGTCATCTCTGACGAGGACGATGATTCTTCCACTAATGGGAGCTCGTCATCTGGCAGTTCAAAGGGTGGTGACGAGGATGATGATGAAGATGCTGGTGAAGACCAGGACGCTGAAGGTGGTAATGACTCCAAAAGGGGTAGAGAAGAATATGGTTATGAGTATGAGTATGATGCCGGCAACGAAGGGGGCCACGACGGGGATGATGAGGAATCAGTTGGTTCTTCTTGAACTAGGCTCTTAGGCTTTTGCTTATTTTTCTTTTTTCGCATGGCTATGGCCCCAACCAGTTGTGGGGTCGCCTTTTGGACATGCCTGTAGATATAGGCACTAGAATGCATATAGATAAACTAGTATGTATATTGCAGCTTTTCTGAATGAAAATTCTGCGTATAAGTACATAGTTTTTCCTATCTCGTGCTCCTATTACAAAACTTTTACATTAATTAAAGTACTTTTTGAGATGGTCACTATGCCAAGCATTCTTAATATCCTTTACTTCTTTAGTTCGAAGACGGTATGTTCCTTCCTTGATGATTCTGGCGATCTGAAATGGACCTACCTAGTTCGGCCTTAATTTGTTGAATCCGGGCTCTTTACCTGTGACCTCTGCCTTTCTTAGGACCCAATCTCCGACCTCGAAGCTTCTCTTTTGGACTCTTTTATCATGATGGAGTTTTGTCTTCTTTTTGTAGTTCTCCATTTTAGCTCGGGATTCTAACCTCCGCTCTTCCAAATAGTCTAAGTCCCTTCTTCTTGATGCTTCATTATTTGCTTCATTAATGTACGTTACTCGTATGGAGGGGAGTCCGACCTCGACTATTTCCATTGCTTCGGATCCATATGCCAAGGAGAATGGGGTTTCTCCGGTTGAATTCCGACGAGTGGTTTGAACTACCCATAGCCCCATGTTGAGCTCGTCTAACCATCTTCCACCTCTGCCTTCCAGGTTTTTCTTTAGGGGCACCATGATTAGTTTATTTGCGGCCTCGGCTAGCCCATTTCCCTCCGGTCGGGCGACTGATGACTTAGCATGCCGATCCGAAGTCGCTGACATTCGGCTGTGAAACTTGTTTGGAACTGACTCCCATGGTCTGATATTATTACTCTGGGGAGTCCGTATCGGTACCAAATATAGTCATGCATGAAGTTGATGACATTTTCTTTTGTTAAACTAGCCAAAGGTTTTGCTTCAGGCCACCTCGTAAAGTAGTCCACTGCGACCATGACGTGAGTCATTCCGTTTTGGGCTCTAGGAAAAGGCCCAATTAGGTCTATCCCCCATTTATCCCATGGCCACGTTGGGACTAGAACTGTTTGCTCTGTTGCTGGTAAGTGAGGAATGTTGGTAAAACGCTGGCACTTATCACACTTTCTGACATATTCCTCTGCATCTTTCTGACAGAGTGCGAGCTCCAGGGTGTCCTCCACAGATTCCTTCGTGGACTTCATACATTAGGTTGGTGGTTAGACGGTTGTGGACACATCTCAATAGGGGCTTGCTAAAGGACCTTCTATAAAGGATTCCATCTACCACCGTGTACCTCGCTGCTATTTTAGGAGTGATATGTGCCCGGTCAGGGTTGTTAGGGGTTGCCCTTGTTTCAATGTACTCCTGAATCTCATCGACCCAATCTTTCTCTACCTCGTTGATGGGCCGGATTGCGATGCGCGAAATGGTTGGCCATTTGACAAACTCGAGCGAGCAATTGATGTCGAGCTCGACGATCTCGCTTTTCATAATACTTGACAGCCAGTCCGCCTCGGCGTTCTCTTCTCGACAGATCTGGTGCAGCTCGTAGTATTCAAATTTTTAAGGAGAGTCTTCACCATGTCTCGGTACTGGGATAAGACTGGGTGTATGGCCTCGTACTCTCTTTTGACTTGATTGACCACCAACTGAGAATCACTGCTTATGATTATGTTAGGTATATCCATGTCGCTAGCCAATTCTATCCCTCCTATCAATGCCTCATATTCTGCTTGATTGTTTGAGGCCTCAAATTTGAACCTTAAGGCTCTTTTGAATCGATCTTGCTCTGGGGAAATTAGTAGTATTCCTGCCCCACTGATTGTTTTGCTGGATGACCCATCAACATACACGGTCCAGCATTGGCTCGGCCTGTTCGTCTGTGAGCTGGACGCTTTATTATGTGGCAAGTCCGCCTCTTTGGCTTTTCCCTTTTCTTTGCTGGGCTCAGGTTCCTCGAGCCGAAATGAGGTTTCTGCGACGAAGTCGACTAAGGCTTGTGCTTTGATTGCTCTTCTGGTGGCATATGTTATTTGGAACTCCGTTAATTCAATTGCCCAAGTCATAAGTCTTCCAGACGATTCAAGTTTATGCAACACCCTTCTCAACGGCGAGTCTGTGAGCACAGATATGGGGTGAGAAGAAAAGTAAGCTCACAATTTTTGAGCTGCGACAAGCAAGGCGTACGCTAATTTTTCAACATTAAGATAACGTCCTTCTACGGTGGACAAGGCCTTTGATACATAGTAAACTGGTTTTTCGGAGTTACATTCCTCCTTTACAAGAACAGCAGTAGCGGCCAAATAAAGAAAAAACTCTTCTCCTAATTTCGGGCTGCACAGGTGTAAGGATCCCGTCCCCCGGGCGAAAAAATCAAGGTTCACACGAGGAAGAAATGCCAAACACGGGTAACTTTCCTAACGAAAAAAGAAACGGAGTCGCCACATTTGTTAATTTTAAACCAAACAAATGAAAATGGTTAGAGAAGGTGAGTTCGGAGGTCACATTACACTTTGGGAAGAACATATTTGCGGTTCACCAAAAGTGCTTCGGAAAAACCGAGTCTCCCTTGTTATTTTGAAAATGTGCATGTGTGTGTGTGTATTTAACGGAAAAGTTTCTGTTATTGGTTTTGTTTGGAAAAACTTAACTGAAAGGGTTTGTTTATTAAGGAAATAGGGATCAGAGGGCAAAACAGACATTTTGCCCCCTGTTCCCAACACAGCCGTACAGATGGACAGGTAGTCTCTTGGGATCTTACAGTTCAGTCAAGAACAGTCCAGTTTCAGAGCAGAAACAGAACATTCTGTTGAAACTGGACAGAACTGTTTTGATTCTAGTTTGTTTAAAACACTTTATAAGTTTGAATACAACATTCCTATACTAAATGATCATCACTTAGTCCCCAAAACAAGTATTTGTGATCATAAGCAATCTTTGGAGAAAATTGAGAAAAGTTGATGAACATGCCCTTTGGGCCAAAATTGACCATTTAGTGATTAAAGATTGAAACTTTATCACCAAGATGGCATTTTTATGACTTATTAACCTTTAAGGAATCAAATTAACACATAAAGATTGAATCTTTGTAACCCCAAAGGGGGACTTTGGAGCTAGATCAATGTTGGATGATAAAGATGGAAGCTTTATCATCCAAATGATCATCATTGCCAACAAAAGTATCATTTTAACTAGACAAGAATGAAAATGACAATCAACAAGCTATAATCATTTAGGTTTGAACCTCTTCCACACAAGGCATGGAGGGCACCTTGGATCATCTCATGGCTTGGACAAGAGAAATATAGAGTAATATATGTATATTTGCTTGAATGGACAAGTCTTGCATAAATGTAAAGTTGCTTGTATTGACAAGTCTTATAAGTAATGTAAAGTTGCTTGAATGGACAAGTCTTGCAAGTAATGTAAAGATCAATATAAACTTAAACAAAGATTAAAGAGAAAATAGAGTTATAGATGAAGAGAATGGAGGGGGAGAAGGTGGCTTTACCTACTTTGGTTTAGCCAATCTTCCTTTCTCTCTTTCACTCTTTATTTCACTCTTTTCTCACACTACAGGAGTGATTTCGACAGAGTAACCTTTCTTATGTTGTTTCTCCCCCCTGGAATGATCAGCAAGGGGTTCCATTTATAGGGGTTGTGACCTCCCAAAGTAGCCGTACGGCTAAGGATGGTGCCTTCTGGATTTTTCCAATTTTTAATTCCAGAAAGGTCCTTGTGTTCCAAATTTATCCTAGTGAGGAACTGGCCTATCAGTTTGTCCCTGAATGGTGCCAATAATTCCTCTAATTTGGTCATTTCAGATTGGGGTACTTACAGAGCCCCTCGGCAACGTCGCTTTGGAGAAGCGGGGTTGTCGATAAATAAAGCATCCCAATCTGACTGGGAGGACGGCTATGGCCGATTTGATTCCAATGGCTGGACCTAGGGGTATAGGATTCCTACGTATCCCGTTCGCGGGGAATCAATCCTAGCGTAGTTCGGAAGAGGGGTGAGAGATTTTAAGGCTACTCAAACCTATGGGCGACCGTCGAGGTCAGGTGGAGAACTTAGCGTCTCAAGCCTAAGGGCGACCGTAAAAGGTCAGATGGAGAACTTAGCGTCTCAAGCCTAAGGGCGACCATAAAAGGTTGGGTGGAGAACTTAGAGTCTCAAGCCTAAGGGCGACCGTAAAAGGTCGGGTGGAGAACTTAGCGTCTCAGGCCTAAGGGCGACCGTAAAAGGTCGGGTGGAGAACTTAGCGTCTCAAGCCTAAGGGCGACCGTAAAAGGTCGGGTGGAGAACTTAGCTTCTCAAGCCTAAGGGTGACCGTTCAAGGTCGGGTGAGGAACTTAGCGCCTCAATCCTAAGGATTTGGTCAACACTAACTACGAGATGGTTGACTAACAAGGATGGTCTTACATCATTTTGGACTGCTGGTTCTTTTCACACAAGTTTGGACTTACGAAGGACTGCCAGGACTTTTCACACAAATTTTAACTTCTTAACTGGGCTTACGAAGGACTGCCGGGGCATGGTTAACTTGACTCTATGGGAGAGGGTTGACTAAATGGCTGGACTTACGAAGGACTGCCGGTTCTTTTCACACAAGTCTGGACTTACGAAGGACTGCCGGGACTTTTCACACAAATTTTAACTTCTTAACTGGACTTACGAAGGACTACCGGGGCATGGCCAACTTGACTCTATGGGAGAGGGTTGACTAAAGGTTGGACTTACGAAGGACTGCCGGTTCTTTTCACACAAGTCTGGACTTACGAAGGACTGCCGGGACTTTTCACACAAATTTTAACTTCTTAACTGGGCTTACGAAGGACTGCCGGGGCATGGTCAACTTGACTATATGGGAGAGGGTTGACTAAATGGCTGGAGTTACGAAGGACTGCCGGTTCTTTTCACACAAGTCTGGACTTACGAAGGACTGCCGGGACTTTTCACACAAATTTTAACTTCTTAACTCGGCTTACGAAGGATTGCCGGGGCATGGTCAACTTGACTCTATGGGATAGGGTTGACTAAATGGCTGGACTTACGAAGGACTGCCGGTTCTTTTCACACAAGTCTGGAATTACGAAGGACTGCCGGGACTTTTCACACAAATTTTAACTTCTTAACTGGACTTACGAAGGACTGCCGGGGCATGGCCAACTTGACTCTATGGGAGAGGGTTGACTAAATGGCTGGACTTACGAAGGACTGCCGGTTCTTTTCACACAAGTCTGGACTTACGAAGGACTTCCGGGACTTTTCACACAAATTTTAACTTCTTAACTGGGCTTACGAAGGACTGCCGGGGCATGGTCAACTTGACTCTATGGGAGAGGGTTGACTAAATGGCTAGACTTACGAAGGACTGCCGGTTCTTTTCACACAAGTCTGGACTTACGAAGGACTGCCGGGACTTTTCACACAAATTTTAACTTCTTAACTGGACTTACGAAGGACTGCCGGGACAGCAACGGATTTGACTTTCACTCGGTCAATCCTAAAGGTTTGGTCAACACTAACTACGATATTGTTGACTAACAAGGATGGTCTTACGTCATTTTGGACTGTCGGGACAGCTACGGATTTGACTTTCACTCGGTCAATCCTAAAGGTTTGGTCAACACTAACTACGAGATGGTTGACTAACAAGGATGGTCTTATGTCATTTTGGACTTTGGACTGCCGGGACAACAACGGATTTGACTTTCACTCGGTCAATCCTAAAGGTTTGGTCAACACTAACTACGAGATGGTTGACTAACAAGGATGGTCTTACGTCATTTTTGACTGTCGGGGACAAACACTTTATCCTAAAATGACCATTCTGGGTCAAGGCTTGACTTGGGTCAACTCCGTCTTTGGGGAGTTTGATCGGGAAAATTTTAACTTGACCTCTTTGGTCAAAGTTTGAACTTTGGTCAACTCAAATCTACGGGCAGGTTGACACACTTTCTTGACACCAGGGGAAGCCTATGGGTGACCTTTTAGACACATTGTGGATGAAAAAGTCCAATCATTTTGAGAGGAGATCAAAAGCATTTTGCTTGAAACATTGTTTTTTGATAAATGAGGCCAAAAGGGCAAGCTTAAAAATGCTTATTCCTAAAGGCAAATCTTTTAACGAAGCATGTTAGTCAAATTTTTTATTTTGACTTAACCATGAGGTTTGTCATGCATAAAGTCCCTTGGAGCTTTGTCCATTTCTTAGCAGTGATCAGGTATAGAGAACCCTTTTGTCATTGATATTGGGGTAGCCCCATATCCTTCTCGCTGTTGATGTTGGAGGTAGCCTCATGTCCTTATTGGTGTCGGTGGCGGCATAGCCCCATGTCCTCGTTGTCATCGATGTCGGGGCAGCCTCATGTCTTTGTGGAAGTAGCCCCATGTCTTCGTGGCGGTAGCCCCATGTCTTTGTGGCGGTAGCCCCATGCCCTTGTGGAGGTAGCCCCATGCCTTTGTGGAGGTAGCCCCATGCCCTTGTGGAGGTAGCCCCATGTCTTTGTGGCGGTAGCCCCATGTCTTTGTGGAGGTAGCCCCATGCCCTTGTGGTCGTTGGTGTGGACCCAACATGACCTTTGAAGTGAGGTTAGGAACCCATCCCTTTTTCGTGACACACCCTTTCTTTTGCCTAGGCCGCCCTTGCGGGTTTTCAACCTAGCGGGCTGCTTTTTTTGCGTCTTTTATGGCACACCCTGTCTTTTGCCTAGGCCTCCCTTATGGGTTTTCAACCTAGCGGGCTACTCTTTTGGTGCCCCTTCTTTTTTTTATGAGTGATCCGGCCGACTCGGTGGGACGGGGACTTAAGATGTCTTTTGGAGAAAACATGCAGGGGCATTTATTTAGGCGGGAGAGAGTCCCTCAATTGTATCATGAAATAGGAGGAAGCCCCTGCTTGATAGAACATAAGTGTTTAGCTCTTTCTTAAGATGTAGAGAAGAAGACTTGTCGAGACATTTGAAATTTGTCTTGGTTAAAATTATCAAAATGATTGCTGGAATGGACCATGTTTATTATTAAGTCAAGATTATAACAAGAAATTAGCCTTAACATGTGTGAATGTTGTGATCAATTAATGATTAAGATTCGATCAATGGCAAGATCAAAAGGTGTTTATGGGGAATTGGTCCTTGTCTGGTAAATTGGTCATTGATGGGACCGTGGGGGAGAGGCTAGGCTACTTTGGGAAAGCCATGGTTTGACCGTTCTTTCTCATGCTATGACCGGACCTGAAGGTTGCCTACGTTCCCCTCAATTTGAGGAGCTCAGGTCGCCGTAGTTCGGCCATGGGCCGTCTTTTGCTGGAGTTGTTTCCTTTCTTTTGACGTTGTCTTGGAGGACATTGTTTCTCCTTTGACGTAGATATCTTTGCTTTGTGGTGGACTTCCTTGAGGTGGACCTCTTCGGGTGGACCTTCTTTGGTGTGCGCTCCCTTTTGGATGAACGGGCTCTTTGTAGTGAGCTTTCGAGGCAAACTTCCCGTTCATTTCCTTTCCTTCGTTCCATTCATTCATTTCTTTTCCCTATTTCCATTCTTTTTTTATTCTTTTTTTTGAAGAGGGAAACATTAAACCCAACTCACTATCTCTGGCATTGACTTCTTTCTGGCACCTTAGTGGCATGAATATCCGGGAAGCCCTTTGCTTGGTTGCGCACACACTATCACGGTTGAATCTTGGTTGTTGAGCAACAACGTCCTCGTCTTTCCATTGTCTTGGGATGCCTTTGATGTGCATCCAGAATTTGCTTTGGAAAGGTGTATCGGGTTGTGTATCGGGGAAGTGTATGAGGGAAGACTTACCATTAATGGTTTCTTCATGCCAATTGATCACAACATTTATTCACATCAAGATTAGTTGTTTTCATTTAGCATTTTTCATTCGTGTTAGGTCCATTCGCCTTTAATGAGTCATCATTGACTAGTATGCTTAGAAGTCAATTCACCATTTTGGGGACGTAGCAATCAATTGATCATAACAAGCAAGGCAATTTCAAGAGTAAATGTATATTGCAAATAATGTCTCAAGTCTAGGGAGAAGAGAATGAAAATGACTCTTTTATATAGATAACTTTGTACAAACATTTCCGAGTACGGACCTTTGCAAAAATAAAAAGACACAGTCCAAGACGGACTTTTGATGAAAGTCTAGATCCTACGAGGCTGGAAGACTTTTTGTTTTTTTTTTTTTTTTTTTAGGGACGGGCTCCTATGAGGTGCGGTGGTCCATTTCCTTCTTTGAGTGTTGGAGGGGTTGTCGGCGGCATATTCCATGTCTTCCACGGGGAACTCGGGTTCCGTGTTATCAGGAAAGATGTCGCGAGGTCTCCACTTGGCTCGGCGTTGTGATTGCCGGATCTGTCTTTGGCCATTTCTTTTCGATGACCTCCTTTCGAGGTGCATATTCTCGTGCATGTCATTCAGCGACGTTACGGATCTCCATTTGATGTAGCCTCCTTTGGGCTTTCGGAGCTTTGGCCCTGTCTCGTGGACGATGATCCAGTTTGTGTTGACCTCCTTGTTCACGTGGGCGCCAATTCGGATGTGGGCTCCTTGGTCGATGTTTCAGGCCAGCAAAACCGCAAAGGACTTTAGCATTTTAAACCTCAAGGTGAAATTATAACCATGGTTCAAGAGAGACGCTTCATTAGCGGATTAGCCTTTTAGGAAAACTTGATCTTTTATTTTAAGAAAATTGGATCTCCATTTTCTTCTTGGAAAAACACACTTTTGTTTTGGGTGGAAGACTCATACACACATTTTTTTTTCATTTTTTTTAGGATTGGCCGGGCCGAAGTTGCCTACGTTCCCCTTACCACGAGGGAGGGGGTCCCACGTGATGAGAGGCTCAGGTCACCGTAGTTCGAACGGATTTAGAATTCTAAAACAAACATGACTGACTTGTCGGAGGATAACGGGGATCCATCCATCCAAGGACTAAAACCGACTTCCTAGGAAACTATGCCTAGGTACTTCACGGGAATTCTGGGATCCATCCGAAGATCGACGGGTGTCTCAGAGGTCTTCCAAATGCTTCACGAGGGGACCTAGGAGACAACGGCCTAGGGTTTCAGCAACGGGGACCTAGGAGACAACGGCCTAGGTTTTTAAGGAAAAATCTCAACAATGGGGACCTAGGAGGCCACTGCCTAGGGTTTTAACAGGAATCTCAACAATGGGGACCTAGGAGGCAACGGCCTAGGGTTTTAACAGGAATCTCAACAATGGGGACCTAGGAGGCAATGGCCTAGGGTTTTAACAGGAATCTCAACAATGGGGACCTAGGAGGCAACTGCCTAGGGTTTTAACAGGAATCTCAACAATAGGGACCTAGGAGGCAACGACCTAGGGTTTTAACAGGAATCTCAATAATGGGGACCTAGGAGGCAACGGCCTAGGGTTTTAACGGAAATCCTTTAAATCCATCCAAAGATTTACGGGCATCTTGGAGATCATCTGAGGAATTTACGAGACTTAACAGAGGTCTTGGAGGGTAACGGGGATCCGTCCAAAGACTAACAAAACTTGGCGAAGGTCTTGGAGGATAACGGGGATCCGTCCAAAGACTAACAAAACTTGGATAAGGTCTTGGAGGATAATGGGGATCCGTCCAAAGACTAACAAAAATTGGCGAAGGTCTTGGAGGATAACGGGGATTCGTCCAAAGACTAACAAAACTTTAACAGATGTCTTGGAGGATAACGGGGATCCATCCAAAGACTAACAACACTTAACGGATGTCTTGGAGGATAACAGGGATCCATCCAAAGACTAACAAGACTTAACGGATGCCTTGGAGGATAACATGGATCCTTCCAAAGACTTAACGAAGCAACGTTTGTTAACGCAAGACTGCGATGTGTCAAAGGCAAGAAGCAAAAACGGAGCAAACTCATGCAATGTGCAATTATTTATCCATTCAAGTTCACTTAAAAATCATTTTTATTCCTAAATGGTTGAAAAGATTTCTCTTCTTTTTCACAACTACTCTAAATCCTGGATCAGTGGAGGCCATCACTACGCCTATAGACCCCTCGTTTTTCACCTGCCTTGCACACTCCCAAGGATGGACTGTCCCGGGTGAGGGTCCTATAGGGCAAGCGGCTTCCACCGACCAAAAGAGACGAACCTAGGGTCTAGTGTATCGCAAGATTCCCAATGCGTGAGCCATTCAAATCATGATTAAGCCCCGGTTAAGATCGAGATTCATCTTAGGGACATAAGGGACTTCCGGCATAACCTCATCTTTGATGAGGGCTCTCGAATATTATCCTTGGGCTTAAGGATGATTAGTATGGACCATTCATTAGGGCTTGACAACACGGTGTCACCCTATCCATAACACATGACTTAGGTTAATTATAGCCAATATTAACGCATAAGTCAAGCACCGGGTCAAAGTTGACCATGGTCACACTTGCTTTCACAAGGAGTCGTGACTCGGTCATTAACTTGGCCACAATTAATCTCAGACACGTATTAGGGACGTGGTAGCGTGAGCTAGACCAAAAACCAACCAAAGTCTCGGTGTTTGTGTGTCACGGACAAGTGTGGTTGACTCGGCTCGGAAGGGGATGTGGAATGGACCCGTACGCGCTAGAAGGGCACAAGAGCACCAATCAAGCTGCATCTGGCATCCATCCCGAGATTAAAGGGTATTTGGAACGTGCAAGGTCAAGTGCGCGTTGTGTGAAGTCAATTCTATATTCCCTTTTTGAGTCAAAATAGAGATTTTTATTTTGTTTTTCAACATGATGAGCATGGCATAAGCAAGATATGAACAAGTATGAACAAGCATGAAGTAGGCAATTTATACACACAATGAATCAAAAGAACATGATTAAACAAAGACCAAAACTTGTATATGTACCAAGTTGTGCACAACCAAAAAATTTCCGAATCAAACATTTTGCCAAAAGAACAATCTTTACATTGAAACCATTCATACAAAGCAAGTTGTGCACAACAAGAAGAGTCTAGAAATTTTTACAAAAAAGGGGGTTATGCACAATGAGGCTTTGAAAACCATTTTTATTGACAAAAGATCATGCACAACCAAGTTTTAAAAACCAAGTTTTGGCCAAAAGAATAGAGGTAGTGTGCACAAGTAAGGCTGTAAATTTGGAACCTGGACAAGCAGAAGGCAGTTCAGAATGTTGCTGCCCTGCACAAAATTGTTAATTTGCAACATTCTGGCCCTTTACCAAAGTAGCCGTACGGCTAGACCAAGAGGGTTGAGATTTTTCTCAGTTTCTCCAACTTCTGATCATCATGCTCCAGTTTATTGCATTTTCAGAACGTATTCACTCAAAACAGTTCAAATAGAAACAGCAAACACACACAAATATGCACAAAGTCAACTAACGGAAAAGGGATTTTGACCCACACAAAAGTGCCTTCAAAGCTTCTAAAGAGAAGTTTGCAAGCACTTTATTCCCCAGCGGAGTCGCCACTGTAAGGATCCCGTCCCTCGGGGCGAAACAAGCAAAGTTCACACGAGGAAGAAATGCCAAACACGGTTAACTTTCCTAACCAAAAAAGAAACGGAGTCGCCACATTTGTTAATTTTAAACCAAACAAATGAAAATGGTTAGAGAAGGTGAGTTCGGAGGTCACGTTACACTTTGGGAAGAACATATTTGCGGTTCACCCAAAGGGCCTCAAAAAAACCGAGTCTCCCTTGTTAGTTTGAAAATGTGCATGTGTGTGTGTGTATTTAACGAAAAAGTTTCTGTTATTGGTTTTGTTTGGAAAAACTTAACTGAAAGGTGTAGACACCCCGCTTTGGACCTCTCACCCCGATTTCATACATAGTATTTTTATTTAACTTGTTTTTGTTAATTTCTGTTACTTCCGTTAAGTTCCTAACTGATTCCGTTAGTTTTGGACTAAACTGCATCACAGAATTAACTTTAGAGTCATTCTGTCATTCTGTTATTCTCACCCGCGGGCGCCTCCCGTAATAGTCATGGGGCGCACGCGCGTTTGGTCCAATAGGCCGGACCCGCGCGCTTCCCACTTTGGTTGTAACGGATAGCACCATTTTTCCCTCCCTTTTCTTATTTAGAAAATCTCTTCTTGATCACAAACACCTCCTTTTTACATCCACATTCATTCCCCCTTATTTCATAACTCCCAAATCCTTTATTCTAGCCATTCTTCATAAAAACAAAATATTTCTTTTTATTATTATTTGATTTTCTCTTTATTATTTATTTATTATTTTATTTATCTTATTTGTGATTGGTCAATTCCATTTCACATGCATTGACCAATTTCCCTCCAACCTTTCCCTCCTAATTTTACCTATAAAAACCATCATCTCCAACTTGGAAGAGCACCTCATTTTTAGACTTGAATTTTCTCTATACACACACTATACACAATTCTCTACACAAATTCTCCCAACAAGAGTTCTTCGTAACAAGACACTACATAAAATTGTTCTACAACAATTTCTCCACAACAAAACACCATTTTCAAGTCCACGTTTGAAGTCCTCTTCTTAAGGTACAACTTCATTTTTCTTCTATTTTCTTCTTCTTAAATGTATGCAATCTCCATAAAAAGGGATACAACCAAAAGGCCACTTCACTATTGAAGTTTGGTCAAGGTTACATCCCAACATTTTAATTCCACTTTAATTTACATTCTCATTTCTTAATGTAATTACCTAGTGATAATTCGACATGTAATCTTTAGCATAAGTCAATAAATAAAACAATTCTCTTTTATTTTCCTTTGAAAATTTCCCCTTTCTTTTCATTATAATTGTTAACACATTTCTCTTATTATTAAATTGAAGAATATTTAGCATTAGAACACCAAAAGTAGCAAGACCCGCGTAAGCGGGGCGGGGTGGGTGTTTAAGTACTTCCCACTCCGTCACCTAACCCCCGAACCCTTCTCTTCCCGAATCTCTGGTTTTCGTACAAAAAGGCTATCTTTCTTAGGTTTTCTCGCGTTCCTCTAAAACGTGGGTGGCGACTCTTAAAATCAAGTAGACATCCTAGGTAATTCACGCGCTCTAGCCAAGCCGTGGCCCCCCGGGGTATCTACAGTGGCGACTCCGCTGGGGACGTAGAGGGTTAAACTTGCATTTTCTACTTTTGGTGTTCTTATATCTGTTTTATGGGCATTCTGGTAAAAAGGGTAGGAAGCGCGCTTCTCCGGCCTTCTTGGCCTAAAGCGCGCGCGTCCGACCCTTATTACCAGAATCTCCCACCTTTCATCTTGTCCTTCAAATTTCATGTTTCTGTGCTAACGTTTACTGCAGGGGAAAAAGTTCTATAATTTAGGGTCAAGGCAATCTCTTGAACTCGCTGATTTGCAGGTACTGCCCAGAAGCGGGCGCCTCCACTTCTCTCAGTCTAACGCGCGCGCCTCCTGAGTAGCCTTCTGAATGCGCGCGCTTCTGGGCATTTCCCAGAAACAGAAACAGTGAACAGAATGGACAGTTTTGACAGTGTGTGGGCACCGTGCCTGCACAAAACAGCTTTTTATTTTCTGTTTCATTTTTATCGGTCACACGGGTGATTCGAAAGTTGTAAATATGTGCTTATTTGTTTTTTCTTTCTTTGAAAAAAAAATATTTTGTCACTTGTTAGACCTCACACTACGCGCACAAGTCCAACCCCAAACCCGTCGAGGCCCGTCCTAGAAAGTTTCAAGCTCCACTCGACCTTGGCTCTTTCGAAGCGGTAAACCTCAGCCCGTGGCGTAGTTCATGACTACATGCCGGGGGTGACCTTTAAGCCTCTCTTTAGCCGAGCATAAACCACACAATTCTAGTTAGGGTCTAACACTCCGTGACTCAAGTCGGTTTCCATGTGCCGAGATTTCCCTAAACTAATGTCTTCAAATCATACATGCCACTCGTTGTTTTGGACGAAATAAAACTCCGTCCCCAAGTGGTTATTTTGGACGCAAATAAAAAATCCGTCCCCGCATGTATGCTTTACTACATTAATTTAGTTTAATCCCGACACATGTAGGATTCACAAGCGTGGTGGAATCCGATGAGTATATGGGACCACGAGAAGGTCTATATACTAGTGTGACGATTCCACTATTTTTCTAGAAACCCCAAAAAGGACCACGTCCTTCCGACTTTTGTAAATAAAAAAAAGTCATTTTTCTTATGTGGTTGAGTCTTTTTTCCTTTGTTTGTAGGTTAATTATTTTACTCAAAATATGTTTGTGGGGCCAACCTAAGATCGACCGTGTTCTCTCAATAGGTCCAATGGCTTCCAACAACAACAACAACAAGGGTGAGAACATCTCCGTGTCCAACGAAAGGCTCTTCAACATAATAAGAGCTATGGGGGAACAAATGGATAGACTTGTCGAGGATGCCCGCCGCAAGGATGATTTGTGGCAAGACCGTCTTGATCTCGAGAGGAAAATTCACAAGGAAGAAGTGTCCGAAGTTAAGGCTCGTTTGCAAGAGCTCACCGACAGCAAGGCAAAGGTCCACGGTAAAACACGCTCAAGTGGCTCATCCCTCAAAAGTCACAAAGGTGCCACCAACGACCGTGTCTATACCCCTCTCAATGGCATGACCTTCACCAAGGCCTACAAAGCTCTCAAAAACAAGGGACAAATTTCTCCTCTCCAAGGGTACAAGCAACCACAACTATTGCGTCGCAACCATGCCCACCACAAGTGGTGTGACTATCACCTATGCAGCGGTCAACTCACCGAGGATTGCTTCTCCATCCGCAACATCATCCAAGACTTGATTGACAATGGTGAGTTTACCGTGGTTGAAGAACAACAGTCAGAGAGTGAGAACATGCAAGAAGTCATCAAGGAAGGGGCTCAGATTTGAAATAGGGTCTCAACAAGAGATCATACCGCAAGGAAGGCTACAACGACAATGGGGACTACAACAACAATCTCCGTTTCTCTTTCTCTACCTAGTAGTAGGAATAAATAAAAAAAAGAGTCAAAAGTCCTCTTAAGTGTGCATTAATGTTTTCTCTCGTCCTATGTTAAATGCTCGAGTCCATTGAGTCATCAAATAAAAGTCGTTCTTGTCCTCATACACTCTTCCAAGTTGTTCAATTAATTCTTGGCAAAATGATGAAAAAATGTCTAAATAAGTTTTGGAATGAAGGCCATCGCTTGAACGCCTAGGGGCTAAACATCGACGACGGCATCAACAACGAAGACATCAACAACGACGAAATCAAGCCAAAGAAAGGTGAAGCAACAACCATGGAGAAAAATCAAGCAATGTTTCAAAGGGGGATTCAAAAAAAAAAAAAAAAAAAAAAAAAAAAAAAAACTCGCTAGGTTGAAATCCTCAAATCAACCTAGGCAAAAGTTAGAGCACAAAAAAAAAAATAAAAAAAAAATCCCCCTTCATTCAAAGAAGTTCACAACAACAATATCATTCCACCAAACGAAGGACGAAGCAACATCGACAACAATCACGACGAAGCAACAATTCATCACGGTGAATGGAGAATCCACAAGAACTACGGTGACCTGAGCCTCTACACTGGAGGAACGTAGGCAACCTTCGGGTCCGGTCTCATGCAAGAAAGAAGATATGTTTAGCCCTAGCGCGTTATGGTGATCGTCCTTCATCTCAAACATGTCAAGACATCTTTGTACGATTCATTTGCCAATGAATTAATCACCAAAAGATTGAACAACTTTCTTAGATTTGGAATCGCTTTCCGTTCCTTGTCGAGTCTAGGGGTTTCTCTTCTTTTTGCGATACTCCCTGTTTCCTGCAATCAAACTGGGGCTTTCTTTCTCTTCTCTCTTAATGACTTACTTGCCTTCGTGGATCATTCAAAAAATATACATACATGAAGTCAATACTAGGGATACTTCCCTAGTCGAGTCAATGTCACTCATATTTTGTGACAAGAGGTCTTCACCGCAAAATCACATGTCTTATCTCCTCAGCCAGAGTCAATGCACACTTCCTCATTAATCGAGTAAAAAAAAAAGAAGACAAAAGAGATGCCCGCTAGATTGAAAACCCGAAAGGGCGGTCTAGGCAAAAAACAGGGTGCGTCATAAAAAAAATGAGAGAGTGAGAGAGAGAAGGGAAAGAGAAATGGAGATCTCCGACCTCTAAAGAAGACAACTGCACGAGTTCTACATCAAATCTCCTCAACAAATCAATTCCCCACTGAGTCAACTTTGGGATTGCAAAAGGCTCGACAAGATATGGCACCATCAAAGGTTGTCTTGGGTCATCGGCATCATTCTCCAGCAGTATGCATTTTTGGGTTCATGAAAAGAAGGCCCGTGGTAACTAAGACCCATCTAAGAACGAGCCCATCATAAAAGGGCACGAGGTTGCACAAATAATCCCTAGCTAGACAATTGGCTTGGGCAGCAAATAGCAACAACATGTGTCTCAGTTTTCAAAGCTTCTGCAAGTATGTGCTTCTAAAGTACGCCGAAAGGCTCCCGGGAAATGGAGTAGCTCTTGACATGTCCTCTCATGTTTGTTCCCTCGCACAAGGATGAGTCACTCTTGATTTGCTCAACAAATGGTGACGCCCTAGGGGCTATGTGACTCAAGAACAAGGGCTTCTTTTGCTTCATTTGACAATCAATAAGCCCTAGGGGCTATGCTTGAGAAAGATGTGTGAGACTATCCTCAAAGTCTCTCAAAAGGGATGTCAAAAAGCCCTCTTGTCATGTGTGCCCGTACTCGTTCCCCCAATCAAGGATGGACCTTTCTCGCAATCAATGTGGCACTCTAGGGGCTACGGTCAAGTCTTAAAGGCTCTCTCGGCAAGAAGCAATTCAATTCAATGTCCCCAGCAACATTTGAAGCTTTATACCAAAAGGTCTCAAGGGGCTTCGCAATCTACAATATTTTGGGCTACGGCATTACAGTGATACAAGCAAAGGGCAATATTGGGGCTTCGTAATAAACAAGCTTTTGGGCAGTGGTACCCGAGCAATGCAATTTGGGAGTAGTCTTATGGCTCTATGAAAGGGATCAAACTTCAATGGTACCTCAACACTTCCAGTCAAAAGGCCTCTTGGTTTTAAATGAAGGCTCCAATGATATGAATGAATTTGATGATTCTTGTTAGAACTCACAGCGAGATTCTGAAGGAAGTCTTAGAGAAAAGGAAAAGGATTCAATATGCTAGACTCACCCGGCTGAGTTATGGCGGGCAATGCCAATATGTTAACTCTAGAGACAGAGTTACGGCCAATCCCAATGTTTCTACAATACAGCACCCCCTTCTCCAAGATCAAAAGCACAAGCTGCATCCGAAGATCCGCCGTCGGTTCAACTCAAGAAGACTTGAGCAAACATACCATTCGAGACTTTATCACACCAAGACCTTATCATCTGCAACAACATCACCATCTCCCACGAGACGTCTCCCGAAGACCGTACAACACTTCCAACATGGGCCTTCCGCTATTTGGGTATCAACCACAAAAAGGTCCATCCACCTCCAAGCAAGAGAAAGAGGAAGATCACTTTCATGAGTTCTACCTAATGGTGCATCTGCTCTAAATACAATGCCAAGATAAGTTGGAGCTTCACACCGAAAGGTCTCCACATCCCGCCATCTACAAACTTGATAAGCCCATGACATTTGGGGCTTAACAATCTCTTAAAGCTTGGTATCAATGATCTTTTCTTGGGGCTTGCCCACGTCGACAACAAAAGAAAGTTTATTTGAATGGGCTAAGAGTTGATTCATCTTGGGGCTTCATAAACCACTCAAAGTTCAGCATTCGAGGGGCTTTACAATCAGTAACCCCTTGGCATCTCGGCATCAATAGTCCTTTTAAAGCCCCATAAACGAAAAATCTCTTGGGGCTAGACATCAATTTTCGTTGGACACCGCGGCGACAACATTCAAGAGGCAATTCGGACTTCGATTGAACATGACTTGATCTTGGGTTGGATTTACAAACACACAATGGTTAAAATGGTTCACCCACGAACTAAAAAAAAAAAAAAAAAAAAAAAAAAAGATTTTTCTTTTTCTTTTTCTTTTTCTTTTTCTCCTTCTATGTGCAAAAGTATGTGCTTTATTTTGCTTTGCTCCTAGCATTCTCCCCCAGCATTCTCCATCATCCTTGAACTGCGTTGGTCTGATTCCTTTCAAGGGATACGTAGGCAGCCTTTTGACACGACCAACCCATCATCCAGAGTACCATCTCGCCAACGCTCCATCAAAGGCAAGAACAACTCATCATCACCAACATCATCATTCTCCATCCAAAGCATGGACATTCTTCATCCTTCAGCAATCCATCTCCAATCAAGCGGCAATGGTAGGTGAAGGTATGAACATCATTCATCTCAAGCAATCTCTGCTTTCAAAAATCACTTCACACACAGAATCACTTTACTTCTCTCTCATACAAACTGCTTTCAAATCACATTGCACCACGAGCACTATTTCTCTCTTCATTTCACTCTTCATGCATCTTCTTGCACAAACACATATACCTGCCAAGCACACACATAACAGGTACCACCATGAAGCCAACAACATCCGCTACTCAAGGCACTTCATCCCCAGCAGAAAATGGTCCACAGTCAACCATGCCCGCATCCCTACGATAAAGTCAACAGCAGCTGTAACAGCAATTTGGTCCACGGTGATCTCGCATTCCAGCAAACGGATCCCGCACCAGCAAACGGATCCCGCAATCAGCAAACGGATCCCGCTTCAGCAAACGGATCCCGCACCAGCAAACGGATCCCGCAATCAGCAAACGGATCCCGTAATCAGCAAACGGATCCCGCATCAGTAAATGGATCCCGCTTCAGCAAACGGATCCCGCACCAGCAAACGGATCCCGCAATCAGCAAACGGATCCCGCAATCAGCAAACGGATCCCGCATCAGCAAACGGATCCCGCTTCAGCAAACGGATCCCGCATCAGCAAACGGATCCCGCTTCAGCAAACGGATCCCGTATCAGCAAACGGATCCCGCTTCAGCAAACGGATCCCGCTTCAGCAAACGGATCCCGCCATCAGCAAACGGATCCCGCATCAGCAAACGGATCCCGCTTCAGCAAACGGATCCCGCATCAGCAAACGGATCCCGCTTCAGCAAACGGATCCCGCATCAGCAAACGGATCCCGCATCAGCAAACGGATCCCGCTTCAGCAAACGGATCCAGCTTCAGCAAACGGATCCCGCATCAGCAAACGGATCCCGCATCAGCAAACGGATCCCGCTTCAGAAAATGGATCCCGCATCAGCAAACGAATCTGCCTTCAGCAAACGGATCCCGCATCAGCAAACGGATCCCGCATCAGCAAACGGATCCCGCTTCAGCAAAACGGATCCCGCCATATCCTTTCTATATCAATAAAGCCGCTCACACAGGGAGCGCACCCCTATCCTTCGCAAATTTCAAATTCATGTTTTATCGAGTCTTTGTTTTCTCTTGTCGATGTCCTCGGCGGTTGTCTTTCTTTCGTCGACGCGTTTTGCTTCGCAATCCACGTCGCCGAGGGGCTCTGTAGACACCCCGCTTTGGACCTCTCACCCCGATTGCATACATAGTATTTTTATTTAACTTGTTTTTGTTAATTTCTGTTACTTCCGTTAAGTTCCTAACTGATTCCGTTAGTTTTGGACTAAACTGCATAACAGAATTAACTTTAGAGTCATTCTGTCATTCTGTTATTCTCACCCGCGGGCGCCTCCCGTAATAGTCATGGGGCGCGCGCGCGTTTGGTCCAATAGGCCGGACCCGCGCGCTTCCCACTTTGGTAGTAACGGATAGCACCATTTTCCCCTCCCTTTTCTTATTTAGAAAATCTCTTCTTGATCACAAACACCTCCTTTTTACATCCACATTCATTCCCCCTTATTTCATAACTCCCAAATCCTTTATTCTAGCCATTCTTCATAAAAACAAAATATTTCTTTTTATTATTATTTGATTTTCTCTTTATTATTTATTTATTATTTTATTTATCTTATTTGTGATTGGTCAATTCCATTTCACATGGATTGACCAATTTCCCTCCAACCTTTCCCTCCTAATTTTACCTATAAAAACCATCATCTCCTACCTTGGAAGAGCACCTCATTTTTAGACTTGAATTTTCTCTATACACACACTATACACAATTCTCTACACAAATTCTCCCAACAAGAGTTCTTCGTAACAAGACTCTACATAAAATTGTTCTACAACAATTTCTCCACAACAAAACACCATTTTCAAGTCCACGTTTGAAGTCCTCTTCTTAAGGTACAACTTCGTTTTTCTTCTATTTTCTTCTTCTTAAATGTATGCAATCTCCATAAAAAGGGATACAACCAAAAGACCACTTAACTATTGAAGTTTGGTCAAGGTTACATCCCAACATTTTAATTCCACTTTAATTTACATTCTCATTTCTTAATGTAATTACCTAGTGATAATTCGACATGTAATCTTTAGCATAAGTCAATAAATAAAACAATTCTCTTTTATTTTCCTTTGTAAATTTCCCCTTTCTTTTCATTATAATTGTTAGCACATTTCTCTTATTATTAAATTGAAGGACATTTAGCATTAGAACACCAAAAGTAGCAAGACCCGCGTAAGCGGGGCGGAGTGGGTGTTTAAGTACTTCCCACTCCGTCACCTAACCCCTGAACCCTTCTCTTCCCGAATCTCTGGTTTTCGTACAAAAAGGCTATCTTTCTTAGGTTTTCTCGCGTTCCTCTAAAACGGGGGTGGCGACTCTTAAAATCAAGTAGACATCATAGGTAATTCACGCGCTCTAGCCAAGCCGTGGTTCCCCGGGGTATCTACAAAAGGGTTTGTTTATTAAGGAAATAGGGATCAGAGGGCAAAACAGACATTTTACCCCCTGTTCCCAACACAGCCGTACGGATGGACAGGTAGTCTCCTGGGATCTTACAGTTCAGTCAAGAACAGTCCAGTTTCAGAGCAGAAACAGAACATTCTGTTGAAACTGGACATAACTGTTTTGATTCTAGTTTGTTTGAAACACTTTATAAGTTTGAATACAACATTCCTATGCTAAATGATCATAACTTAGTCCCCAAAACAAGTATTTGGGTGTGATCATAAGCAATCTTTGGAGAAAATTGAGAAAAGTTGATGAACATGCCCTTTGGGCCAAAATTGACCATTTGGTGATTAAAGATTGAAACTTTATCACCAAGATGGCATTTTTATGACTTATTAACGTTTAAGGAATCAAATTAATACATAAAGATTGAATCTTTGTAACCCCAAAGGGGGATTTGGAGCTAGATCAATGTTGGATGATAAAGATGGAAGCTTTATCATCCAAATGATCATCATTGCCAACAAAAGTATCATTTTAACTAGACAAGAATGAAAATGACAATCAACAAGCCATGATCATCTAGGTTTTAACCTCTTCCACACAAGGCATGGAGGGCACCTTGGATCATCTCATGGCTTGGACAAGAGAAATATAGAGTAATATATGTATATTTGCTTGAATGGACAAGTCTTGCATAAATGTAAAGTTGCTTGAATGGACAAGTCTTACAAGTAATGTAACAAGTCTTGCAAGTAATGTAAAGATCAACATAAAATTAAACAAAGATTAAAGAGAAAATGAAGAGAAGGGAGGGGGAGAAGGTGGCTTTACCTACTTTGGTTTTGCCAATCTTCTTTTCTCTCTTTCACTCTTTGTTTCACTCTTCTCTCACACTACTGGAGTGATTTCGACAGAGTAACCTTTCTTATGTTGTTTCTCCCCCCTGGAATGATCAGCAAGGAGTTCCATTTATAGGGGTTGTGACCTCCCAAAGTAGCCGTACGGCTAAGGATGGTGCCTTCTGGATTTTTCCAATTTTTAATTTCAGAAAGGTCCTTGTGTTCCAAATTTATCCTAGTGAGGTCCTGGCCTATCAGTTTGTCCCTGAATGGTGCCAAGAATTCCTCTAATTTGGTCATTTCAGATTGGGGTACTTACAACAGGAGCGGTGGCTGGCCTAGGTATTTTTTGACTTCGTCAAATGCATCTCACTCCGGGGCCCATTCAAAGACTTTACCACCTTTTAAAATTTTGAAGAAAGGTAGGCATTTTTCCGCAGATCTCGAAATGAAGCGACCCAATGCCGTAATCCTCCCATTCAGCTGTTGGACATCTTTGATAGATCAAGGCGGAGTCATGTTGACGAGGGCTTGTATCTTCTCAGGATTAGCCTCAATGCCACTTTGATTGACCATGAAACCCAGAAATTTTCGAGCTCGAACTCCGAACGCACACTTGCTTGGATTTAGCTTCATTTTATTGCGGCGTAAGTTTTCGAAGGTCTCTTTGAGATTGACCTCGTGGGAGCTCTCTTTTGTCTTGATCACCATATCATCTATGTAAGCTTCAATGTTTCTTCCCAACTGATCCTTAAAGACAATGGCAATCATTCTTGAATATGTTGCGCTGGCATTTTTGAGTCCGAACGGCATCATGAGGTAACAGTAGGTTTTATCTGTTAGGGCAGCCCCAGTTTGGTGAGGGCATAAGGTGGAGGACTCTACCTCCTTTTAGACACACCCTGTTTTTTCTCTAGACCGCCCTTGCGGGTTTTCAATCTAGGTGGGTATATTCTTTTAGCGCCGTTTTTTTTTATTTTATTTCAGTCGACTCGAAAATAAGAAAAAAAGACAGAATTGTACAGACGACTTGCATGAGCCTTTTTGTTATGGTGAGAGAAGAGAGAGAGAGAGAGAGAGAGAGAGAGAACAAGAGAGGGAGTTCTCGCATTTAGACTTTACGGGAAGTATGTGTATAAAAGGAAGGAAGCCCCTGCTTGACAGTAAGTGTTTAGCTCTTTCCTAGATTGTAGAACAGAAGACTTGTCGAGACATTTGAAAATTGTTTTATTCAGAATTGTCTTTTGATTGCTCGAGAATGGACATCGTTGATTAGTTACGTATCTTATGATAATGTTTTAGAAAAGCAGTCTCGAAATAATAAACGCCTTGATTAATCGAGAAAGAGAATAGAATTATGGTGTATGGGGAAGAGAGAAAAGAATGAAAGTTGGCTTGAGGTGGGTTGTTTATATTTTGTGGACCGGACCAGGAGGTTGCCTACGTTCCTCTTGGTGCGAGAGACTCAGGTCCGCGTAGTTCGAGGATGATCCGGTCGATGATGATACCGGGTTTGAGTGGTGGTTTGCTTCATTGATGATTGTAGTTGCTGCTTTGGACTGCTTCGTTTGTAGTCGTTGCTCTTGACTGCTGTTGTCGAGTTGAGTTGAACTTCTTTGGAAAGAAAGAAAAATAGAAAATATGAAGTGAAAAGAAAGTGGGACTTTTACTTTTCTATGATGATAGCCCCTTCTATTTTTCTTTGCTTTGATTTATTTCTTTTGTGCACACCCTTATTTTTGCCTAGGCCGCCCTTGCGGGTTTTCAACCTAGCGGGCTTTTTTTTTGTGCAATTTGCTCTAATTTTTGCCTAAGCTGCCCATTGTGGGTTTCGACCTAGCGAGCTTTATATATATATATATATATGAAACGATGGGCGAGATGACCCCCTAGTTCGCCTCTTTCGCCTTTGGGAGGTAGAACTCGTAGAGGGTGTATGAACAGGCCCTTACATTTCTTTGACGTCTCTGAGGAGGACAGACAGCCCCAGTGCATCGCCATGTCGGGAATGGACAGCCTTTGTGATTGTGCGGGCGTTTCTTCAATGGTGAGCAGCTCTGCAGTCGTCGCCTTCTTTATGGGAAGATGGAAGTGTATATAAGGAGTATCTAGGAGGGTGCACTTAGTGGGTGTACACGAGGGAAATATATATGGAGGGTGCACACAGTGGGTGTACACGAGGGATATATATATAGAGGGTGCACACAATGGGTGTACATTAGAGCAATATATGGAGGGTGCACACAGTGGGTGTACACGAGGGATATATATATAGAGGGTGCACACAGTGAGTGTGTACACGAGGAGTGTATATATAGGGTGCACACAGTGGTGTACACAAGGGGTGTATATATAGAGTGTACACAGTGGGTGTACACAGGGAGTATATATAGAGGGTGCACACAGTGGGTGTACACGAGGGATATATATATGGAGGGTGCACACAGTGAGTGTGTACACGAGGAGTGTATATATAGGGTTCACACAGTGGGTGTACACAAGGGGTGTATATATAGAGTGTACACAGTGGGTGTACACAGGGAGTATATATAGAGGGTGTACACAGTGGGTGTGCACGAGGAGAATATATGGAGGGCGTACACAGTGGGTGTGCACGAGGAGAATATATGGAGGGTGCACACAGTGGGTGTGCACGAGGAAAATATATGGAGGGTGCACACAGTGGGTGTACACAAGGAGTGTATATATGGAGGGTGCACATAGTGGGTGTGCACGAGGGGAATATATATAGAGAGTGTACATAGTGGGTGTACACGTATAAGGGTAGGTATAGAGAGGACAAATAGAAAAAGAGAAAACAATTCGATTGATCAAAGCGTTTGTTATTTTGAGACTAATTGTTTGTTTAAGTTATGTATGATGGTTTGCGGGTCTATTTACCTTTTAATGAGTCTTTATTAATGAATATATTTGCGATTAATTCGTCATATAAAGATATAGCAATCAATTGTCAATTAAGATTAATACAATTTTCAGGGAGTTGATGTATATGCAAGATTATGTCTCAAGTCTAGAGAGAAAAGAAATAAAGACACTTTTATTGCGACTAAAGACTCACATTTAACTAGTCCGAGGTGGACTTTAACAATCTTACTAATGTCCAAAGTGTATTTTTGCTAGTAAAAAGTAAAAGACTAATGTCCGAGGTGGACTTTTGACTAAAGGACTCTCTAGAACCTACGAAGACTGAAAGACTCTTTTTTTATTTTTAGAAGGAGGTAGCCCCGGTGTCGACTTTGCTCATGCCCATGTGTTCCTCTGGCGGATGATGGCTCCGCTATCGATGAGGCTTTGGATCTTCCTTTTCAGTTGGATGCAGTTCTTAGTGTCATGCCCAACATATTGGTGATACTTGCAGTATTTGGAGGGATCCAGGTCTTGTATTCTATTGATTGGTTTGAAGTCGAGGAGAGGAGATAACTTGCCGGCTTGAACTAGGCTTTTGAAGCATTTGTCTAATGGCATGCCCAAGTCATCGTACTTGCGCTCGTCTTTCTTGTCACGGACCATCTTGGAGGGTGGTTTAGGCACTGGTATTCCTTGTTGATGAGTAGCCATAGGAGGCATCCCAATGGGCAAAGTCTGTGGTGACCCATACATTTGAGGAGCGTACGGGTGTTGAAATGGAGCATGAGGGAGAGTGCGGTGTAGATGCCATAAATGTCAGACTGAAAATGTTTCTCGGTGTCCTTTAGGGCTTTGTATATCAGTTTCTGGAAGCGGTCTGTTTGCTTGAGGAGAACAGTCTCAAAGAAGGCTTCTTGTTCATCGAGAGCAGTTCGGAAGAGGGTTGCTTGCTCATTGAGGATAGTCTCATAGTGGGCCGCTTGCTTGTTGAGGATGGCCTCGTAGAAGGCTTCTTGCTTGTTGAGAGCGGTGTTAAGATGGGCCGCTTGCTCGTTGAGGATGGCGTTGAAGTGGGCTACTTGTTCATTGAGGGCGGTGTTGGGGTGGAGAGTTGTCTCGAGACCTTGGGTGGTAGTTTCGGTTGTGACTGTATTGATCCCTTCGGCAGACATGATGCGGGATTCTGTAGTTGTTGGTGGAGAAGTTAAGTCTTTGAATTAGATTAGACATATAATTAATGACAAGGCATCGTTTATAAAATCATTTTTTATGAAAAGACTCGATCTCCGTATTTTTTTGAAATGTTCTTTGAATGAACAGACTAAAAGTTTGACCAGGCCGGTAGCTGCCTACGTTCCCCGTACTATGTAGGAGAGGTCCCACGCAATGAGAGGCTCAGGTCACCGTAGTTCGGGTTAAGTAAAATAAGTAAGAGAGTGACCGCAGAAGGTCAGTGATTTTGAAAATCATGAGTATTTAGAAGATGACCGTAGAGGCCTAAAAGTAAGGGGAGATGACTCGGTCCTTGGTTAGGTATAGGTGGAGGGACCCTATGTAAGGTGGTCTTAACCTAAGCGAGTGGGGTAAGGTTTGACACGGGTAGGCCAAGAGGTAGTTCGTCTAAGATCATCTAGCTTGACTAAAGGTGGGGTCAGGATGAAGGATTGACCTAGATTGTTCAAGGCGGCGGTTTGACCTAGATGGGTCGAGGACGGATTGCCTTAGATGGGTTGGAAATGGATTGACTTAGACGGGTCGGAGACGGGTTGACCTAGACAGGTCGGAGACGGGTTAACCTAAGTTGGTTGAGGTAGGGTTGACCTAAGCGGGTCAAAGTTGACGCAAGAGGTCAAAGGTTGACCTAGATGGGTCTAGATGACGGGGAATCCTAGGTGGCTTAGAGGTAGGTCGGTTGACCAAAGTTGGCCAAAGTTTGACTAGACGGGATGGCATTGAGTAAGTTGACCTAGGAAGGTCAGAGGTTGACTAGGGTTGACCTAGGGTAGACTAGGTTGACCTAGACGGGTTGACCTAGACAGGTCTAAGGTTTGACTAGAGTTGATCAAGGGTAGACTAGGTTGACCTAGACGGGTAGACCTAGACAGGTCTAAGGTTTGACTAGAGTTGATCTAGGGTGTGTTGGTAGTGGTGCCCTAGGCACGTTTAATAAACGTTGTAATTGTTGTCATTTATTTCATATCAATAAAGAGATGTTTTGATTATTATTGTTATTCATGTTTACTTATAATAATCTCCGTCCCTAGTACTTGTTAAGCACTAGTATAAAGGCTAAATGATCATGGGATGATCATGTTAGATTTATGGGTACTTGTTTGGAACAAGGTACTGGACATGACCCGCTGTATGAGATTTATGTCATGGTCTATGTCGTACATATATCTCATATTAGTTATGTCATTTGAATCCTTAGACATGAAGTTATTATAGTCTTCCACTTGATGAACATTATGTTTGACATATTCAAACGCTACCTTTAACCGGGTAGTTATAAAGGGTATGATTGTCATAATCGGATTCACGTAGGGAAGAGTAATAAGCTAAATGGATTTGTCCCTCTTCTGAGAGATGTCAAGCTTAGGCCTCTCGTAGGAATGATGTTGATGAAAATGTTCGGCCGGACTCAAATGAATTGATTAGATCAATGTCATTTGTATTATCAACATATTTGGAATCGAGAAAGTATTGAACAAAACAAGTTGACTTGTTGACCATGACTTGTGTTCAATGACATCGTGGACAAAGGGATTGTGACATGTTCTAAAGGAATGCGAACTTGTATCTAGTTATACTATTTGGGTAGGTATGACGGTTTGCTAGAACCTAATCATATCTTATGGTTTCAGGTTTGAACCCATTGCCAACTTAGTATAATCCTAGAGGGTCACACACAATAGAACGAATCTTAAATAAGGCCTATATTGGAATTTTGGAAACTATGGGAATCTGGACAAGTTGTACGACCGCACAATATGGGTTGGGCGGCCGCACAGCTTGGGTTAAATAGTACCAGAAACCTTCAAGATGGATGTGCGGCCGCACAGGGGTTTTGGGCGACCGCACACCATGTCGGGACTGGTTTCCTAATTTGTTTTGGAAAAGAATTTTGGACGGGTTTAGACACAAGTTTCCTATTTGGAATAGGTCTAACTTGTATATAAACAGCCAAATTCGTGCCAGAACATATCATAGCTTTTGTGTAAGTCTCCAAAGGGTTTGAGAGAGAATTATTTTGTTCTAAGACATCTTAGATTGAAGAACAAAATAATACACATACAATAATTCCATATAGTTCATTTTGTTTGTGAAAACGTGTTTCACAATTTGGTCTAGCAACCAAGATCAAGTGTTCTTGATATTCGTTCGTGGTATGGATACCGCTAGAGGGTGAAGCTTATCATGTTCAAAGTTCGTGTTCTTACTTGTTCGTGATTAAAGCTTCAATTTCTCCACCAAGATCAAAGACCAAATTCAAAGTCATCAAGGGTTAGTTTTTCTAGTATTCATATTGCAAGTATTTGATTTAATCATATGAATGGATCTATGGGCTTTGGGTTTCATAAAATTTTAAATGCTAATTTCCGCTGCGCATGTGATTACGAAACCCAACAGTGGTATTAGAGCCCCGTTCATGTTGATTATTTCAATACTTAGATCATGTTGTGTGTATATAAATTGTTTATGTGCCTAACATGATATGAATATTGGATTATATGATGTTTATGTGTTATGTGATTTTATGTGGTTTATGGTTTTTTGCAACTTTAATCGCACGATTCAATCGCAATTAATATTATGATGGATTCTGAATTGTTTGATTATTAATTATGATTGGATCATTATTTTAATAATCGGGGAAAAACAATTTTGAGACAAATTTTCGAACTTTAAAATTGCCTTCTGATCCTCCTGTGCGATCGCACAGAATAACGTGGGCGGCCGCACATGTTTGGGCGACCGCACAGTTATTTCTGGGCGGCCGCACAAAGCAATCAGAATGCTGATTCTTTTTGCCTTTTGATCAGATTTGGAATTTTCAAAAGGTCCAACCAAACCAGTAACAGAACCAGTCCAGACCTGCTGATCTGGAATAGGTTTTGGGTAGTTGGTTTGAGTGTGGATCTTGGGGTTTGATTTTCCTATTTGTTCTAGTCTAGTGACTCTAAGATTGGTTCAAGGTTTGGATAGCTAATCTACGTTCATCGAGATTGTGTTTCCCAAACTTGATCGCAATCAAATTTCAAAGATAAAACGAAGTTAGAATTATGAAGAGTTCATAATTGCTAAAATTAACAAACAAAGTTCTTGATTCAATGATTGGAGATCCATGTGGAATTGTGGATGCAATTGGCCTACGTTCAACGAGACCATCTATTGCTTAGTTTCGGCCACAGGGACTACTGTCTTGGTTTCTTGAATTAGTGCGGAATTGTGGATGCCTTATGGCTTAGTTTCGGCCGCACTTCTTGTTGTCTTGATTTGGAAGATGATAACCAAAGTTGAAATAGTCTCATCCTCATAATTATAGAGAAACTAATGACACATAAATATTATGCTTAAATTAATGGAGATTAATTTAGTGGCTAAACTTGATGCGTAACATGTTTATATTATGTGCTCATAAATGTGTTGTATGCTATAAGTGATGAACCTTCAAAGAAAGTTTTAAGTTCTTTTTGCCATGCCATGATTAAAACACTTGTTTATACATGGGTGATTTTGATGTGGGTTCGCCTCCGAGAGGTGCATTAATTTTATTCATGTATGAGAAAGATGAGGTTCATTAATTCAATGTGGGCTTGCCTCCGCAAGGTGCATTAAATTGAATGGTTCCTATACGTTTAAAATGGTTGGACTTAATTAGGCGTCAAAACAGTTTTGGGCCTAGGCAAAAGATGAGATTAAACATGCTTTTTGAAATTGGATTTCTCAAAGAATCTCATAAAAGGATCTAAGAATCATATGGGATATGATTGACATGATTGTCTACCTAATTAATTTAGTTTTGAGCTGTCCGCCTCCGTGGACTCAAAAGTTAAATTAAAGATGGATCTTAGTCCAATTAAATTATATTATACATTGGATGTATATGAAGGTTATATAATTTAGTGGGAGTATTTTTGTTTGAAAATACATTGTTTATTTCTTTAATGAAAATTGGTACTTATTAAATTTTGGAAATTTTGCATATTTGTAGATAATGACTACTAACACTCAATCAATTTCGTTGCGATCGATCCTTGAGAAGGATAAGCTCCAAGAGAATGGTACTAACTTTATGGATTGGATCCGTAGCCTAAGAATTGTTCTAAGGCAAGAAGATAAGTTGTACATTCTCGATGGGCCTCTTCCTGCTGAACCAGAACCTACTGCCCCTAGGGCAGAAAGAGACAGTTACAAGAAACATCGTAATGATTCTAGAGATGTAAGCTGTCTCATGCTTGCTACTATGTGCTCAAAACTCCAACAAAGTTTGGAACATTTGGAAGCCTATGAGATAGGCGTGGAGTTAAGAGCCATGTTTCAAGAGCAAGCTAAGCAAGAGAGGTACAAGACCATTGTTGCATTCACTACTTGCAAAATGAATGAAGGGCAACAAGTGAGTCCTCACATGCTGAAAATGAAAGGTTATGTAGAGCACCTTGAGAAACTTGGCTATCCAATCCCATTGGAGCTAGCCACGGATCTCATTCTTAATTCATTGCCTAAAAGTTATAATCAGTTTGTGATGAATTATAACATGCATAGAATGGATAAGAATCTCTCTGAGTTGCATGGGATGCTTAAAACTGCGGAGATGAAGATTGCGGAGAAAGGTTCTC
Organism: Campanula takesimana; assembly: GCA_026119855.1. Lineage (NCBI taxonomy): Eukaryota > Viridiplantae > Streptophyta > Magnoliopsida > Asterales > Campanulaceae > Campanula > Campanula takesimana. The sequence goes on along the minus strand of JAOWBW010000405.1, from coordinate 1,128,216 downwards.
CCGTGCTCTTGGTTAATGATGGGAAGAAGGCTAGTGCCAAAGGAAAGGGTAAGAAAGTTGTCAAACCCAAGAAAAGCAAGGCAAAGGTTGCCAAGGCTTCTGAGGCAAAACCCGATTCACAAAAGGATGCAATCTGTTTCCATTGTCAAGAAATTGGTCATTGAAAACGTAATTGCAAGGCTTCTTGGAAGAGCAAAAGAAGAAGAAGAGCAGCAAGGCTGCGTCGACTTCAGATATCTATATGATAGATATTCTCCTTTCTAACACTGATTCTTGGGTATTGGATACCGGATGTGGTTCTCACATTTGTTTAAATGTGCAGGGTCTAAAGAATAGGAGACTACTTAAAGAGGGTGAAGTAGACCTACGCGTGGGAATGGAGCAAGAGTTGCTGCATTAGCCGTAGGGACTTATGAAGTCACTTTACCTTCCGGTTTAATACTTGTTTTGAACAATTGCTATTATGTACCGGATTTAAGTAGAAATATTATTTCAATTTCTTGTTTGGATAATGAAGGTTTTAAGTTTCTTATTGAGAATAAAAAATTTTCTATTTATTTAAATGATGTACTTTATGGTATTGCTAATTCATTTAATGGCCTTTATGTCTTGGATGTCAAGAATGAAAATAATGAAAATATCTATTATATAAATAAGAAATCTAAACCTAATGATGTAAATCATTCTTATTTGTGGCATTGCAGTCTTGGTCATATTAATGAGGAGCGTATCTCAAAACTCCATGGGGACGGTCTTTTAGGTTCATGTGACCTTGGGTCATATGACACTTGTGAGTCGTGTCTTCTTGGGAAAATGACTAAGACATTTTTACCAAGCTAGGTGAAAGGGAAAGCGACTTATTGGGGTTGATACATTCCGATGTATGCGGACCATTAAGTAGCAATGCTAGGGGAGGATTTCAATACTTCATAACCTTCACTGATGATTATAGTAGATTTGGGTATGTTTACCTAATGAAACATAAAAGTGAAGCATTTGAGATATTTAGAATATTTCAAAATAAAGTAGAAAAACAACTTGGCAAAAGTATTAAGGCACTTCGATCAGATCGAGGTGGAGAATACTTGGGTCATGAATTTGATGATCATCTAAAGAATTGTGGAATAGTTTCATAATTAACTCCACCCGGAACACCACAATGGAATGGTGTGTCCGAGAGGAGAAATCGGACTTTGTTAGACATGGTTCGATCAATGATGAGTCAAGTTGATCTTCCAATATCCTTTTGGGGTTACGCTCTAGAAACCGCTGCGTTCACACTAAATCGTGTTCCAACTAAATCGGTTCAAAAGACTCCATATGAGTTGTGGAGCGGAAAGAAAACTTGTTTATCTTTCATGAAGATTTGGGGTTGCGAATCCTTTGTCAAAAGACTTGTCTCTGACAAACTTGCACACAAATCTGACAAATGTATTTTCGTGGGATATCCAAAGGAAACTAGGGGATATTACTTTTACAACCGTGAGGACAACAAAGTCTTCATTGTCCGAACTGGTGTCTTTCTAGAGAAAGAGTTTCTCTCCAAAGAAATCAGTGGGAGTAAAATAAATCTTAAAGAGATTCGAGACCCAGAAAATGACATTAAACCAATAGTGGAACAAGAACAAGAACCACAAGGAGTTGTGGAACCTGTTCAAAATACACAAGCGACTCGCAGATCTAGTAGGTTACGATCCGAGCCCGATAGATATGGATTTCTCGTAACGGATAGTAATGAGGTGGAAATCATTGAGAATGATGAACCGAAAACCTACCAAGAGGCGATGTCTTCTCCTGATTCGGATAAGTGGCTTGGAGCCATGGAATCTGAATTGCAATCCATGCAAGACAATCAAGTTTGGAACTTGATTGATGCGCCCGAAGGTGTAAAAACCATAGGATGCAAATGGGTCTTCAAGAAGAAGACTGACATGGATGGGAAGGTGCATACTTACCAAGCTAGGCTTGTAGCGAAAGGGTATAGGCAAGTTCATGGTATTAACTATAATGAGACCTTTTCACCCGTAGCAATGATCAAGTCTATAAGAATTTTGCTTGCCATTGCCGCATATCATGACTATGAAATATGGCAAATGGATGTCAAAACCGCTTTCCTGAATGGAAAACTATAAGAGGATATGTATATGACACAACCAGAAGGTTTTGAACAAGATTCTAAGGTATGCAAATTGCAGAGATCCATCTATGGATTAAAGCAAGCTTCAAGGAGTTAGAATCTCCGTTTTGATGCATCGGTCAAAGAGTTTGGTTTCATCAAGAACGAAGATGAACCTTGTGTATACAAGAAGATTAGTGGGAGCATAGTGCTATTCCTTATTTTATACGTGGATGACATATTACTCATTGGAAACGATATTCCTACACTTCAGTCCGTGAAGACTTGGTTGGGAAAATGCTTCGCAATGAAAGATATGGGTGAAGCCGCATATATACTTGGCATTAAGATCTATAGAGATAGATCAAGGAGGCTACTTGGTTTAAGCCAAAGTACATACATTGACAAGGTCATTAGAAGATTCCGTATGGAAAATTCTAAAAGAGGAACCTTACCAGTGTTACATGGAGTTTCTCTAAGCAAGACTCAATGTCCTAAGACAAAATATGAGCATGAGAAAATGAATGATGTTCCATATGCTTCGGCAATTGGGTCCATCATGTATGACATGATTTGTACTAGGCCGGATGTATCTTATGCTTTAAGCATGACAAGTAGATACCAATCCGACCCCGGTGAAAATCACTAGATAAGCGATTCTTAAGTACTTGAGAAGAACTAAAGATTCGTTTTTGGTCTATGGAGGAATGGAAGATGATCTCGTGGTAAATGCTTACATAGATGCAAGCTTCCAAACCGACAAAGATGGTACTCGATCGCAATCGGGTTTTGTGTTAATGTTAAATGGTGGAGCTGTAAGCTGGAAGAGTTCCAAGAAGAGTACAACCGCTGATTCTACAACAGAAGCTGAGTATATTGCTGCATCAGATGCTGCAAAAGAAGCTGTTTGGATTAAGAAGTTCATTACTGAACTTGAAGTGGTTCCTAGTATTGCTAATCCAATAGACCTTTATTGCGATAATAATGGTGCTATTGCTCAAGCAAAGGAACCAAGAGAACATCATAAATCCAAACACATACTTAGGCGTTTTCATATCATTCGAGAAATCGTTGATAGGGGAGACGTAAATATATGCAGAGTACCTACTGATGACAATGTTGCAGACCCGCTAACAAAGGGACTTCCACAAGCTAAACATGAAGGTCATGTTAGGTCCATGGGTATTAGATACATGGGAGATTGGGCCTAGGGAAAGTGGGAGATTGTTGGTAGTGGTGCCCTAGGCACGTTTAATAAACGTTGTAATTGTTGTCATTTATTTCATATCAATAAAGAGATGTTTTGATTATTATTGTTGTTCATGTTTACTTATAATAATCTCCGTCCCTGGTACTTGTTAAGCACTAGTATAAAGGCTAAATGATCATGGGATGATCATGTTAGATTTATGGGTACTTGTTTGGAACAAGGTACTAGACATGACCCGCTGTATGAGATTGATGTCATGGTCTATGTCGTACATATATCTCATATTAGTTATGTCATTTGAATCCTTAGACATGAAGTTATTATAGTCTTCCACTTGATGAACATTATGTTTGACATATTCAAACGCTACCTTTAACCGGGTAGTTATAAAGGGTATGATTGGCATAATCGGATTCACGTAGGGAAGAGTAATAAGCTAAATGGATTTGTCCCTCTTCTGAGAGATGTCAAGCTTAGGCCTCTCGTAGGAATGATATTGATGAAAATGTTCGGCCGGACTCAAATGAATTGATTAGATCAATATCATTTGTATTATCAACATATTCGGAATCGAGAAAGTATTGAACAAAACAAGTTGACTTGTTGACCATGACTTGTGTTCAATGACATCGTGGACAAAGGGATTGTGACATGTTCTAAAGGAATGCGAACTTGTATCTAGTTATACTATTTGGGTAGGTATGACGGTTTGCTAGAACCTAATCATATCTTATGGTTTCATGTTTGAACCCATTGCCAACTTAGTATAATCCTAGAGGGTCACACACAATAGAACGAATCTTAAATAAGGCCTATATTGGAATTTTGGAAACTATGGGAATCTGGACAAGTGTGCGACCGCACAATATGGGTTGGGCGGCCGCACAGCTTGGGTCAAATAGTACCAGAAACCTTCCAGATGGATGTGCGGCCGCACAGGGGTTTTGGGCGGCCGCACACCATGTCGGGACTGGTTTCCTAATTTGTTTTGGAAAAGAATTTTGGACGGGTTTAGACACAAGTTTCCTATTTGGAATAGGTCTAACTTGTATATAAACAGCCAAATTCGGGCCAGAACATATCATAGCTTTTTTGTAAGTCTCCAAAGGGTTTGAGAAAGAATTAATTTGTTCTAAGACATCTTAGATTGAAGAACAAAATAATACAATAATTCCATATAGTTCATATTGTTTGTGAAAACGTGTTTCACAATTTGGTCTAGCAACCAAGATCAAGTGTTCTTGATATTCGTTCGTGGTGTGGATACCGCTAGAGGGTGAAGCATATCATGTTCAAAGTTCGTGTTCTTACTTGTTCGTGATTAAAGCTTCAATTTCTCCACCAAGATCAAAGACCAAATTCAAAGTCATCAAGGGTTAGTTTTTCTAGTATTCATATTGCAATTATTTGATTTAATAATATGAATGGATCTATGGGCTTTGGGTTTCATAAAATTTTAAATGCTAATTTCCGCTGCGCATGTGATTACGAAACCCAACAGGGTGGACTAGGTTGACCTAGACGGGTCTAAGGTTCGACTAGAGTTGATCTAGGGTAGACTAGGTTGACCTAGACGGGTTGACCTAGACAGGTCTAAGGTTTGACTAGAGTTGATCTAGGGTAGACACATGCAACATGATGAATTATTTTAGTTAATATTAGGATTACTTGTTTTGATAAGTGTTCTTAACTCGATCAAAGTGCATGGTTTAGAAATGAACAAGGGATTAACCTCGACCGCTTCACAAGTGAAAACGACGAGTTAGATAGCCCGGGTGCCACGAAGATAGAGGCGATAGGATCACCAAAATCTATGCACTCAGCGGAGTATCCAGTAGGGTGTGCAGTGTGACACGGACTAGTGGTAGTGTGCCATTTGATTACGTATTTTTATGAATGATATGCAATGCATGAGAGAAGTCTACTAGCATAACAATTCATAATAACAGTATTTAAGCATGAAACGAACATAATAGAACAAATCTAGAACATCAAAACATACTATGAACACATAAACTTGTAGGAAATCGTTAGAAACAGAATTGCAGAAAAGGGGTGCGCGGGGCAGTTAGAACACACACAAAATCATGACGTTAATGAAAGTTAGACCCTCTTAAGTTTTGAAAAAAGGTTTTTTTTTTTCGAAAACAAGTCCCCAGCGGAGTTACCACTGTGAATACGTGAGATGAAAATCGAGAGTTGAGAGTCACCACGTTGTTTTATTTGTTGTTAAAACATTGCGAAAACCATTTATGAGAATAATAGGGTTCGGGGGTCAAATTACAATAAGAGAAGAATATTAAAGTTATCACTCCTATTGCCCGATGAATCGGTCTTTCTATCATGATCAATATGTGTGTGTGTGTTAGTGATTGAGACCGGATCTGAAGATTGCCTACATTCTTCTCATCATGGGAAGCTCAGGTCGGTGTAGTTCATTGATGAATTAGAATTGGGATAATGAAGCGGGATCATGCATATAGAGGGGGAATATTAGGGTTAGAAGTAGTTCCTAGATCGTATTAGGGTTTGATGAAACCCTAGGATTATCATTGGCTATGTCATGTGCACATAAATAGGGATTACAATCCTAGATCTAGCATATCATGAATGTATAAGACTTAGATCTAGCATTATAATGAATGAACATATAAACATGAAGATCACTACCCTAGATATAGCATTTATTATAATTCTAGACTAAGAACATGAAGAACATATGAATATGGATGCATAAACATAATGAAAACATGCATAATATAGATCTAACCTAAGAACATAACAAGAACATGATAAGAAAAGTAAGAAGACTCACCTTGATCGGCAAGAACTATGATTGAAGCTTCTTGAAGATTCGAAGAGGCTTCGAGGGTGCCGAAAAGGCTTAAACTAAGAGTTTTCCCGTCAGTTTTGACTGTGGAACTCGTAGAACGAATTGTGTCTGTCGAAATAATGAGCTGAGGTCGCCCATTTATAAGAAAAGTTGACCTGGAAAGAGTGGCTGCCCAGACGAAAGAGTGGCCGCCCGGCCAGTGTGAGGATCCCCCCCTCTCGGGGCGAAACGGGTTCGTTTCGAGGAAGAAAATCCAAACACGTGTAACTTCACAAACTTAACGGAGTTGCCACATTTGTTAACTTTTAACCCAACAAATGAAAATGGTTAGAGATTTATGAGTTCGGAGGTCAGGTTACACTTTGGAAAGAACACTAGTTCACCCAAAGTGCCTCGAAAAACGAGTCTCCCTAAGTTTGTTTAAAATTGTGCATGTGTGTGTGTATGTTTAGAAAACGGGAGAGGCTGACTTTAACAGAAAGAGGGAAGCATTGTGCCATAACCTTGGGTGAGACCTTCTTCGGTACCATAGCCCAAATATAAGTCTCGATGTGTGCCATGGGACAAGAGTTGCCCTTGAACTTGCTGATGTCGGGCATCTTGAACTTGTCGGGGAGGGAAGCCATTGTGTTCATGAGAATGGATGACTGATAGAGGCTTGTATCGGAGCCTTTCCCCAAGTTGAGACCGTTGAAGCGTTGATCTATGTAGGCTATGATTGAATCAACCATCTTGGGCTCATTGTTCTCGGTGCTTGGTTCCCCCATTTTCATGGTACGGGAACTAACATAAGGGCTTTGAAACAGACCCTTATTCCACTCTGACTCCTCATTATTCTCTTTGCCTTTGCCATTGGCGAGCTTGGTGAACTTTTCTTTCATTAGCTCCATTTCGGCCTCGTGGGCCTCCCTTTGGTTGTCGAGGTGGGATTGCCAAATGTCATCTTTGCTTTGAGCCTCATTAAGAGTGGAGACTTGTTCTTGGAGAAGTTGGACCATGGTGGAGAGTTGCTCAAGAGACATGGTGTTGTCGGTGTTGGATCCGCCAGCCATTGATGCTGTCGAAGCTGTTGGAGTGATCTCTTCACGGACTAACCGATTCGCTGAATCCCAGTAGACACGGTAAGTACCAATTGAACCTATATTGCAGAAGAGGCCCTTATCAGTCTTGAGTACACTTTCGGTCCATGAAGAGGCTTAGAGCACACATTGGGCACACGACTCAAAACCACATAAGAAAAGACTTCTTTTTTTTTTAAGTCAGAGGGACGGAATCCCTTTTGAGTTTCTAAGAAAGAAATGGAATCGTCACACTAGTATATAGACCATCTCGCGGTCCCATATACTCATCGTATTTCATCACGCTTGTGAATCCTACACATGTCGGGATTAAACTAAATTAATGTAGTAAAGCATACATGCGGGGACGGGTCTTTATTTCGTCCATAATAACCACTTGGGGACGGGTTTTTATTTCGCCCATGATAACCACTTGACATGTATGATTTGGAGACATTAGTTTAGGGAAATCTCGGCATATGAAAACCGACTTTAGTCACGGAGTGTTAGACCCTAACTAGAATTGTGTTGGCTTGTGCTCGGCTAAATGACAGGCTTAAGGTCACCCTCAGCATGTAGTCATGAACTACGCCACGGGCTGAGGTTTACCGCTTCGAAAGAGTCAAGGTCTGGTGGAGCTTGAAACTTCCTATGACGGGCCTCGACGGGTTTGGGGTTGGACTTATAGGAATTCGTGCACATAGTGTGAGGTCTAACATGTGACAAAACGTTTTTTACTTTTAAAAAAAAAAAAAATTAAAAACAAATAAACACATAAATTACAACTCTCAAATCACCCGTGTGATTGATAAAATAAAACACGAAAGTAAAACAGTCCAAAAGGCCATATTAGGCCTGATGCAGGCAACTGTGCCCACACCCCATCAAATCTGCTCTGTTCTGAAACCTTTTCTTGTCCTGGAAACCTACCTAGAAGCGCGCGCCTCTGTCTGGTGTTGTGAGAAGCACGTGCATGGCGCAACGTCTGTGGGAGGCGCCTGCTTCTGGGCAAACCTGTCAGAATGTCAGACTTTGGACTCAGGGGATTTCCCTGGTCCTGAATGTGTTGTAACCCCTACAAAAATGATTAGTGTAAAAGAAAAAAAGAGAAAACTAGGAAGAACATATGGAAGGCGGGCGATTCTGGTCCTTGATGTGGGATGTGCGCGCCTTAGGCCAAGAAGGCCAGTGGCGCACGCCTCCCCCATCAGAGACCAGAATGCCCAGAAAAGATGTAGATTTTGAACAGAATGCAAGTTTAACCCTCAAACATTCCCCAGCGGAGTCGCCACTGTAGATATCCCGGGAGGAGCACGGCTGGGCTAGAGCGCGTGTGTTGTTCCTAGGATGTCTAACTTGTTTTAATTTGTAGAGTCGCCACCTATGTTTTAGAGGAACATAAGAAAAACCTAATGTGTAGCCTAACTTTACGAAAACAGAGATTCTTGTTATGAGGTTCGGGGGTTAAGTTACGAGTTGGGAAGTACTTAAACACCCATCTCGCCCGACTAATGTCGGTCTTGCTTGTTCAAAATCTACATAATCAAAATGTTCTTCCTATTCTTCGATGATGATAAAAGGGGTTAAAAAAGGGGTTTTGGAATGTAGGGAGATGACTCCTTGACTAGCTTCAATGAAGTGAAGTAGTCGTTGGTGTCGTGTCCCAAAATGATTTGGGATGATTGCACGTTTGATTAAAATAAAAGAGAGAAGAGATGAAGTAGAGAAGAAGGGGGAAGATGAACTTTTACCTATGCTTCAAGGACCTTCCAATACTTCTTAGAAAACATCTTGGGAAATGCCTTGAAAGTATTTTGTGTAGAGTTTTCTTGTTCCAAAAAAGAGTCCCTTGAAATGGTGGAGAAGAGGGGTTTTTATAGTTGTAAAAGAGATGTTTTTGGCGCCAAAACTCAGTCACCAAGATATCTTTCCCGGGCAAAATCATGTAAAATGAGCAAGGGAGAGATTCTTGGTCAGAAATCTGTAACTGACGCCCAGAGGCGCGCGCTTCCCACCTTGGGCGTGGAAGGCGCGCGCTTCTGGCTCCTATGGTCGGAGGCGCGTGACTCAGAGAAGGATTTTTTTTACAGAATGGACTAGAAAGTTAGCCCTGTTATTCAGTTTAGTCCCTGGACTTAACAGAGTCAGTCAGGAACTTAACGGAAGTAACATAAACTGACAAAAAACACTTAAAAGAGGGAGAAACACAAAATCAACCGTGCATTCGGGGTGAGCGGTCCAAGGCGGGGTGTCTACAACCCTAAGCAGTTTTATTTCCTTTCTTTCATATTTGTTTTTAGAACTTAATTTTAACGGACACTTTGGAGGATAAGAGGGATCCATCCAAGGACTTGACTGACTTTTTAGAGGATAACATGGATCCATCCAAGGGCTTGACTAACTTCCTGGAGGATAACGGGGATCCATCCAAGGACTTGACTGACTTACTGGAGGATAACAGGGATCCATCTAAGGGCTTGACTGACTTCCTGGAGGATAACAGGGATCCATCCAAGGGCTTGACTGAATTCTTGGAGGATAACAGGCATCCGTCCAAGGAATTGACTGACATTCCTAGGGGACTATTCCTAGGGATTTAACGGGAATCTCAACGGGGACCTAGGGGACTTTGGCCTAGGGTTAAACGGAAGTCTTGGAGGATAACGGAGATCCATTCAAAGGCTTGGCTGACTTCTGGGAGGATAACAGGGATCCGTCCAAGGAATTGACTGACATTCCTAGGGGACTATTCCTAGGGATTTAACGGGAATCTCAACAGGGACCTAGGGCACTATGGCCTAGGGTTAAACGGAAATCTCAACGGGGACCTAGGGGACTATCACCTAGGGTTAAACGGAAGTCTTGGAGGATAACGGGGATCCATCCAAAGACTTGACTGACTTCTTGGAGGATAACGGGGATCCATCCAAGGACTGACGGGTGCCTCGGAGATCTTCTAAGGATTTAACGGGTTCCTAGGGGACTACGCCTAAGGATTAAACAGAAGTTTTGGAGGATAACGGGGATCCATCCAAAGATTGACGGGATGACACTTGTTAGCGAAAGAATGCAATGTGTCAAAGACGGGAAGCAAAAACGGAGCAAATTCATGCAAGGTGCAATTAATTATCTGTTCAAGTTTACTTAAAACGCATTTTTGTTCCAAAATGGTCGGAAAAGATTTCTCTTCTTTTTCGCAACTACTCTAAACCCTGGATCAGTGGAGGCCAACACTACGTCTATAAGCCCCTCGTTTTCCACCCGTATTGCACGCTCCCAAGGACGGACTATCCCGGGCGAGGGTCCTATAGGGCACGTGGCTTCCACCGACCAAAAGAACCAAACCTAAGGTCTAGTGCGTCACAAAGTTCCAATGCGTGGGCCATTCGTATCATAATTAAGCCCCTGTCAAGGTTAAGATTGACTTAACGCTTCAACGAAATTCCGGCATGACCTCATTTTAATGAGGGATCTCGTACCTTAACCTTGGGCTCAAGGATGATAGGATGGGCCAAGCATGACGGCTTAATGACACAGTGTCACCCTATCCTTAATACATGACTTTGGTTAATTATGGTTGGAATTAACGCATAAGTCAAGGACCAGGTCAAAGATGACCTTGGTCACATTTCTTTTACAAGGAGTCATGACTCGGGCGTTAACTTGGCCATAATTAGTGTTTGGACACATATTTAGGGACGTGATGACGTGATCTAGACCAAAAACCAACCAAGGTCACAGTATTTGTGTGTCACGGACATGTGTGGTTGACTCGGCTCGGAAGGGGAGGTGGAATGGACCCGTGCGCGCGAGAAGGGCACAAGAGCACCAATCAAGCTGCATCGTGGCATCCATCCCGGGTTTAATGGGTTTTTGGAACGTGCACAAGGTCGAGTGCGCATTGTGTGAAGCCTTCTATGTTCCCTTTTGAGTCAAAATAGAAATTTTCAATGCGTTTTAATATCATGAGCATAAGCGAGAGTATATACAAGACATGGACAAACAATTTAAACAAGTAATTTACACAAGTAATCTAGCAAAGATATAAACAAGCGAGAGTCAAAATTTTGTACATGGAAAAGGTTGTGCACAACCAAAGGTTTTTGAAACCAAAATTTTACAACAAGAACAACAACCTTTTGAAAATCATTTGTACAAAAGGTTGTGCACAACAAAAGAATTTGAGAAACCAAAACTTTTATAAAAAGGGGAAATGGACAATGAGGCTTTGAAAACCCAATTTTATGTCCAAAATATTTGTGCATTACCAAGCTTTGAAAATCCATTTTTGGCTAAGAAAAAGAAGGTAGAAGTGCACAAGTAGAGGCTGTAAATTGGAACCTGGACAAGAAGAAGCAAGGGGACCATCAGAATGTTTCTGCCCTGCACAAAATTGTTAATTTGAAACATTCTGTGGGCCCGGCAATACCAGTCGTACGGCTTGGGATGGAGATCCATTATTTTTTGCAAATTTTCAGCTTCAGATCATCAAGCCCCAGTTCATTGTGATCCCAAAACAGAAACATGAAGTACACACAAAAATGCACAAAGTCAACAAACGGGGACGGGAGTTTGACCCACACAGGAATGCCTCTGAATCTTCTAAAAAGAAGTTCGAAAACACTCTATTCCCCAACGGAGTCGCCACTGTGAGGATCCCCCCCTCGGGGCAAAACGGGTTCGTTTTGAGGAAGAAAAGCCAAACACGTGTAACTTCACAAACTTAACGGAGTCGCCACATTTGTTAACTTTTAACCCAACAAATGAAAATGGTTAGAGATTTATGAGTTCGGAGGTCAGGTTACACTTTGGGAAGAACACTAGTTCACCCAAAGTGCCTCAAAAAACGAGTCTCCCTAAGTTTGTTTAAAATTTTGCATGTGTGTGTGTGTGTGTGTTTAGAAAACGGGAGAGGCTGACTTTAACAGAAAAACAGTTAGGATTTTAACATAAAGGGGTTCTTTTTTAAACATCCTGGATTAAAGGGAGACTGAACTGAAACATGCCCCTGGACAAAGTAGCCGTACGGCTAAAGGGGGTCTTCCTGGGAATTTTAACAGATTCCCAGGAATCAGTCCAGTTCCATACAGAAACAGAGCATTCTGCCTGAAACTGGACTGTTTGATCATTTCCATCAATTCTTTTGTAACAAAGCACAAATTAAATCATCCCTATGTCATTAATCACTATATTAGACACCAAAACAAGAATTTTGGATGTGATTAAGATAATCATTGGGGAATTATTGAGGAAAGGTGATGAAAGTGGCTTTTGAGCCAAGATGGCCATTTTGATGAGTAAAGATGCAAACTTTACCATCAAAATGGGATCTTTATACAAGATTAAACCTTTAGGGACAACAAAATGACATAAAGATTGAATCTTTATGACCCAAATGTGGGATTTTAGGCTAAATCAAGGTTGGGATGATAAAGATTGGAACTTTATCACCCAACATGATCATCATGGCCAAATACAACATAAAGATACATGCTTTCACCATAAAAATGGATCATCAAGCTATTTAAAGACAAGAAATTAACAAATCATGATCTTCTTTAGGTTTTATCCCTTTTCACATACTTGGATGTGAGGGCACCTTGAATCATTTCATGATTTGGTTCCAAGGTATATAACAAGAATATAAGGTGCTTGAAAGGACAAGACTTGCAATATAAAGGTGCTTGACAAGGGCAAGACTTGCAATATAAAGGTGCTTGACAAGGGCAAGGCTTGAAATGCAAGTAATAAACAACATAAACAAGAACAAAAGAGTTTAAGATGGAGAGAAGATGGGGAGAAGAAGGCTTCACCTATGGTGGTTATGATCTATCTTCCTCTCTTTTCACTCAAGTGTTTGGTGGTGTTTCACTCAGACTGTATTTCTGCAGAGTTTCACCTACAAAACTATATTTCTCCCCCCCTCTGAAATGATCAGCAAGGGTCTCAATTTATAGGGACTGAAGGTGCCTAAACCAGCCGTACGGCTAGGCCCTTCCCGCGTCCAAACCATCCGTACGGCTCAGCCTGGCGAGCTTCTGGATTTTTCCAAGTTTAATTCCAGAGCAGTCCTGGAATTTTCAGTTTATCCTAGTGAGGTCCCAGCCCATCAGTTTATCACTGAATGGTGCCAAAAGTTCCTCTAAGGTTGGTTGATTTTAGATTGGGGTACTTACATCCGGTCTAAGGGATTAGCACGGTTTTCGAGGCTCTGATCAATCTGGACTCTGGAAAACTCCTAGATAACGTCTATCTTCGATCCCTCATCCGATCAGTCGAGAATATCTTCTTATCTGGGCTTTTCAGGAAATCCTGGATAAGTTCTGCGCAGTTCGTAAATACCTGGGAGGTCCCTGTGAGTTCTAGAATGTCTAATAACTCATTTTCAGGTTGGGTACTAACAGCGGCGTAGAAGCATGTTGAGGCATAATCTCCCGAAGCCATTTTAATTTAATGATAACCTGAATAGGCGTCTATGAAGCTTAAAATCCGATGTCCTGCTATTGAGTCCACCAGCTGATCTATGTGATGTAGGGGATAACAGTCTTTTGGACATGCTTTATTTACATCGGTGAAGTCGACGCACATTCAGAGCTTTTCGCTGGCTTTGGCCACCATGACTACTTTGGACAACCATTTGGGGTTCAAAATCTCTTCAATAATTCCTGCCTTGACCAATCGTTCCACCTCTTCCTTTATGGCCGCCTTTCTATGCGGCGCAAAATAGCGAGGTTTTTATCGGATGGGGGTGAAGGCATCGCTGTCGTTGAGTTTGTGCACAATTACTTCCTCGCTGATTCCTTCCATGTCCTCTACTTTTCATGCGAAAACGTCCAAGTTGTCTCGAAAGACTTTGATGATCCGTTTTCTTTCCTGTGGGTTGATTTCCAGGCCCACCTTAATTTTTTGCTCTGGGTACTCCGGATTGATGATGACTTCTTCCAGTTCATCATTTGGTAGAATGTCCGAGACCTCGCGGTCAATGAGGGATTCGAGGACGAGCTCAATCTGTGGCTCGTTCTTCTTTTGGTTTCTGCTCTTTCTGACCTCGGCCCGGGTGGAATGGAAAGATATGGTTCCGATGTGCATAGTTTCTTTGGTGCTAACCTTGGGAATTACTGCCACAGTGGCCTCGCTGAGCTTAGGCTTTACCGAGCTGGTTGCTACCGCCTCTGCTTTTTCCTTTTAAGGATTCCATTCAGCAGGTCCTCGGGTCAGTTCTTGATACATGCCACCCCGGCAGGGGTACTAAATTTTACTTTCTGATGGGGGATGGAGGCCACAATACCTAAGGCTGCCTGGGCTATTATCCCCAATATTGCATTGAACTGGGATTTCAAGTCAATCACCATAAAGTTTACTTTGGCAGTTTTGGAGAATTCTTTCTCTCCAATTGTTACTTCAAATTCAATGGTCCCCATCACTTTGACCGTATGGTTGGTGAAACCTTCCAATAGGCCTGAGTAGGGGGCTAATTTGGCCTCTTCCATGCCCATCTTTTTTAAGCAGTGATAGTAAAGGATGTCCCTTAACGCCCCTGTGTCTATTAAGACCCTTCCGATGTCGGCACGCCCAACAGCGATGTCAATTGTGAGTGGTTGGGTGGAGTGAAACAGTGTGGCTGCGAGCTTGAATCGTTTGAACGTTATCTCTTCCTCTTCTTCCTGGGGGATGGGAGGGATCAAGTATACCCTTTCAAGCCTTCTGATCTGAGTTTCTAACTGGGTGTTACTGGCCGGTTCGACCCCGATGAAGTCGATGTGGAGTCGCCTGTTCTCTCCTTTGGGCTCGGGCTCGGCGATCCTTTTTCCAGGACCTTTGTTATTCCCAGTATTTTTTGTCCTTGATATCCACTCTTTCAACTTGCCTTGGTCTACCTGCCCTTGCAATGCCCTTTTCAGGTTCATGCAATTTTCCGTAGAATGCCCGTGATCCATGTGGTATGTGCAGTATTGATTCGGGTCACGCTGCCATGCAGGTTTGTTCAACGGAGGTGGGGCCGACAATTCCACCGATCTCATTACCACCTCTCTTAGGACGGTGAAGGGAGTAAAGTTGTCTTTGAACGTGTCTGTTCGTCGAGTTCGATTTCTCCTGGGCCTCGAGCTCGTCTCGGGTTCTGTTCGCTCTTTTACTGGCTTCCGAGCTACCTCGGGAGCGTATGGCTCTTCTGAGCCCGCCACGACCATGGCTCTTTCGTACATTTCTTCAACTCCGCTTGGCTTGCAAAGTGAGAATTCTGTTTTGAGGGCTTGGCATGTCAGGCCTTCCATGAAGCATAGTTCTATATCCCTCCTTTCAAGATCAACGATCTATTCCGTCATTTTTTGGAAACGGGTGATATAGGACGCAGAGCTTTCCTGGGTCTATTGTCGAATTCAGATCAAGTCCTCTTTCTGCCTCGCTGTTACTCCCGCTCCGGTAAATGAGTTGAGGAAGTTGCTTCTCAACATTTCATAACTAGTGATGGAGCCTTGGTTATGAGCTATGAGCGATAATGCTTTTCCTTGGAAGGTGGAGGCCAGTGCTTTGGACTTGATGGCTTCAGATTCCGTGTACAGGGACATCTGGACCTCGAAACTTCCTACGTGGCTTTTCGCACTTGTGGCCCCTGAGTATGAATCCAGGGTCGGGAGGCGGCCCTTGATGATAGGTGAGCTCTTGATCCACTCAGTGAAGGCTTCTAGGGCCGACGCGCTCTTTTTTGGGCTTCCATTATGTTCTTTCCACAGCTCCTTGATCATTTTTTCCATATCGGGGGTTATTCCCTGAGTTCCCGCGGTCTTGCCGCTTTGGGTCGCTCGGGTGATTCCTCCCGCATTGATTTTGGTTGGGGCCCTATGATATTTGTGCTTTGAGGAGGAAGGATTCCTTCTTGGCTGGGATTCTCCCTCACCTTCAGGCTCACCTTCAAATTCCTCCTCTTCCTCGTTGTCGTAGTACTCATTATCGTCATTGTCAGAGATATCATTGACATTTTCGCTCTGGAATTTACTGGGGCCTGGTTTGTCCCCGTAGGACATTCCAACCTTTTGGGCCCTGTTGTCCTCCTCCAACAGTTTAATGGTTTGAGCGTTAATACATAACTGTTGGGCCACCAGACGTGATTGTTCCTGGAGGGCGGCTAGCATGAGCTTCCTCTGGTTTGTCACGGGTGGTGGTGCTTTTGCGCCTTTAGAGGCGGTGATCTGTGTTCTCAGATCTGATTCTCGTCTTTTCCGAGTTGGGCTTTTAGAAAACCCACTCTTGTTTCCAAGACGGTCATGACTTGACCGACCTTCAGACGCGGCCTTAGGCCTGTTGGCTGAAGGGGTCACTATCTCGTGCTCTTGAGTTGGCTTTTTTCCATTTCCAGCCATTTTGACCGTTTAGTAATGAAGAGTTGTTTTTATGTTCGTGAGGAACTGATGAGTGTTAATGGTATCAAGAGATACTAGTTTCTCGTGAAAAAGATTACTAAAGGTAGTAAATCTTTTCCCGGCATCGGAACCACTGATGACGCCACGGAAATCGGGGTCAATATAGTGGATGTATATCTGGCTTTTATCAATGGTTCACCTGTAACACAATCAAAGACAACAAACCGTTAAGCTCAAGGCCGGTTTTGATCCCAGCTTAGACCCTCGGGCGTAAGAGTAAGATTCTCTTGAAGATCTAAGAACAAGGCTTTGAATGCCTTGGGAGAGAAGTTTAGGTTTCTCTGTGTGTTTTGAGTGTGTGTAGGGTATGTTGTTCATACCTGAGAGAGAGGTAGAAAAAGGCTTATATATGACCTCCTTTGTCCAGTGGTCCGACCACTGGACTATGCATAGACTTTACCAACTTGACCACGTGTCACCACCGGATAGGTCGGCACCTCGGTCCTGTCAGGCTCCGACAGATGGATGTCGTGATGTGACACATTCGGCGCCGTGCATGGTAGGTGGTCAAGGAAGTCCATTGGGCATTTAATGCGATAGGATGGCCCTGTGCAGGTCATTAATGCTGCCTTTATTCCGGACTCGCCGAGGAGGATGCCGATCTCGCCGAGGTGGCGGCCCCAGGGGCTGAGAGCTAGTCTGAGAGCTTATCTCGGCTCATGATGTCGATTTTACCTCTATGTCGCCATAGAGGAGACGAGGTTGACTATACTTGGTTGACTTGAACCGACTCTTTAGTGACTCCGGTTCGGCTTGCGCCCGGTTTACCTTCTGAGCCCGGTCCGTTTAGTGTGGGCTATTCAGTAACGTTTTACCGTGCAGAGCACGGGCTCTTTACTAGTTTATGATTAATGTATTGTTGTCACCGTCCCACCTCAAAATTGAAGTATTATTGCCCCTGAAAAGTTTGGTTTCAATTCACTGCTCACTGTTTTAACAACAAACTAAATATTCCGCCCTAAAAAATTATTTTATTCGATTACCTACATTTAAATCATTTTTTTTCCATATAAGACAAAATCAATTAACTTTTAAATTCAATAATTTACAAATCCTTAATCCTCTACATTAAATAAATAAGATATTAAATAAATATGTTACTCCTGTCATATCATAATTTAGCGCAATACTCTATAAATTTAATAAAACTTTTAGAGTAATATTAAAAGTAATAATTATTAGGGTGAGGCTATTACCACTGCGAAAAATAATTTTCCACTACATCATTAATAAGATTATTATATTATAACATAATTACCCTTTACATTTTTGGCAGATAGTTAAATGATGAATTAGTTTTTCAAATTTAGTTTTTGTTCTTTCCTCGTTTACTCTTAACCATATTAATTCCTTTTCAGGTTAATAAATTTAATAGCTATAATTTTCTTTAATTTCATAATAAAACAATCGTTAATTTATGCATTCGTAATATAGCCTAAATTTGTTGTTATAAGAAAGTAAGAAACGAAGTTTTTTTTTTTTTTTTTTTTTTTTTTGTGAAGGAATATAAAACTACTGTTTAGGTGATCAAAATTATTTTTCTAGACATTGCTTGACAAAAGTGGGAGATTACTACTTTATTTTTATGGAAAAACTATCTTTACAAAAATTGTCCTAGAGTAAAAACACCTTATATTATTGTAAAATTTTGTTTAGTATTTAATCTTCTATAAAAAGTACAATCGTCGTACCAAAATGAAATTTTATTTTCATTCTTAATTAATAACAAAAACAAATATTAACTGTGGGATGGCGAGGTATGTAAAAGTGAATTCATGTTATGTGTTTTTTCTTGGAATAATGTATTTCTAATTTTTTATACTACTTTTTATAAGCAATATGTATAAGGCAAATTCTTGGAAATGGCGGCCGCACCACGTGCGGCGGGTTGCCCACGGGTCGGCCCGCCCGTTTCCATGCTCTACCCGCCCGGATTTTCTTTTTTTTTTTTTTTTTTTGAAAGCGACATCTGTCTTTTTTTAAAAAAAAAACCCAATAACTTTAAAATGTTATATCTTGAGATTTATAAGTCAAAAAAAATATTTAAAAATACTGTTGTGTTCGTCTCGACGAGACGAATAAAACTACATAGGTCATGATATGGTTTGATTTTTTTTTTTAAACATTTTTTCACACATAAAAAGTTTGAGGTGCTTGCCAGCTGAAATGTAACACTCTGTTCTGATAAAAGTAACACTTTCATCTTAAAAAAGTAACCCTTTTTCTACTGTCAAATGTAACATCAATTTTACAAAAAAAAAATGAGTTTGCATTTCAATTGTTACTTTCTCAATAAAAAATTGTTACATTTCATATATAATGTTACATTAAGGAATATAAACTGTTAGAATTGAGAAAAAAAATGTTACATTCATTTTTTATAAAATGTAACATTAGTTTAGTTGTCAATCCTATGTTATTTTGGAGAAAAAAGAGTGTTACATTTGAAAAAATTAGTGTTACATTCCCTTATAAAAAGTGTTACATTAATTTAGTTGTCAATCTTTATGTTATCTTTATCTATTGTAGAAAAATTGTGGTACATTTTTTTTTTTTAAAAAAGTGTTACATTTGAATAAAAAAGTGTTACATTTTGTTATAATAAGTGTTACTTTTGTTGAAGGCAAAAAAGTATGGGTGGTACATTTGAAAAAAAAGTGTTACATTTGAAAAAAGAATGTTAGATTCCTTTATAAAAAGTGTTACATTAATTTAGTCGTTAATTTTTATGTTATCTTTAATCTATTGCATCAAAATTGTGGTACATTTTTGAAAAAAAAAATGTTACATTTGAAAAACAAAAGTGTTACATTTCGTTATAAGAAGTGTTACTTTTGGTGGGAGGGAAAAAGGTTGTGGGAGCAAAAAAAAAACAAAAGTGCATGGTCGGCGCCGCACGGGGTGCGGCCGCCGCACCAGAGACCGGCTCTATGTATAATATGTTCTTATTCTGTTTTACTTCTTTTTGTCGTTTTAAGAATAAAAGTTAAATAAAATTAGGTCTAACAATTTATATCGTTTGGCTACTTACAAATAAACTGGGAACATTTATAAATTAACATCATAAGGAATGAATTAAGATAATCATTTTTTTACAATTGATTCTTTTACCACTATATTACGAGGCACACATTGTTTCAAAATGAAAGAATAAAAAAAAAAATCAACCTATCCAGTTTGCTCTATTGAATTGAAAAGGATTTGATCAAGAATAGGTAAATTTAACAAGGAAAGAACATACTACTGAATTTGAAAAATATGCTAATAAGTAAAGGGTAATTTTGTCACAATATAATAATTTTATTAATGATGTAGTGGAAAAGTATTTTTTTTGTAGTGGTAATACCCTCTCCCTAATTATTATCACAAAAATAAAAATTTTAGATTTACGTACATTAATACTAATGCATATTTTGATTTTTCATATATATTTTTTAAAAATTAATTTTTGTACTTTTTAATGATATACAAATTTTTGTAGTGATATTTTGTAAATATAATATATTATAAAAATTAATAAAAGTATCAAACATTAACTTTTAAAAATCAATAATAGTTATTTGCCTGATAATAGTAATTATATGTATTACTATAAAAAATTTATTTGAGTTTATCAATTGTTGGGCTAAATGAATACTTTTCTTCAAAAACTTAATGGGTAAGATAAAAAAATATTCAAATTTTATGAAAGGTAAATTATTAATGAGTTTAAGAATATCACTTAGATTTAAAATTAATTTTATTTGATTTATGTATAATATTCAATGTAATTGTAATTAATAATTATAAAATAAATTTTATTATTGAACCGGTAAAATTGTTTATTTTTAAAGGTGAACCATAATTTAAATTAAATTAAATTAAATAAACGTCAATTATATTCCCTTCGTCCCATGTCAATTGTAAAATTTATCATTGAGTGTTTCGTATAAATTGTAAAATTCAAAGTAAAATATTTTGTACTCCCTCCGTCCCTGTTTAAGCTAGTTAGTTTGTTTAACTTTACACGTTTATTAAGAAATCAAGTGAAAAACAAAGAAAAATGGGTCAACAAAAGTAGGGAGATGAGGATATAATTGTCCTAAACACTATTCATAAAGAAAATGGGTAAAAAGGAAGTTAGGTAAGTATTGTTTTTTCTGTAATAAATGGATTTTTTGAGGGCAAGATTCTCCAAAGCACTATTTATATATTTTCATTTACGGAATAAAACAACTAATAACCTTAAACTGAGATATATCAAAAAAGGAAAGTAAAAACCTTAAACTAGAACGAATGGAGTATTATTTAATTTAATTAATAAGACCCAGTTGCTATAATCACATCAACTAACTCACATATTCCCTCCGTCCCAGCACAAGTAAGACTAGAGGATTGACATAATAATTAAGAAAATGAAGTATATGTGTTGTTATTAATGAAGAGAGATAATAAGTGTTGGTTGAATAAATTAAGTGATAAAAATAAAGAAAGAGAATGAGTGAGGTTTGATAATGGGATAGAGTGAATATAAACATATTATAACATTTTTATTTTGGGCAGACTCACTTATGTTGGGACAGACAAAAAAGGAAATAAGACTATTCTTCTTTACCAATAATCTATAACTATATAAAATGAAGAAAGTCTTGTCATTTTTAGAATAATGCCTTATGCACCTCTAAAATAGGAAAGTTGGGTAAATAAGTTCAATGTCATTATCTTTAATTTGGCATAAGTAGTCAACTTTGCATGTGGATTTATTTTTATATGATACTTTTTAATTTTTTATTTAGTGAACAAAATGAATTATGATCAATATATAATGAAAAATTACTAATTGATGCAGACGGAACACGTTGAAGTTTTTGGAATCATTTGAGCGCGTGCGCGTAAACAGTCGTAACTTTTGACTTCAGATCAACCATGGAACGCACCGCATATCTAATCGAACGTCGGAGCGAGACAAGCAAAAAGTCTTTGCCGTTAATTTGGTAGAAGTAGTCAATTTTGCATGTAAATTTATTTTGTATATGATAATTTTTACTTTTTTTAATTAAGTGAAAATTCGAAGTTTGATCTAGTATATTTAAAAACACACACATCTATATCTATAGTAATCTATAGTAATATAATAACAAGAAAGTTGTAAATCTTGCAACAATAAAGGGAAAAATTATCTACGAACATTTTATCTTATTGTACAAGCTTGGTAGTCATCCATATCTATATATAAAATGAAGAAAGTTTTGCCATTTTTAGAGTGATCCCCTATACACCTCTAAAATAGGAAAGTTGGGTAAATAAGTTTAATTATGTTATTATCTTTAATTTGGCACAAGTAGTCAACTTTGCATGTGGATTGATTTTTATATGATACTTTTTAATTTTTTTATTTAGTGAACAAAATGAATTATGATCAATATATAATGAAAAATTACTAATTGATGCAGACGGAACGCGTTGAAATTTTTGGAGTCATTTGAGCGCGTGCGCGTAAACGGTCGTAACTTTTGGCTCCGGATCAACCACGGAACGCACCGCATATCAAATCGAACGTCGGAGCGAGACAAACAAAAATCATCGGGCGTAGCCCTTTGATGCAGGGTTTAAAAGGCCCAAAAAACATTGTTTAGGGCCTCAAACAGGCTTCTAATTTTTTTTTTATAAATATTTGAACCTTTTTTTGCATAATTAGAGTTTATTCAGTTTTACGGTTGCAGAACATATAAAAACTTTTTTTTTAAGGATTCTTGGAGCCATTTTCTGTCGTTTTATGACATTGATTTTTTTCCCAATATTACTGACGTTCATAGATTAGATAATCGAGTTTTTAGTTGTGTTAATTTTTTAAAAAAATATGTATTAAAAAAAATACATTTATAGTTTTAAAAATATTTGTACTTTTTGTGAGTATATTCTTTTTGTTTAAGAGGTCGGAAAGATGTTTCGTATTTTGCGGAAATGACAATTTTCAACTTTACATGTTATTGCAATTAACAAACATAGGGTGACATTAGTGTTGATATTTTGTTGAAGAAAATGGTGTTATGTCATGGTCAACTATATGTTGCCTATCTCGCGTTAGAGATGCAGCTAACCTTAAGATATTAGTATTTAATGATACATTTTCTGGCCAAACTGATGTTATCACAGACAATATTGTCTTCACAATTTTTTTTCACAATTATAATGTGTCATTTTTATTCAATTCATCTAAATTTATACAAATTGAGTATAAGTAACAGCCCGTACATCGCATGAGAGTAACACTAGTGAAATAGTAAATGGGATAAATTAAAATTCACCTGGGACGGTAGAGGACAGAAAGGAGGTGGGCCCATAGACGTGGTATGAGTTGTAAATCAATGCAGAAAAGAGGGTAAAAAGCTGAGGCAGGTTTTAATAGCTATAGCTCTCTACGTGGGTAGACTTCATGGCGAAGGTGACGACCTATAAATACGGACCCCTGTTCTCTTTTTCTTACTTCCCTGCAGCAGCAGCAGCAGAAGAACCAGAACCAGAACCTCCTCCTTGAACAAGGCGCGCGCTTTCTCCCCCTCACAAACCCTCTTCAAACGCACACAAAGTGTTCGATAAAATCCCTCAACCAACCCACCACATATTATTTATTTCTTACAAAACAATGGGGGTTTCATTCAAAATTTCAAAAGTGGGGAAGAGGTACACACCACAGGGGGGACTGAGCGACGAGAATGAGACTCAAAATGACATCCCAACCATTAGTAATCAGCCTCAGGTGGAAGAGATGGAAGCTACACAGGTATGCATTTACCTGCATTTTCTTTGACATTTTTTCAACAAAATTTCTTCTGTAAATACATTTTGGTTTTATAAATTAGTTTTTTATTTTTTATTTTTGCAGGAAATACTTGTTTTTATTGTTTGCATGATTGAATTTTTGCTTTGTGGAAACTGCTTAATTTTGGGTGATCCTTGTTTTTTGATCATGTAATTGTTAATTTCAAGTTAATCAATTAGCAAGCATGCGAACTATTTTCTAAGTTGGTTAGGTTGTGAGTTTTAATTTCTAGCTTTGTGAGAACTTTTCC
This sequence comes from Campanula takesimana, assembly GCA_026119855.1. Classification (NCBI taxonomy): domain Eukaryota; kingdom Viridiplantae; phylum Streptophyta; class Magnoliopsida; order Asterales; family Campanulaceae; genus Campanula; species Campanula takesimana. The sequence goes on along the minus strand of JAOWBW010000405.1, from coordinate 1,104,528 downwards.
CATTTCAGTTTATCTGGGATGTTAATTTGGTGCTTTCATAATTGTTGTTTTGGTCATTTCAAATTTTTAATTGTGTTCTTTCTGCTTAATGTAAGTGCATCCAAATAGTTTGAATGAGATCGCAAATTTAAAATAAGCAAAAAGAGAATTGATTTTTTTTTCCTGTTATGAGCTGGAATTTTCAACTTTTTGATAAATATAAAGGTCCGTTGGAGCATTGATGATGGTTACTTCTTCGTGCCTGATGAGAACGATGGAATGTATGTACATAGGGTGGGGTGGGAGGCTTTAACAAGATCAAGCAACACCATTGTAGAGCTTGATAAAGTTCGGTGGTGATGCATGATGACTAAAATGTCGTGTTCTTCCAACCGAGTTCTTTTACGTCATTCAAACGAGTCTATGTCGTACCGGACAAAATTGCTTATTTTTTTATTGTTTTCAAATAATTGAAAGGCCAACACTAATTTAGGTGAGTTTTGAATAAAGTGATAATGCGTATTTAAGGCGCAACTAAACACTTACTTAGTTTGTTGCAAGAGAAAATCTGGAAAATTTGTATTCATATTTTTAGTAATCTCAAATTTACTAAATCCATGAGATTTGTGCTTGTAAGTCATGTACTATTTAGTGGCGGATCTAAATTCATTCAAAGGAGGGTAATTCCCCTTTGATTTTAAAATTTTCTTTTTACCGGTGCAATTTTTTTTGAGAATCTAGGGGTTTTAGTGAAGTTCATTAATACTCTCCCCTTTATGTGACGAAAACAATGCACCAAATTCTACTTCTTAAAAGAACGACATTTATTTTGGGACGTATCAGGACGGAAAGGGTGATATTCGTTATGGGACGGAGGGAGTATTCATTTGAGGCTTAATGGTGATAAATGAAAATTGCTCTCCTTCCTACCGAGTTCTTCTAGGTCATTAAGATTGAGAATAGCTTGTATCTAATCAATTGTGATTTTTGAACAACAAGATACACATAGGAACACTCAGAAAAGTAAAAAAAAAAAAAAAAAGAAAGAAAAAAAGAAATACAGAAAAAAGAAAAAAGAAAGCCAAACTGTACACGATCCCATAGCTTCTTAGCCATTGGATCACAATCGGTGTAGTCAACTGGACGTTCCCACTTCCTCCGCCTATCATGATTCTTAACCTAACTATTAAAGACTCAACAAAATACTTAGTTTGTTTGTTGAGAAAATAAATCCAGAAAAATGCTTTTTTACTTGAATTTACTCGATTCAAGAGATTTATATTTATGAATTATTAGATTATGCAATAATAGTTTGAATTGCCCGTACATCTAAAGATAAATGTTGATCAATGAAAAAGAATAACATTCGCCTTTCAGTTGAGTTCTTCTAGGTCATTCAGATTTAGAATAGCCTCAATGCGACAAAACTAGTTACGTGCTTGTTGTTTTACCATTTACAAAAGGCCAAACTTGTGTTAGGATGCTTCAACAAAAATAATAGTGTAACCTAACAATTAAAGACTCAAGTAACAATTAGGTGGGCGGGGAAGTGTTGGGGACATTTTAAGTGATTAAAGTCACTTTCGGAGTTTAGAATCTCTTCTGAGTTTGTTTGACAGAGAAAAGTGGCTTGGTACTTCAGATATCAAAACGTAGAAATCTAATTTAGGCTAGTTTCATTGAAGTAATTATGCATAACTGAATAATCAATGACTAAACTAGATACTTTGTAATTTTTGCTGGGGGAGGAATTCTAGAAAATTTCCACACCTTAATTAATTTTTGATTAAGTAATTCATGATATTTGTAACAATTGCAAAACAATGTCTAGTAGTATGATCTATTTGTTCAGCTTTAGAAAGGTGCATGGCTTAACAGCCTTATTAGTTACTATAGTATGAAGGCTGTTCGAGTAATACCCCCAACCCACATCGCTTAGATGTGGGGCTTGTGTGAGCTTGATAAGTTTTCACCCACTATCACTCCCACCAAAATCATCCATGGAGTTATGGGTGGTACTGGGCTTGTTGCGCTTAGTGCTCTAATGCATAGTGCTTCGGTAGCAGATCGGGCTTTCGGGACCAGGTCGTTACAAATGATTTTTGAGTGTGTACTTATTTAAATTAAAGATTAAAGATAAAGCACAAGAGAACACTGATAACTTGTTTAGTTATGTACTCCCTCCGTCCCAAAATGATCTTCACATTTGACTATTCAAACTTCTTAAGGATATGAACACTTGCTTCACTAGCCATGTTGTGTTTTTATGCACATTTAAACCTAAATTGTAGAAATGAGAAGAACTTTTTGGGACAATGAAAAATAACAAATGAGAATATCATTTCGAGACGGAGGGAGTACAAATTTTTTAGTTTAAATTTTTTCTGCGCATGCCATTAAGCTCAAGGCTATGGGCCAACCTTTATCTTCAATCTCTTATTGGGTTCTAGTAGCTTACTTGTGTCTAAAAAGTATATCCAGTTTCAGGCATCATTACTAAGGGTTTTTATTCATCAAATTTTCTTAAGTTAAACAATGAGTTCAAAGAAGTTCACAGACAAATTAATCTACTTCATTCAATATTCAGAAATCACTTAAATTCTGTAAAGTTAACATTCATTTAATAGTGAAATATTTTTCACAATTTCTCTTGTAACAAACTAATTAATTGTTCATGTGTGTTTGTTTGTTTATTAAATTACATTATGGGTCCATGTTTGGAACTAAACTGTCTGCGCTTCTTTGTGATGAAGCAGCAGTCAGTCCATGCAATTTTCGACGCAATTTTCATCATGGGTCATCTGGAAACAGCCTCTCTGTGCTTTAATACAGGGGCAAGGCTGCGTACATCCGACCCCCCCTTACCCCACCATAGGTGGGAGCCTTTGCGGCACTGGGGTAATGTTGTTGTTGTCCATGTTTGGAACTGACTGCCTGTTAATAGGCTATGAGTGGATCCGTTTGGATTGACACACGTGTAATCAATGAAGAATTGTACGGTGGTGGAATCAACAAGAGCTGGTAACTGATACTGTAAGATTAGATTCCTTTTGCTGTCATTCAAACCAATAAGTTTCACTTAGGACCTTTCAAACTTATGCATAATGCCACCAAGTACAAAAGGTATGACTATTGACTATCGTATGGAAGTTTAATATTGTACTCCCGTATTTGTCTAGACCCGACTCACTTTCTAGAGTATGTCATTTATTTTAAAACCTAAATGTATAAATAATGATTAATTAGTTTTTTTTTCGGTTATACTATTTCTGTCTCATAATGTAAACTTGATAATCAATTATTTTGTTTTGTTATTTTTTTCGAAAGGATATTTTTTTTTGTTTTTATTATTCCGGGCTATATATACTTACTTATTTTATAATTTTATTGTATACTCTTCTATCTCTAGACCCCCATGCTTTTGAAAATAAAAATCAAATCCAAGTTTAGACCAATTTTTAGATGTAGTCAGTTTACTATAATAAAATAGAATAACAGTAAGTTTATAAAAACATTTATTATCACTATAAGAAGACTTATATATAATTTTTAGTTCATCCATGAGCTACACTATTATAAAATAGAATAACTACAGATTTATAAAAACATACTATTATTACTACAAAAAAAAGTTTACAACTCTCTATGGCTCAAAAGAAATAACTATTTTTTATCTTCTAAAAATGTGCTCTTAACAAAACACAAAATATAATCTTACTGTATATTTTAAGACAAAAGTATCAATAAAAAATCAGTTGAATCTTCAAAATTGGTAGTAAAGTTTTTGTCCCGTTCCTGTAGTCTTCTCGAGTTTTAATGGAACATTATACCAAAAAAAAAAAAAAAACAATCAATGTATTAAGCATAAGATATAAGTAGTATATCAAGGAAAATCTTAAATTATAATATGTATGTATATAGTTAGGCTTATAAAAAAAATCTGTTTTACACTAAATGGAGTGTAAAACAAATTTTACACGAAATATTCACATGTTTGTATGCAATATCAAAAAATGCGTTACGCTAAGAATATAGTATTGTTGATCTTTCATAAATACTTACGAGGTGAATAAATATTTTTCAATAAAACAGTTACAGCACTAGTAAAATTTCACAAAAATAAATGTTATTTTAATGTTAATTTTAATTTTAGTTTTAAATTCTTTTAATCTTAGTTTTAATTTTAATTAAATTTTAAATAGAACATAATATTTTTGAAAATGGAATATTGATGAGCTATTATTTATCTATTTTTTGAAAGAAAAAAAAAAGTAAAACTAGCTTCCACAACTTCAAATTTATTTGAGAAGGTTTAATATCACGTGGGCATGTGGGTGGGGAGGGGTGGGGGGGGCTGGGAGCTGTTAGTAACGAATTCTGCTTAATATTGATAAAAGTAGAAGTGCAAGAGCTTGTCATAGACATGCCTTAATACAAGAGGGGGCTAAAAGAAACGTTGGAGTAAAGATGAAAAGGCTGACTCGGGGTGACGTGTCGATCAATGAGTGGAGTCCTTTTTTTGGGTTAAACGGTCAATCCGTTCACAATTTAATCTCTTACATTATCAATTTATCATCCTACTGGAAAGCTATTTGGAGAGACTTTTTTTCCTTTATCTCAACTTGTTCTGCTAATCATCAGCATTATAACAGTTTACTAATTTTCTTGTTTTGGTAAAGTTTGTCCTAAATTTTTCATTTTCCCAGTATGAACGCAGCACTGATACACATTTGTAGGTAGAAAACTGTGTTATGCAGCATTAGACAAACCCTTATGGAGGTCTAAAGATTCAGTCCCTTATTAATTGGCTTTAAATTAATACACAATGCCTGCTAGTTCTTCTAACTTTGTCATCTCAGGGAATTATTTCCAATCCTTAATTTGGCAGGGTTCATAGGCATTCTTTTGTTAAACTCCAATCAGTTAAATTAACGGATTATTCATAAAGCACCCTTCTCTATTATCTCTGTGACTTGAACAAATTCACAAGTATGGTTCCATTACATTGTTGAACAAGGACATTTTATGACACGCTAACTGCAATTTTACTTCTACTGGCTATTCTCTTTTTTATCTATGATACATACTACAAGGTCAACTTTTTTACTTCTTGGGTTGGTCAGAACCTCCTCCATTTCTCTCTTGGTGTTTTTTTTTTTTTTTTTTTCTATGTTGAATGAATCTTCATTTTTATTTTAGGTTAGGTAGGATACTTTATTTAAAGAATACGTCCCAGAAAGTAGTCTCATTTTACCTTTTATGGTCAACACAAGTGAACTTTGACCAAACAATACTGTCAATCTAATCATGCCATTAAAATTCTAAATTATGTTATTGATAAATCACTTAATGATTTATCATTTACAAATTTTGGAATTTCACTATGATAATTAGTTTGACATTAATATTTAGTCAAAGTTCAGTTGCGCTGACCATTGAAAGTCAAATGTGACTAACTTTCCGCGACGAATACATCTGTAAATGACCATCACCAACGGCCAAACTGATTAAATTCTTAGAACTAAAATGCTTACACTAATATCATTCAAGAAGTACTAACATCCAACCCAAAGTTAAATTCATGTAACTGGCCCCAATATATTGTTATTTTTACGCTTGCAAGAATTGAAAGGGCATTAATCTTGTGCCACAACTGCGGTTTGATTCTGTTTTCCTTCTCCTTTTGTTCTTTATTTTGCTCAATTGCTCTTTTTATTGTTTAACTGTATAATATGTTTGTATTTCCATGTTTTTGACTTTATCAAGTATGGAATTGTTTTCTTGACCAATTGACAGCTATATGGTAGTTGGTAGTTTGATTGAATCTACTGAAAGTCTTTTGTCATAGGGTGATCAGGCAGTTGTAGGAGATACAGGTGCTCCTTCTTTGTCCGATTTCGCTAAATCTGGTTCACTATTACACTCAGAAGGTGATTTTAATAGATTTTGTTATATAAGAATGTACAGAGAAGCCCTTCCATTCTGACATTTTGCATTATTTTAGATCCCGAAGTTTCCTTTTCAGTGAACCTGTTTCCAAATGGCTTCAATGTGGGAAAACAAGACGAGGTTAGCAATCTTAACTCGTGAAATAAAAGCCATTATGTGGCATTTATAATTTTGTCAGTCAGCAGTAGCTGTAGTAAATTTCTATCTAATCCTTTTTAATATAATGGTGACTACTCGGGCTTAACAGCTTTTTCAACATGTTCCAAAGGATTTGCTTCCTTATGACCGGCAAGCAGAATCGATTTTCTCTGTAAGTAACATATATACCCACCTGTTTCCACCTCTTTACCGAATACTAACCCCGTCCCAAAAAAGATAGCCCCATTAGGTTTGTAATGGTCGGTAAAAATGAACGTTGACCAAATATTAATGTCAATGTAATCATCCTAGTGTAATTCTAAAAAGAGTGATAAATCATTAATTCTTACTCCCCGTCTCGGAATGATGCTCGCATTTCATAATGAACTTTTGAACAATAATTTTAGGTTAATTTAGTTATCCTGAAGAAAATGTAAAAATGTTATTGACAGTATTTATGTTGGTGTATCATTAACAAGTTTTAGATTTTCATTAGGATATTTAAATTAACCTATAATTGTTGCTTAAAGTTCATTGAAACAAACAATTAAAAAGGTGGGAACATCATTCCGGAACAGAGTGAGTGCATCGATAACAATGTTTAGAATTTCATTGGGATAATTTTATTGACATCAATGTTTGGTCAAAGTTCACTTGTGTTGACTATCAAAAGCCAAACGGGACTATCTTTCCGGGACGGAGGGAGCATGTAACTACATTGAACAGTAGAGACACATAATTGTTTTGTTGTCTTATGTTTCATAAAGTATTTTGATATGCTTGCCAGAGCTCTCACTGTGACCTTCTTTGAAGAGGTTAGCTTAAGGCAATGATAGAACAAGACATGACCATGTAGTAACTTTACTTATCTTGTAACACTCTAATTCTTTTATTGATAGTGGGTTTTCTTTTATTATGACTTTCAACTGATCCACACTTGTTATTTGATGCAAAAAAAAAAAAAAAAAATTGAAATTTAATACAAAAAGACTTAGTTTTATTGGGGAGTGATGATGGTGATCTGGTCTTTATATTGGGGAGATGAAGAGGCAGTAACTCTTTGATGACATGTTGTTCAATTTATTGGTTTAACTTTTTATTCGGTGTATGTTTCTGAATAGGCAATCGAACATGGGTGTATACCTGGAGACGTTTTCGATGACATCCCTTGCAAATATGTCAATGGAGCTATTGCTTGTGAGGCGAGTCATCACATAAATTTCTTAATTTTGGAGATATTGGTTATTTGATAATTTTTTTATTGTTAGTTGCAGTAAATCTTTAATGGAATCCACTATTTCACCTTTTCATATTTGCTGAGATATTGCTTATTTGATGATTTCTTGAATGTTTGCTGTCGTACATCTTTAATGGAGTCCACTTGCTATCAAAATTTGTAAATAAAGGAATTAGAAGGTGTAATTAGTCAGTCAAAAAGTTCTTATAGTTTCCCTTAAGGTTTATGGTCTTTGCCCTTTGACTTCAGGAAGTAATGTAAAGCCTTTAAGTGCTCCTATTAGATTTATTTTAGCTTGCTTGATTCATATGTTGGTCCTTTCAACTTTCCTTGTATGGATTCGTATTTCCTTCACTTTACTTCATTTGAAAATTTGGTTCTCTTAGGATTAAGGCTTTTGTTTCATCTTTGGCATTTCATAGAATAATCAGCTGCGGGCGTGTAGGCCTCATATTATTTTGGGGATCATTTTATTTGAGAAATGAGTTTCTTAAGTGATGTATCTGGGTTTGTCAGGAATGAGTCTTTTTTTTTTTTCTTTCGGGAAACATTGGCCTTGTAATGCGTTTGTTTTCTTTTGGGGACATTGAGAGTTGAAAAGACAGGATTGGTTCGGACTATCTTTGAAATTCTTTGCAGCATTTGGTTTGAGCTATTACTCTGATTTCAAAATTCAGGCTATAAGTGTGATGTGTGAGACAGAGTTCCTCGTGTTTCTACGTGAATGAATAACATGATCGCAAGGTTCTTTATGGCAAACTTGGAACTTTATATTGATAAGTCACTCTGAAATATTGATAAATTAGATTAAGAAATAGAAACAAATTATCAGATCAAGTAACATTAACCCCATCTTATAGTGAGCGTCACTTTCAGTAGAAACATGAATATAAATACAGCGAGTTTTTACAGTGATTTGAGCCAATGTGAATTATTCTGATGTTTGATCAATTCCCTTCAGTTTAGGATAATTTATTTTCTCCGAAAGTATGTTACTGAAGAGAAGAATGAGGACATTCTTATTAATCCTTACTTTGCAATGGTGTGAATCTAACCTGCCATGATTTCTCCGTGCAGGTTCGAGATTATCGAGCTTCATTCAAGGAGGGAGAGAATCCATCTTCTCCTAAGATAGAGAAAGTGGTACTAAGGATGGGTATGGAACAGGTCATCAAGTACATAGCATCTGTTGCTGATGATACTTGGACCTACAGTAACATATTGGTAAGTGAATCTAGTATTAAGTTGTTTGTTATTTCTTGCTATAGTTCCTGAAAACCCATAACTAGACCTTGGTGTTGATGCTTCAGGAAATGGAGGCCCGAGTTCTTAAAGCTCTGCATCCAGTCCTCAACTTGAGTCCAAAGCCGATGCTGGATGGATTTCAGCAAAGCCACCCAACAAAGAAGGTACAAGTGCATTTGAATTTCTTTGATTCACAAACCCTCTCTTGTCAATCTTGTGCCTCTGATCACTACTCTCTGTTATTCTCAAAGGTCTTACTTCCTGTTCTTGAATACTCCCTCCGTCCCAAAATGATCTTTACGCTTTTTTCGCTGTTACTCGAAGGAACTTTGAACAATAAGTTTATGTTGATTTATTTATGCTAATGAAAATCTAAAACTTGTCACCGTCAACAATACTATCAATAACAAGTTTTAGATTTTCATTAGGAGAATTAAATCAACCTAAAATTATTGATGAAAGTTTCTGCGTAGTAACGTCGAAGAAAGTGTGAAGATCATTATGGGATGGAGGTAGTATTTACATTCAAGGAGTCATGTATGAAAAATTACGCAAACAATTTCTGTAATTTCCTAAATGATACCCATATTACTTTATATAATGTTTTACAAATCAGTTTAAACTTTTAAAATAAGAATATTTGTGGGAGATAACTGAACCTTGAAAATGCTTGGCCTTCAAAGGTGGACTCTTTGAGTGCACAGAAGGATTAACCTTTCCAAACTAGTAGTATACTGTTTTCTTGCCACTCCAATTAGTTTAAGATGGACAATGGTTTTTTTCTTTTTCTTTTTAACTTTCCCTTAACAATCAGTTTCACCGAGTGGAATCAGTTAACTTTCCGTTGCAGCTCCTTGTAATAATTCTTAGTTTTGTCCCAAAGGTTATGATTTTAATCACGAATATAATCATTGCTAGCAAATGTGTCGAACTTGTTGCAGCTCAATTTTGGAATTTCCCTAGAGCGGAAAAAAAGAAGGATTATTGGGGAATTCTTGCAACAGCAGCATTTAGGAAGCCAGGCTGGATCAAGTTTTTCTTCTGAAGTACATCAGGAGAGATATCATTTAGATCCGTGCATAGAAGCTGGACTGGTACATGGAAGTACTGATACCCAGAGGCTTCCATTGCCATTGTCATCAACAAGTTGTAGCCAGCAACCTGTTTTTGAAGCTCGCCCTACACCGAATGCTGGATTAGATGTCCTTACATTCCAACAAGCCTCTTTTGATGCTGGGAATAGAAAAGATGCAGAAAATATATCTGAACCTCAGTCTCAACCACCGAGGCCATCTCCTCATGTAAGAGCTAAATCCCCATTGACCCAAGGGAAGTCAAAGAAAAGTGGTCAGTCCCGTCAGAAAAACACAACTGAAAATACTACTTGCGGGAATGAAGCTTTGACAACTTCTCAGGTTGTTGTGGGTGGCAGTAAGTGTCTCTCAAAAGAGGCATCCAAACGTAGCAAGGGAAAAGCAAAAACCTCTGTCAATAATTCAGTTAAAAATATAGTGGCATCTCTTCCAAATACCGCTTCCTCAGAAATAGGTACGGACATAGTTAATTCTCATGCAAATACCGGTTATGAAAGTGGTGCAACGGCCGTGGCCAATGTTCTGGAGACACCTGTCCCTTGTTCCTCAGCTGCTGTCAACCCAGTACTGGTCAGGCTTGTAAATATTAAAAATTTGTCTGAGAGGTGTGGAACAATAGTCTCTTTTGTTGATATATTCTTTTTGTGTGATTATTCAAGCACTCATGCAATAACTTGTTCCCAAATTCTTTCAGTTATGGTCTGCATATCAAAAAGCACAAAGATTTTTGGACCAATGATAAACGGGCAGTTTATGGTGAAACGTCAATGGTTGCTTTCCACCTTGAAAATGCAGGAGCTGATAGAGGCTCAAGCCATAATGCTGCAGGTCCCTCTCACTCAAGTTATGCTGGCGTTTGCAAAATTACCACATTAACATTTGTGCGTGTGTCCAGAGTCTTCTCTCAAGGTAAGAAGTCCGGCCCACTTGACCATTTTTCATGTTGGTCCTTTGTTGATTAAAGGGTTTTTTTTTTTTTTTTTTTTTTTTTTCAGGAATTCTAAGAAAATGTATAGAGACCAAGAGAAAATTAATCCTTAGGGAGAGGCCTGACGAGGGGCGCACTGAAGCCATTACAGTGTTTGAACACGAGTGGCCGGGGCAGATACAGACTTTCCTCAACAGTGTGAGTTATTCTTATCAAATTACTGTGTCAAGCTTTTCTGAGGCTATTTTCTACGTCACCAAAAGTTTGACCTTGATGTGTACATTTGTGTTTTTTGCAGAAACATGCGAAGCTATTTGCCTTTCAGTTCATTTTGCTGGTGGGTGTAATGCTTACTTATTTTCATCTTTTACTTTTGTGTTTCTTTTTACTGCATTTATAATCTCTCTGTCTCTCTCTCTCTGGTTGTCTCTCTCTCTCTTGGCAGATGAATCGTGAGGGGTATAATTTGATTGATGAACAAGTTGAATCTGTACCCGTCCATTATATTAGAAGTGGTACTATGAGCCAGCAGTCAGCTGCTTCGAATAATGCCAGTCCAGCTGCATTTGAGCTTCCCCAACTCTCACCGTCTACTCGTACCAACTCTCCTTCAACAAGTAATCTATCTAGAGGCCATGGGAATGTGCAGTTAGGTCAACAGCAGCCTGCAGTGAGTCAACTTGACCCTGTTATTCAACAATGGAATCAGCAACAACACTTGATAAATAGTGCCAGAATACGACATCAGCTTGCCCAGAGGAAGATTGCGATGGGGGCCTCAGTGGGACCCGTTCAGATTAGGCCCGGAACTGCTGGCATTGGTTCTGTTGATGGCCAAGGAAGTTTGTCGATGAGTGGATCCACGGTCCAGGAAAATGGTGGCATTTTGCCCATGGGCCGCCAAGTTGCTGGCTCTGACATGCCTGCTCCTGGTCTCGTTAACCAGCAGAACGTGGGCCCACCTTCACAAACGGGCTCAGATCAGCAGCTGGATAATGGACCCGTGTTTAGACATGAAAGTCCTCAATTGGACTCAGCGATCTGATAATACAAGCGGCCCAAGTTCATCAGCTCGGTCTGCGGTGGGGCCGGGTTAGATTGGGCAATCCAGTTCGTACGGAAGTGTTGAAGCTACAAACCCATTCAAGAAGTGCTTGTACAGTACAAGTGATGATCCAGCTGTTGTGAAGGCAGATGTTCTTTCTTGTACAAATAGTAATACCCTTATGGCAGTGGCAAAGCGATATCTTTATGGGCCTTACTGAAGACTGGAAAGTGCAGATAGCTGCTGGAGAGAAACAAAGAGTGAAGGCCATTGTTGATTTTCGTACTTCAATTGTACTCCCTTTGTCCCGGAATATGTCATAGTTGACAAGTCAATGTCTTTAAGCTTTTAGTTGTGTTTATCTCGATTGCCCAAATCTTTTCATATGGGTAGATTGAGACCTTATATGGCATTGCAATGCTTGTGCATATTTTAGAATGGGTAGTATAGGAAAATCACCAAACTTTATACCTTATTTTTGGTAAGACCACATTTATTTTGAAACAAACGAAAATGAATAGCAGGACATTTATTCCGGGATATAGGGAGTAATCTTTTACAGTAATTATTTAAGCAAATTCCCTTTTTCACCGAAAAGAAAGAAGAGAATTAACAGATATCTTTTGGTAATCCGAGCAAAAATAAGCATCATCGTCAAATCTAATGTCATGTTACAGTAACTTGTACTCCCTCTGTCCCGCTTTAAGGTTCTTATTTTCCTTTTTAGTCTGTCCCAATTTAAGGTTCTTACTTTGCTTTATTACCTAAAATGGAAAGTGGGACCTACTTGTCATTCTCACAACAAAAACTCTCTACCCACTTTCTCTCTCACTTTACTTTTCATACAACATTTATTTTTTTTAATCTCCGTGCAAAGTTAAACTAGGAACTTTTAAATTGGTATGGAGGGAGTAATATTTTTCTTTAATACGGAAATTAAGAAGAGAGTATATATATTCAAATGCATTGTGAGTAAGAAAGGGTTGTGACTATGATGATTTAAGAATGAGATACATAATTTAAGTGTGAGTATGACGAGGGGCGATGGGTGACTATAAAAAAAATAATAAAAGGGGAATATTTTAAAGAAGCTTTTACCACTACATCCTTTTGCCAAAGGGAAACAACCATTAAGGACATACATTATCAAAATTAATCAAAAAGTCCTTACTATATTTTTTGAACATAAATACCCCTACCTCCTCCCAACTTCCTTCTAGCACTTTTTTTTTTTTTTTTCACTCAAAACATTCAAAGATAATATAGCAAACATTACAAATAAAAAACAATTTAAAACTACCACCGTATTAATTGTATCATAAGACGAATTAAACAATCGCAAGAGAAACTATTTTTTTTTAAGTTTTCACTTGTTAAAAATTGGGACATGCATTTCTCAGCTGATAGTAAAATAACCGGGACATGCATTTCACAGTTGTTCCCACATGAAATGAAAATAATAATTAAGACATGCATTTCACAGTTGTTCACACTTGGGTATGAGTATTATAATTAAGACATGCATTTCACAGTTGTTTACACATGGGTTGACTATAATAACTGAGACATGCATTTCACAGTTTTTTAGTATAATAACCTGGACATGCATTTCACAGTTGTTCACACAAGAATTTCTCAGTTGTGTAGATACCCCGGGAAACCACGGCTTGGCTAGAGCGGTGAATAATCCTAGGATGTCTACTTGATTGTAAGAGTCGCCACCCACGTTTTAGAGGAACGCGAGAAAACCTAAGAAAATAGCCTTTTTTATTGATTACGAAACCAAAGATTCTTGAGATGAGGGGTTCGGGGGTTAGGTGACGGAGTGTGAAGTACTTAAACACCCACTCCGCCCCGCTTACGCGGGTCTTGCTACTTTTGGTGTTCTAATACTAAAAAGAAAAGTCCTTCAATTATTAATGTAAGAAGTGCTAACAATTACAATGGAAAGAAAGGGGAAAATTAAAGGAAATAAAAGAGAATTGTTTTTATTTATTAATTTATGCTAAAAGATTACATGTAACAATTATGCCAAACAATTACATGAAGAAATGAATGAAAATTAAAGTGGAATTTGGAATGTTGGGATGTAACCTTGGCCAAACTTCAATAGTGAAGTGGCCTTTTGGTTGTATCCCTTTTATGGAGATTGCATATGTCGCGACCCCGAACCCCGCGGGCCCGAGACCGCGATCTGGACGTCGACTTAAAACCAAAACTCTAAAATATAGAAGTTAAAAATTTCATTTTGAACCAAAAGATGACAACACAAGGTTTTACAAATCCAAGTTTAAATCAACAAAGTGCATCTATCATAAGCTCCACAGCTTATACCAAAAAGAATAAAATATACACTTCTTAATGACGTCAATAATGGTAAACTATCCCCCAAAGGTTATACATTTAAATAATGTAAACCGATCCATAACAACCTGCCCCAAAATCTCAATCCTCTCGACGTCCTCCTCGAACCGCGAATCCTAATCCTTTTTCCTCCTGGGGGGGGGGGTTAAGGAAAAACAAAGATGGAAATAAACGGGGTGAGATAAAATCTCAGTAAGTTACTAATGCAACTATATGACATGCTATAATGCAATAAGCAATAAACAATGATAAATATCACATAGCAAGAAACAATTAACAGTCAACAGATAGCAGCGGAAAGTAAACACATAACAAAGGATATTAGCCAAGGTTTCCAAACGGTACATCCAAATAAAGGATCGCTGCGCAGCTTCAATAATCAACAAATCATCATCTTCATAATAGCATGAAAGCTGAAGAGGAATCCCCGGTCAGAAGCGACCACTCACCCTCAATCAAACAAATCATCTTCATATTCGCATAAAAGCTGAAGAAAAACCCGGTACCGGAACCAATAACAATGATAAAGTGCCACAAGGGGCGGGAGCCATGCACAAAGTCATGCTCCAAAACGATTAGCTAGAATACCCACAACGGAGCTAGCTCATCCCAACCAAGGCCAATCTGGATGAGGACAGAAGGACCAATGGGCGATGCTATACTGGACTTGGCTCGTGCCATTATAGCATTATCCATTGCCTGACTCGATACACAAATAACCAGCTGGACTTTCAGATAAATGCTAAGTAACAAATACTAGCTTAATTAACAACTTAGGGTTCCGAAGTAGGTAACCATACCAATTAATCAACATAAAGATGCAACGGTTACTCATGAAGAGTTTAACACAACGATAACAGAGTTTCTCATGAAGAGCACAACAACGATAAACGAATTTCTCATAAAGAGCACAACAACAATGATTATTGGAATACAGTAATTTCATAAGGAGGAACCATACCAGATACATTCCAAAGATGGTATCCACGAGTTAATCATGAAGCACACAACCCCAAACGGTCGCCTCACAATTAGTACAACGACTATAACCCAAAATTTCCTAAACGTTTACTCATAAGATGTACTAGGACTATGAACTCGACCATCCCATCACACCTGGAATTCCAAAGTAGGAAATCAGAATGAATACACCTTAAGGTAATTAAGCTGTAGGTACCCAATTACCAATTCACGCTTTACCTCCGTTCGTAACGAACCAATTCTAACATCCCAAACGAATCAAAAAGGTTACACTTATGAGAACTTGATCACGACAGGACTAAACCCTACACCTTGGTGTTCAATAACAACCCCCTAGGTACTATAGGACATCGCCTAAAACCTAGACCAAGTCTTACGCAAAATTCAATTCGGTTGGAACAAACACGGACACATCATAAGATGCCCAAACAATACTTGATCAAATTACATAACACTATTGTTCACAAAGGAACCAATTTTAGTTACTAAAGTGCTCCACGGTGTTATCTTAAGTTAATTAGAAGAAGGTACCCTAACTAGTTAAGCATTTAGTTTAAACAAGCAAAAAGGACAGAATCCTGGAACAGGGGGCGGGCGGGCGCCTGGAATGGGGGCAGGCGGGCGCCTGAATCAACAGAAGGTCGGGTCTTCAGAAAGGGGTATGTAGGCGGGCGCCTGGTCTACGGGCTGGGGACAGAGCTGGGTTCTTCACAATTCCTTGCCATTTTCACACCATTTTCATAATACCCAAAATCAACACTCCCAACATGATTCCTAAGGTATCCAAACATCATTTAACCAAAAAGGGGGACCTAAGCAACACC
Source organism: Campanula takesimana (assembly GCA_026119855.1). Classification (NCBI taxonomy): domain Eukaryota; kingdom Viridiplantae; phylum Streptophyta; class Magnoliopsida; order Asterales; family Campanulaceae; genus Campanula; species Campanula takesimana. The sequence continues at coordinate 1,088,744 of JAOWBW010000405.1, read as the reverse complement.
CTTTAATCAATCAAGACCAAGATCAAATTCCCACATTCAAGATTTCACCATTTCTTCCAAGAACTTAAATAATTTCAAAATAATTTCAAAACTCAATCAAACTTCAAAATAACACATCAAACATCATATAAACATGATATGAACATTTTAGCATCAAAAATGGGGGAAAAGTAACTTACTTGCAAATTCTCAAAGTTGATGGATTTCAATTCTTTTTGGCTTCCTACGATCCTATCGACGATCTAAACATGTTTCAAGTTTGAACGAGAGATTAAGAGAGGAAGATGGAGAAAATGAAGAGAGAAGATAAAGAAGAGAAACTTACCCCAAATCTAGAGAGAGGGAGAGAGATGGCTGGAAAGGAGAAGAATGGGTGAGGGAGGAGGTGAGGGAGGTGGGGGGAGATAGGGGGAAATAATTCAAACATTTACACTTAGGCCCCCCTCTCTCACACTACACACAAATACTATACTCCCAACTAACAATTAAACTCAACACTACTACACTAACCCAAAGACCCAAACAAAATGCTAGGCATATTATTATGAAACATAAAATGCACACATAAATATTTTTAATAAACAATAATTTAAATACAAAATTAAGCAAATAAATAAATATAATTATTTATTACCAATAAAATAGAGCCTATATTTCGGGTCGTGACATTCCTCCCCCTTAAAGAAATTCGACCCGAATTTAGCGAGACTTACCCGAAAGATCAAGTAGCCATTAATACGATAGTTCCGTCATTTTCCAAATTCCTCAATCATCCATTCTAAACCACCACAAGGTAACCTTAAATAATGCTTACGATACACCCACCTCTCGAACCGAATCATTCCATCATTAACTTCATTACTAATCAAAATCCGTACTCAAATCGAAGTATTCAAATTATTTCCACACATAATTCTCGAGGTATCTCAAACTCGCCTTATTCATACCTTAACTACACCGCAAAGGTACTTCCATTTGTAAAATCGCATACTTAGTATTATTCCCAGAAGTTCAAAACATTACCATATCGAGCTAAATTAGCTTTTAAAATATAAAAAGGCCAACAGAAATTTCTATTTCCACAATACTCATCGAAATGGCTACATCTCTAAGGATTACCATTATAGTGCTCTCGCTCTAGGTAGCACCTTAAACTAGAGGTGTAATATAAACCCAAAATTTTAATACAAAATGTGCCACTTAAATCTACGCCATAATATCATCGTCATAACACTCCAATCCTTGAAAGTCTAAAATAATTACGAATACTCAGTAGTCCGAAAATGATCTAAATTTTTTCTTCACGGTATTTCCTCTAACTCCCTTTTTAGTTAATAATCTGTGCTCATATACCCAAGGAAATCACCAAATCTCAAATCCTCAATAGCTAAGCCACGTTAGTCTTTCACGCATACATTTATTAACCTAATGATACTTAGGCTCCATAGTATACCATCATAATAAACCAATTAGCTAGCAACGTTCCAACTGACCCAATACCAAATCATGATATTCCTTAATTATGCCCAAGTATTGATACTCCCCTTCCTTCACATACCCTTGATCCAATTCGGAAAACGCCGCCAAGAATGGATTTAAAACCATAGAACCACTATTTAACCAAATTTCAAAATGCCTTTAACATAAATCGAGAAATTATTACTCTCCCAAAATGTACTTAGTCCTTTCTAACTTAACACGCTTACCACCATTAATGATCATAACTCCTACAACAAACTCATAATCCATAACAATCGTACACCTCTCCATACTAATCCATTCCGATGCATTCACGGAGATGTATCTAAAAGTGACCAAAATCTCCTATCCAGAAATCCTCAATTTGAATCCTCCACTCTTATAACCCAACCAATGTCATAAGGACATTGATCTAAATATTAGCACTACAACCTTGTACTATAACAACTCAATTTAACCCAAGCTTCTCCTCAAACACTAGTACTATTCGGAAGAAAATGAAAATCTTACGAATGATAAATACACCCAACAAATTGACCGAAACTAAATACTCGGATTTTCAATTAAGAAAAGATAGGCATAACTCTACCCAAAGGAACGGTCTCAAACAGTTTTAAGAAATTAGGAATGGAGAATATAACAATCCCCCTACAACAATAGACTAAAGCAATAGTAACATCAAATCTTGTAATAGCAACATGGCTAATTAGCAGGTGAGACATAACCATACTTAAGCACATCATAAGCACATAAGACTTCATCAGATACCCTAAACTCCTCCATAGGATAGACACCTACAACACATAAGTCAAAGACTCAAGAGAAATAAATGCAACTAATGCATAGAAACACATAAATGCGATGATCCTAAAATGCACGCGCTCGCTCTCACGACGCAAAATAATACCTCCTGAAAT